>JAWQUT010000029.1:1767679-1782679 GCA_033807755.1 Ellobium chinense
CACCCCCACCCAACCCCACTCTTCCTCCCCGTGGAATGAAATCAGTTCAAAAGCTGTGTCACTCTCCATCATAATGGACTACCCTCACACTTTGCTCGTCACATATAATAATTTTCGCTGCCTATATTCTCAAATCTATATTAATAAAACGCTTCTGCCAAATTTGTGTCACAGATTTCTAGAGAACTACGTAACGTAAAAAGATGCGGTTTCCATCTAAATTCGTAGAAAAATACACTAAAGGTAACTATACACATCAGTCCTCTTTATTTTTTTTTACCTTTTTAAAAAAAAAAGAATGTGTATAGCAACGAAATACAATCTCCGATAGATCTTTTCAATCCGCCCGATTCGCCAATCATCCAACTTTTTCACGGAGTCTAATGCATTCGTCTATGATGCCTTTCGGTGTGCTAGGTATTCTTTCGCCGCTAGTGCTTTTTCACATTTCTCACTACTCACATGTTAAAAATAAATAATTTTACAGTCTCCTGGTTCATTCCTTACTAAAGTAACTGGCAAATCGGAAAATTAGATAACTGATAGAGTAATGAATCCACATAAAGTCTTCGCCCATTTCCGTTCTCTGGATCCACTCGGCATCAGTAGTAGTAAACACAGTATGGAAAGTATTACCTGTGTCCATTACTTTTACTATAGACATACGGTAGTGCACTTTTGTCTAAATATTTGTCGACTCCGCTTAATTGCAATTCGGATAATCACAACTTCTGCCTTATCAGGGACGTATTTTATCTAACAAAATGCTATAACTCTATGTACGTCACTCG
The DNA here is from genome assembly GCA_033807755.1 of Ellobium chinense. Lineage (NCBI taxonomy): Eukaryota > Metazoa > Mollusca > Gastropoda > Ellobiida > Ellobiidae > Ellobium > Ellobium chinense. Next base: position 1,768,471 of record JAWQUT010000029.1, read on the forward strand.
ATAATCACAACTCCTGCACCCGAGGAGTTGCGGTTAAGCGGAGTTGAGCCACGTCTCATCTCATTGAAGGTCATAAATTTTGATACACCGCGCGAGAGCCCAGGCGTGGCCCACTGACCTTGTACTGACTCTTGTCTTAAAACGACCAGCTGATGGGTCACCAGGTCAGATCAACCTGACCTTGTTCCCCCCCTCGGACCTGGTCCAGCGCGGGCCGTGTAAGGTCACGGGGTGAGGCGTTACCTCATAATTTCTGGGCATAAGCCAAGTCGGCATTGGATAAGAATCCGTGGCATGATTTTAAGTCATAGAGACAGCAGCCGTACCGATAGTAAGTTTGTAACAAACAGGTACGAGGTACTCACAAGAAGTTTTCTAAAAATCACACTATACTACAGTAGTGTCTGGTACAGTGTTGGGCAAGTTTATTGAAAAAGTCAGTTCAGATCAATTTCACTTCACCAAGGGAAAAAGCTGTAAGATCAAGTTTAGCTGAGTTCTGTGAAAATTGAGTAGTTTTCAGACCAGTTCCCCTAAGTTTTAGAAATCGGTATTCGGTTCTGGTTTTCGAGGTAGATGTGAACTGAACTGAAATTTAGGTTGAAATTTTAACGTCCAGATCAAGCACCCAAAATAGCTACAATTTAGATCCAGATCAGTTCGTCTAAAATAGCTATTAAGCTCAGATCAAGTTCAAGTGAACTTACTTAAGTTCACGAACTGCGTTCATATCATCTTTAGCTCTGGCCTAATCCTAGTCTGACATAGACTTCGTGAGATCCCAGTCCGCAGGACACACCAGAGGGAGGGTGTGGTGAAAACACATTTTAGCACGGATCAACCTACTCAACCTCCACTCAACTTCGAAATACCTCAACCTACCATATACTGGCATCACGGGTCATACCAAGAGCAATATCTCAATGACAGAGATCAAAGGCAAGGCAAGGCAAGGCAAGGACGGATCAACACAAAGATTAAAAAATGATCTGTTTTATTCATTTTTAATGACACTGGTTCCAAAGTGAAAGTTGTAATTTATATCAAATCATTGGACTGAAACCTGATCGATTTCTTCTCAGTTGCTTATGTTTCATCGTGCATGGCTTGTAGCTTGCAAGATGTTTAGTAAGATCTTTCTTTTCAGCTCATATAATACATATTTCATGTGCATCATATGCTAGTAAAATCGATTTCAGAAAGATATCATTAGTTATGAGAAACGATAAAAAAAAAAGAAAAAAAAACTGAAGTTTTTGTGAGGCATTTAGATTGTAAAGCCCTGAGCTGTAGTTTATTATCTAACTTAGACGTAAATCTGGCAGTGCACTGCAGAACTCTGAAGTTCTGGTGCAGCTCCATTAAAAAAAAAATACAAAAAACAAAAAAAAATATAAAATCCACCTCTTTTAGCCCCGAGGAAAATATTTTGCAATGCCGTACAATGCGATATAATTCCCTCATACATACATACCGTACACAGTAATACATATTATAATACCACACACCATACTCACGAATCTAATCTATGACAAAGTCATTACTGGTCTCAGCACATGACATCGTGGTCCCTCAGGTACTCATTCACACCTGAGTCAAGTGGGGAAGTAGGAGTAAAAATAACTTCCCAAGGACACCACAAGGTAGACCAGCCTAATCGGGAATCGAAACTACAAACGCAGGTTTGATTGTCTTCAGATTAGATTATGAGAACTACCCACAATACAAGCCCACACGAGAACGCTGCCCACCAGTGTTAGTTATTTTCAATATCAGAGTTTACACATGATTTTGAACATCTTACAAACACGAAATTAAGAACCAGTGCTTTGAATCTGAATACGTACGTGAAGGCCAATGGTACGCACAAAGACTGCTGAAAGAGTCATGAATGTTTTTCTGAGTATAGTGGAACCCGCATAATAATATTATGCGGCAATTTAGACAGGTGGTCGCCTTACACAGGTTGGTAGTTTTTATTGGGTTTTGTGTGTGTGTGTGGTTTGTTTTGTTGGTTTTTTTTTTTTTTTTTTTGNGGGGGGTGTGAATATACATGTTCAATCAAATACAAAGAAAACCTTTCTGTATAGTTTTCAAGTTATTTTAGCTCGGCGACTAGCGTGAGATTGCCATATAGCACTAAATAAATCTATGTGAATATTCAAACTTGAAAGAGAAAGTTTTTACCATTTTGGTTGACAACAAAATCCACGAATGTCCCTTATTAATATAATCTGACATTTGAGATTAGCCAGTCTGCAATCGCCTTATGCATGTACAAGGTTTTTTTCCTGAAGTTTAAAACGTGTTGGGACATGAGAAAAGGTATTCGCCCCACTCATGATAAGAATGTCAAAAATAATATGGGAATATGAACGATTGTCCCTGAAACCTGCTCGCCACTGCAGGTGGTTGCCATGTACAGGTGATCATTAGATCAGGTCGACAGTTTAAAAAAAAAAAAACCACAGCACGCAACAAGCCAATGTTTAGCAATGCTCGGCGATGGCTCTACAGCAATCTCCAAGTACATACTACATTCATGTATCAACTTTTCGGTACTTGTAGACCAACTATAAACGTGTCAAGTCAGACGCCTTTGAAAAACGAAGACATTCGTGATGCGAATCCTAGTCTAGTCAGGGCCAAGAACTTATGACATTGCCCTCGTATATTATTATTACACAGACTAGTGAGTTCATCAGCACTGTAGACTGTAGATACCCGGAAGATAGGGAGAAGATATACTTCTATAATGACAGTGGCGACAATTAAATCCCTCATGCAAGGAAGATTTGCCTCCTGTTATGACGCTAAACGTGGTGAAATGTCGAGACATACGAGGCTTGACGGGGGTAGAAAGAGTGACAGTATTATTAGGAGTGAGACCTGGAGAACGATATCCTGTATTTTGCACCACGCATTATGTCTTCATAGAGAACTTGCAGCCAAGACCGAATTTAGCTTAGGTGATATGGTAAGACCCTAAACTAGATCTATAAAGCTTAGAGGCCTTTGTTAAAAATTCACACCAGAAACATATTAATTTATCTCGTACGATTGTCTAGTAGCAAACTATCTAAAGTGGAAATTACAAACTTCTTTCAAATGACTGCTTTCACTGGTTATAGATTTATCATTTTTGAAAGGGAAACCAAAAGAAAAAAAAACAGGTTCTGAATTTTGTGAGGCCACTGCAGATAGAAAAGCTTTATGTAAAGATTGTGTTTACGTAGATTCGGTATTGCCTGGAGCTGCAAATATCCCAGTCAACCTATACCGGATTTAACGCTAAAAAAAAATATTTCCCTTTGGTTCGTTAAAGTATAAACCCCACCAAACAACATAACATTTATGAAAAATGAAACAAAATAGGATACACCTTTTGGCCTAAAACAACCTAGTAACGTAATTCCAGGTAGGAAAAAATGTCAGTTTTAGTTCAGTTTGTTATAGATATATCTCATACACCCACTGCGCGGCACTGCGCGCGTGGCGGCCTTAAAGGGACAGGAATAGCTATTTGCTTCACAGCCTTAAAAATCTAAGATATATGCCAACACTGAACATAAAGATACATTTTGTATAATATCAATAAAGAGTGTGGAGAACTGCAAAACGGATTGAATAATGAGAAAACACATAAAAATACAATCCCGTGTTAGAATTTATTACTTGTAAGCTACAAAAAAAAAATTCTGAGCTCTCCTTTTATCTTGATGAAGAGCTTTCTCCCGAAGAAAATGTTTTATTATTCCGCTTCTAATAATAAGTGTTTTATAGTTTACCGAAATAAATTCTTAAACGGGATCATATCACTTGCACTGTATTTATTGCCTCCCTAATGCCATGTGTTGCAAAGTGATATCGATACTATGAAAATCGGTGGCTGTATTGCATAAGAGAGAAGAAATTTGTGTAGACTTTTACTTTACATGCATAGGTAAAATTCGTTAGAAGCATTTGTCACATCAAACGATACTCAGGATATCGATTCAGAAACAGTTGATGTGTTGCCAATATAAGACAGTGTCAAGACAGATCCCTTGTGCAAGGGCTCTGTTTCCGCTAGGGAGTCACTCATTTCGGTTCCCTTTAGCCTGATGCCCATCTTGCATGAACATACAGTTTCAGTTTTCAGTTCAGTATATGGTAGGCATATGCCAATACTGAACATATACATACATTTGAATAATATTTTCAAGTTATCCATTGGTATCTTATTTCGTAGTGTATCTGTCACACATCAGTCTTTCCACTACTACATACCGTGCCACCCACGTTCACAGCTCGACTGTCATTCACTTCCATTCTCACACAGCTACAAATACTGTCTCTTTCTTTCTTTCTTTCTTTCTTTCTTTCTTTCTTTCTTTCTTTCTTTCTTTCTATCTTTTTCTTTTCACAAGCTATTCGTCCGTACACACTTTCATATAGAAATTGAAAATTGTTGTTTTGTTTTCCTCCACAGAGATAAGTATCAGGCTTATAAGAACGCCAAATATAATGGCTCTTAGATTGCAGGAGCCTAATTGGTCTTTAGAAAAAATGGACTATCAGAGTCAGTAATAGCCGAGTTTAAAATCTGTCCTTTGGACAGAAATAGTCGTATAGACATATGTTGTGAAGAAATAGTCGTATATCATGAAACCACACCTCAAAAGTTATTAAATTCAGTCCTGAATTGTAAAAAAACATAATTGTTGCAGGCAGTGTTTGCCAACAGCTTCAGTGGAAGACATTAAGCCTGATTTTTAACCCCTTTTCATCTGAATTAAAGTTGTGAAAAATCTAAATAAAGGGTCCCCCACTTTAAACAGTATACAATTTGAGCACAGTGGTGGCACCAGACCTGCAGACTAGTCCTGGCCATCTCGGACCGTTTCTGTGGTTCGAGGAAAAAATTTTTGTCAAATGGCTCAAAGAGTCTTTTACAAACTGGCTCCTGCAACTCACAACTCTTAGTCCAAGCAGAGCTTTATCGAAAAGACCTGTCTTTACTCTTGTCTGCAGGTAGTCTGCATATTATATACATGCATGAAAATAGTCTTATTACTGTTGACAATCCATGACCATAACGATGATTGCAACCTCATACTGACAGATCAGGGCCGTGGATTGTATGATGACCAACGAAGCTGGACTTGGTCCATATAGGTACTGGCGTGATGCCAAATGCCACTAGTTTGCTCTTGACTCTTAATCTGTTTGTAGGTAAATAGTAGACTGGAGATAAATGCATTGGACAAATTCGTTTGGACGAGGACCGTAACTACTACTCCCCCCCCCCCCCCCCCCCCAAAAAAAAAAAATCGATATATATTNCAAATGCCACTAGTTTGCTCTTAATCTGTTTGTAGGTAAATAGTAGACCGGAGATAAATGCATTGGACAAATTCGTTTGGACAAGGACCGTAACTACTACTCCCCCCCCCCCCCCCCCCCCAAANACAGCACCTAGTGCAATGATTCCAGATAGATCAGAGGACACCTTGCCTCAAGAATGGGAGGCTCGCACAAGTCATTGTGAAAACAACAACAACAACAACAACAACATCAATAGCAACAACAACAACAACAACAACAACAACAACAACAACAACAACAACAACTATAGCAACTATAACAACAACGACAACAACAGCAACAACAATAACAACATCATCGACGACAACAACAACAACAACAACAACAGTAACAACATAACAACAGCAGCAACAGCAACAATAATAACAACAACAACAACAAAGTATATTTGTATGGTGCTACTGAAAAGGGGGTTAAGTGAAAGAACTGGGTCTCAAAATTACCAAAAGGTGGATGCATGAGAAATACGGGCGAAAATGTCACCACCCCTGGTATCTGCGGGAGTCTTGTAATAGATATCATTATGTGCCTACTTGGGTCGCCACGACTTTAACGTGCAGCACGGTGACCCAGGTTTGATAGTAAACACCCAAGTACAAGGTAACGTGGAAATGACTAATTATCACACTACTGGTGGATCAAAACGTTTGTGCTTTGGTCAGAAGACAAAGTGGGCCTAATTTAGAATCCGGTCATTTGCAAAAGAAATACTACATTATACATGTATGTATTAACATTCATTGTAGTGTCGTGAGGGAAATTATGGAACATGCTGATATGTTCACGTTGGTCAAAAGTCACACGCTTTCTGGGCTAGGCCACGAACTTTTTGACCCACCCTCGTATGTGTATGACCAGGTGGAAAGTGTGTCATGGTAACGGCGATCACTAGGTTTAGTCTTGAAGGTCACCGAGAACTTCGGCAGGTAGTATTACCTTTTCAATGATTAATTAAGTCGCTGGAAACAACAACAAAAAAAATAGACTTTGTCAGTTCGCTGACGAAAACCAGTGTTCACCTATCTAGCAAGACATTCACTTTTAGAAGTGACACAAACACTTCACAACGTGTCGCGCTGATAATTAGCTGAATCAGGACCAAAATATGTCTTCTTGCCTCACTCCAGAACGATGTCAGTCAACGAGATACAATGTCAAGGCCGCTCTTGGTGTTTCTCTGGGGTCAGCTGGAGTGTACTTGCATATTGGCATAAAAAGCTGCTTCAGTTCAGTCTGGAAACATGAAACTAAGGCAGCAGCTACGTTCACTACAGTTCGGGAGAATTTAGACAAGGTTTGACAAAATCAAGAAAAAGTAGGTCGTTTTCGAGTTCAGGTTATCTAATTCCCTTTGATATTTCTGTAAAAACTCAATTCTTGGCAGTTCAGGTTTATCAGAATTAAAAGACTGCATGGGTGCAAAAACTAGAACATTACTTCCAGTGCTAATATATTAAGTAAACAAGATACGACATGTGAAAATCAATTAGCAGTTAGACTACATCATTTCCCTTTGGACCTTGGACTTCTCAGTTTTCAGAAATCCAATTTTTGTTTGAACTATTCGAACGAAATTCTCGTGGAACGTGTTGATCAGTTTTCGGTCACGTGACTCTAACCCACTTTTCTTCTCATGAAAATTTATGAGGAATATATGCTTGTGTCTGAATTAAATTGATAGCTACTGTTTAAAATGGAGAAATCTGATTAGAATTAATTAATGAAAACTGTAAATCAAGACCCACTCAGAAACAAAGAAAAATGTAGCTATGGAACATCGACAGACAGACAGACAGACAGACAGACAGACAGACAGACAGACAGACAGACAGACAGACAGGGGCGGGCAGGCAGGCAGCAGGCAGACAGACACACACACATACACAGACAGACAGCCTCCCAGACAGACAGCCTCCCAGACAGACAGTCTCCCAGACAGACAGACAGACAGACAGACAGACAGACACAGACAGACAGGCAGGGAGACAGATAGGCAGGCAGGCAGGCAGGCAAGGAGGCACAGACAGACAGAGAGACAGACAGACAGACAGACAGACAGACAGACAGACAGACAGAAGAGCGGCCGACAAACCCAAACGGACAGATTAACAGACCAAAAAAAAAACAAACCTAAAGCATATCCTACCGAAGATGTTGCCTTACCTGGTCACAGTAAGAAGTTAGGACCCGCCTTGCAAGGAGGTGACTTGGCTAAGTAGGTCACCCTAATCTGGGAGTATTCGCCAGAGGTCAGACTGATGTATTTACCGGCAATAAGGAATTTGTGTTCATCCGTGTGAACGTCCTGGCCACCGGCAAGACCATTGGATAAAGATACTTCCTCGGACAGAAAATGTCATGCTGGTGCCGCGTGGAACACGCCTTATAAGGTCAACCCTGTGGGAAAAGCGCTCTCAGTCAAATGTAAAGATTAGTAAAAAAATGGTTTATGTGGTGATAGGGTGGGGGCTGCAGTACATGCCTATATTTCTTTAACAGAACATAGAATGGAATATAAATAGATAAATGTAATTTTATAGTAATAACGTCCGATCAATATTAGTTGGTATGGTCTTTCGACTTCTGACTATTTTTATGAATATAGTGTCAGTAGCTATATTTGCTCGGACAATGCATAAAATTCATATTCATCTAAAAAGCTTAACAAGTTTAACAAGTTCATTTAACTGAAACTCCGACCACAATTGTGGTACGCGGGAGAACAACTGAATACATACATAGGACAGTACAAGATACAGATAATACTAAATATCTACCTACAGAAGTCAAATACATTACAACAGGAAATGAACGTACACATTGTAAGCTTCATTCGCGATTATAAAACACGTAAATCACTATACAGTAAGAACGATTATATGTGTGTGTGTGTGTGTGTGTGTGTGTGTGTGTGTGTGTGTGTGTGTGTGTGTGTGTGTGTGNTGTGTGTGTGTGTGTGTGTGTGTGTGTGTGTGTGTGTGTGTGTGTGTGTGTGTGTGTGTGTGTGTGTCAGTCCTTGTCATTGAGGATGATCAAATATATCATTGCTTTGACCTGAAAATTGAATGTAGGCTATATATATATAACATGACGAAAGCAGAAAAACAAGTGAAGCCTGTAAAAAGTAACCCAGACAGGTAAATTTTTAAAAGTAAGCCACTCTGATGATCTTGCGGCTTGAAAATTTATAACCTACACGTTACGCTATAAACTAATGCTCTCCGACAAGCATCTTAAGACGTGTAAAAAGACGTCTTACAAACGGTTTAATTTACGAATTCTGTCTAGACAGGGAGTTAGCGAATTTTTTTTAACATGGGCAACAGGTTCAGGCACTGAGAAGGATTACGTTGGAAGGAGTGGGCGTGCGTCATGTGACGACTCATCGAGGCAGGATGATACTGAAGTTTCAGGTATCGTCATAATCAATCAGCATGCTCCAAATATCGAAAGTATCGATATAACTTTGATTCTGATACTTGGTAGGTATGGCTTTAAAGTCATTTCACTGTTTTGATAACCTAACAACACACAAATCGACCTTGGACTGAGGATCGGGAGGAAGGATAGAAATTACTTTTGATACAATTTTGATGTTGGAACCCATTGTAGCTGGGTTTCATTATATACTCATTGGTGAAGCGCATTCTTGCAAGCGGATAGACCTACTCCCAACAAATTTTGCTTGGAGCATTTTGTTATACAGTACTACGTGTACAAGTTCACCTTTTGTTGTCCTTGTTGTTCTTGATTTAACCAATGTTTGGTGCATCCAGCCTTGTAGCCTGTACTGGCGCTTTTTTATCATTCCCACTGTTTTAAGGGCACCACGGAGTTGATTAACGGCTTAGTAGTTTATTTCATAATAACAAAGAATCTCACGGCGTTCTGATATTTCCCATCTCATTTTCTTCCTGCTCGCTGTCAGCACCAGTAGTTCTCCTGACTCATGCATTACTCGTTGGTCTTCTCCATTTGACAGGCTATTGATTACAGGTATGGCAGGTAAATTCACTTTCTCTTATAGTTTATACCGTTAGTATTATTAGTTAAGTTGTCCACATACTTTTGTTAGTTCTTACACACGTTATCCTTGCTTGGAACATGCTGGGGTCTCCTGTGCTGGCTCTAATATTGAGGACACCAAAACGTTTAGTGCCAGCAAAATAGGACAGAAATTGTATCGAAATTTGAAGCTAGAGTTTTAATACCGATATCGAAAGTGCTAAGTATCGACCTTGCCCCTCAGTAAAGGTTAGTGCTTTTAGGCCAGTGTTTATCTCTTTAAGAGTTGAAAATTTGGATTTTGGAGGGAGGAAGGAGGATGTGACAGGACATAAATCGTTTATGTCTGTGAAAAAGGTCGTATAATTTTCTTTAAAACATGTGGGTTACGACCATATACATCAACACGGGGACGAAATTATGGGAAATGAATGTCTTTCATGTGTAGAGTTATCTACACTGGAGTGTTTAATCTTGTGATAATTTAGGATTGATGGTTTGCATATTAAAGTCACTGTATATGGAGCAGGCATTAAAAGTCTGGAATTGGGAATAAAGAGGGGTGGGCTGGGGTTTTAATTAGGGGGGAAATTGGGAAAAATAAAATTTTTATGCACGCTGAGTCACTTGAGATTGTGGTAAATCAGATTTTTTTTTTTTTTTAGAAAAAGATGGAAGGGGAAGAGTCGTTGTACTGTTCTTGGAAAGCTACTAAGAGAGATGTCATGAGAGAGTGCTTGTCATAGCTGAATCTGGAGGCAAGTCTTTATATATAGGTGGTCGTCATACAAGTTTCTACTGCACCACGCTATGGAACAACACAGTAAGACCTCACGATTTCGAACCTCGTGAACGCGACATTTCGATATAGATTCATTGACTGGTCCCGAGTCCGCTTTTTTTTTTTTTTGCAAACTTTACTCGCGAACTTCATTATCTGAGAGCTTGCGTATTAACGATGGGATCTGTTAAAATCGTAAGAGTTACCCTTACTATGCAACTTGAACGCTACTATGGCTCATTCAACATCGTTGCATTAACGTAATTCTCACGATTTTACGATATCCCAGCGTTAAATCGCAAGTTCTCGGATTTTACAAGAAGCTCCACGCTGTGAATTCGACCCTTAAGTTCTGAATCTTGTGGTCGTTCCTGAAAGGTGGTGAATTCAAAGATGGTTTTTAGAATTTTTAAAATAAGCCTTTGCTTGTCATGTTTTTCAAGTGCTGACATCACCGAAATACCATTGTTTCATTGTCTGTTGTACGTAGAAGCGCACTTTAAACCTATTAATCAAGACTTGTTGATACTTCTGATACTTCTGATAGGAACACGGAAACACTACCTCCGGAACATACCGGTGCATCTAGGTGCTGTCTGTAAAAAATAGGTAGGATCGTATAACAATATGTTTGTCGTGTGTAGCGATAGGGTTAAAGCCAAATTAAAAAAAAACAACAAAATAGCAGACGACAACCGATCTCAGATTTTGGTACTTCCTTCTTCTGAAAAAATGAAGAGAACTTCTGTCTGTCTCCAGCGTCACCTGTGCTGCAGACAACCTCGCAAGGTATTTCGCTCGGTACTACTTTGTAGTAGTCTAGGGTAGTACTCAAGCTCCACAGTCGGCAGCTGTCACTTGCACTTCACTCGTTGGGTGTCAGAGACACCAGTGCACCGACTAAGACACCCAGTGCATCGACCTCCACAGACGCTCTGCTATAAATCTACGGGGCTCAACGCATAACGCACTCTTGTCCATGCATCGCATGACATTGAATTTCACGCCGTATCTAACAATATCTGGCGCTCGTTTCGTTTCATATGAATTTGGTTATCTGGGTGGGGGTTGGAGTTAGATGAAAGGAAGACATGCTCCTCTCAACGGCTCTTTACTCTTTATGATTTATGCCCCTGCTTGCCTGAACAGTCGCATTATATAAGTAAAAAAAAAAAAAGGGAGGGGAGGGATTCAGTTGGAAAGGTGGGGATTGATATTCAAAGATGGCAGCTCCATCGCCGTAAAATTTGAAGGGAAATACTACATCCCCTCCCTTTTGCTCCCCCTAAAATCTTCTATGCCCCTGTCCACCCTTGTTCTGTCTATAATCTTCTCCGCCTCTGTCCACATGAACCGCAAGTCTGGGTACGATCAATAAAAGTGCAAGTTACCTACATTGTTCTTGTACCCATGGCATTTTGGCACCTCATCTCATGACGGCCAGTCTCTGTTTACCCGCCGTCTGAGACCATGCAGAACAAAACATGTGTGGGTGAGGAACATAAAGGGTAAGCCCTATAGATATGTTTACTGGCAACAGAATACTTTACTTACCTACATCAGTGCAGCGGGGTAAAAAGAAAAAAAGGTTACTGTTGGCATGTTGTAAGCTTAGGGTCAAGCATTACTGAGAAGCGAAAGCCTACGACTGAGCCTCTGTAATAATAGAGAATCTCGATATTAAGTATCTCCATGGTGCGTGTATATAATATATTTTTTACTTAGGTATATTAAATAAGGAGGTTTATCTGAATAATGAAATGATAGAATAATATGAAGATGTTTATGCGAAATTCGTACTTAATAACAAAGTATACTTACTAAAAGACTTCTTGATATCGAGGTTTCACTGTGATAATCAGTCTGCCCATGCGAAATTCATACATAACAACAAAGTATACTTATTAAATGAGTACTTAATGTTGAAGCTCCATTGTATGTATCTATCAAAGGCCCTCCCGAACTTGAATTTCATGGAAACGGCTCAGAAATTTGAATTCATGAAATAAATTTAATGTAGAACTTAAACGTATAGAGAAGAAGAAGAATCGAGCTTTGAAACAAGAAGTAGAGGAATTCAAATATGTGAGGTCTGAGGTGGTGAATCTCAATGTAGTCTATATGTTATAAATGGTGATTACGAAAATAGGTCTTTTGTAGGCATCAGACTGTACAGCGCTGCAGTCAGGTGGGCCTATGTGTTTAGTAATAATATGGTTTATAGATCCCTTATTGAGGTATATGCATGCTCACGCGATTTCACGCTACTATTACCCCAACAGGCCAGATCACTCAAGAAAATCCCTAACTCCCTGGGAAGCGTGCAATCCCGTTGCCATTTTTGGGCGTTGACCATTATTATTCTAACATACCGTTCACTGCCCAAAACCAGGTACCCATTTTACAGCCGGATGGACTGAGGTAAATGTGAATGAAATGCTTTCTCAAGGCATTTACCGCACGATCGTGGTCGGAAATCGAATCTAGGACCATTAGAGCTTGAATCTAACATCATTATATATCTGTCATGCTGCTCAATTGATCCTGGAGAGTTCATGAGGTACTAAGTGGCTCACACCTATAATCATGACTATCTTTTCCATCAATTATATTAGATTGCAGTATCCGAAGATCGAATTAACCATAATGTGTAATAATTCTATACAAAACAAAATGATGAGAATGAGACAATCGACCAGGCTAACCAGTATAAACCCATGCGTTATTTAACGCACTGCAGTAACCACGGGAAACTCCCTAAACATCACTTATATTCACCGTAGTTATTGCAATGCGTAAATTAAACGCAAGGATTATGCAGACGGCCACAGGTGGCTTGTTTAACCCTTGAGACGCGTTCAAAGAGTTTTATTCCATAATCTTTTCTCTGCGCGAAAGGGTTAACAACCAAGTGGCTAGCTTAACCCTTGAGACAAGTTAAAAAAAAAAAAATAGGAAATTTTAAAATCTAATCTCTTTGTGCCCATAATGTCTGTGTTGGAGATGAGCCAACACATTAATTGTCCACTCATCGATTCAGTTTGGGACCTGGCCAAGAAATGGGTGCCAGGGCATAAAATTTTGTTACTTAACAACAAGATGACCTCAATTCTATATGAGTAATTCTGATTTTGAAATTGCCTTTTGCAAGATCTTAATTTGTCAAGTGTTGTTTTTTTTAATAACGGCAGTCTGGCGTTTGGTTGAGAATGAAGTCCCAATCCTGAGCATTTCCTTATATTCGACACTGTTCGGAGAAATTACATTTAAGCAGGTGTTCTTCCAATGTGTTGTGCCCCGAACATGTTTGACCTCCAGATGGTTCTAGAAAAACGTAATATTTTATTTTAAAAAAAACCACCAGTAATGGATGCTAGCTTTATGGATTTCAAGATGGGTGATTATTTACCTGAATGATGAAAATGCCTTATCTCACAAAACTGGGACGGAAATCTTTACACTCAACTTTGATGATGCCAATTTATTCTTGACCAAGCCTAAACTTCCCCTACGTTGTAAGTTTTCAAGTAATCCTGTTTACAAAAACCAACAAGCAATCGCACATAAACACTAAATACTGTTTGGCGCAAAAGATAATTAGGGAAACAAAGATAAAGGTAAAATTCCATAGCTCTTGGGTATTTTTTTCCCTGTCCCACATACTACATACACGCACATTTATGTCTTGCGGCCACTCGAAATAAGGCTTAAATCGCTATTTAACTAATATGTGTACATGTACTTTCATTGGATGAAGAAGTTTTGACCCAGTATCATTCAGACCAGGGAAATAGGGCTATTTGTTTGAGCTGACAAGAAGCACTCCATGCAATGGAAAAAAATTTCTGAGAAAATCGCCATTGAAAAACACTTTTAGAACTATATGGTTTATCTAATATGTCTCATAGAAACCCACATTTATCCATAGGTACTGACAATATGCCTAGTAAATCAATGTTCTTATGTATCGAAATAATTTTACTCTGCCTTAAACAAAAAATGAAATCTGAACACTCTTTACCTTCAAAGCCTGCTATCTTTAATATCCTAGTCTCT
>JAWQUT010000029.1:1788552-1800605 GCA_033807755.1 Ellobium chinense
GAGAGACTTATTTGAGGTTTCGAACCCGCAGCTTTCACAGTTCTCCAGAGCTTTTCATATGTTTCATATCACCTTTCGGAGGTGATGGTGATATCACAATTACACCTCTGCTTTATCGCATCATCTTACATGCACTCGCGTTATGTTCTGATTAAGCGAACCTGGCTGTACTGTATATATGTATAAGCAACTGTTTCGAATGATCTAGCCAAGATTCCAGTACCTATTGTTTTTAATCACAGAACAGACACGCACTTACAAAAACTCATGACAATGATGTATTGATGCCAAGTCGGTTAAAAGTCAACGGTAAAAACGAATCAGGGCCGTTGAGCACTACTCATCCTGAGTTCTTCTGCAGGCATTTGGCGATTACCGCTGTGACACTTGGAGTAACAGCAACAAGACAATGGCTGTGGTGGTGGTAGGGGTGGCGGCAACAACAACAACAACAACAACAACAACAACAACAACCACAGAAATAACACAGACAGCAATATTAGATGCCAACGAGTGTATAGAATTTAAGTGATGTTATTAAGCAAGAGAAATAACAAGGAATATCAGAGAATGTTACATTGTAGGGAGAAAGATAGAATGACAGAGTGAAAGAGAGAGAGAGAGAGAGAGAGAGAGAGGAGGGGAGAAGGGAGAGAGAGAGAAAGAGAAGTAAAACTAGAGAGGGAAGAAGGAATAATTGTAGATAGATGGGATGGGTGTAGTACCTGTAGCCATCTCACTCGTGCAAGAAATATTGCGTATAATATGTGCATTTTCACTCTGCTTAAACGCATTTTGCGAAGAACCATACGCGGATGAACGCAGATCGGTTATGTTAAAAAACAAATACAAGCACAGTATTGAAGTATTTAAGTGTATAAGGACAGGCTTAGAAGTTTACTTAGCAATGCCGCTGGTGAAGCCACACGTTGAAATCTTACATGAAACACAAACAAACTTTAAGGATTCATGTTTGCCTTCGTCCTAACTACATATAATCAATACCCCTGTTTTGACAACGTGATCTATTTGGTATTATACTTTAATTTCCATTTTGGTTTCTCAGCATGCCCTCAAGCAAAACCTGGCATTCTATGCATTTTAACAAAGGCACTGCGCTCAATCATGCAGAATGGGCACGGATCATTCTCAGTCATTATAAATGCACGGTCATCCGGGCATTGAAAGCCACAACTCCAGCGATCATTACTTCCGGTTTCCACGTTTCCATTGTCTGTGGAATATGACTCGCTGATATGGTCTGTTACACTGGCTTTTAATGGCTGATGCACTGTTTACTTTCAGATGTGAGATTTATTGATGTAATCACATTACTGGTTTGCTTAAACGGGAAGTGAGCTTCACTGAAGTTGAGTAATTAAGAACAGTCTGTTCTCAGTGGCAAAGGCATGGTATACTCACAGCTGATGGGCATATCATCATCATCATCANGAAGTGGGATGCTGGGGGGTAAGGGGATGAGCTGAAGAATAATATCATCGCTATTAACATCGTCATCGTCTTGAAGAATGACAATAGCTACCGTCAATGAAGTACCATCATCACAATCTCATTCACCACCTCCACCACCACAATCAGCATCAAAGTTGCTAATCACAGAATATCATCGATTCAGGAACTACTACTACCACCAAAATTAACACTGCCGCCACCACTTTTCATATCATCAGCGTCAACGACAACCACAACCGACTGCTTACACCATCATTCTTTTTCTCATCACCACCATCCAAACTGACCCTCACAACGACGATGACCACCGCTGCAGCCACCACCAACACCATCACTACCATCACCATCATTGTCATCTTCGACCTCAGAACATGACGATGACGACCTCTACCACAGCTGCTACTTCAACGACAACAGAAGACGGTTAATTCCGTTTAATTGCAATTTCTCGGGAGTGTAGAAAACGGTGCGTTTAAAGGAGTTGCGATTACCCAGTGACATATTTATAATAACAGTATATAGAAATACAGCGTTTCGTTGTAGGGAAAATGTTGCGATTAAGCGGAAGGTGAGAATATCCGGACTGCCATTAAGCGGAGTTGACTGTATAAACATGATGATACAAAGTAAACCGTAAACACACAAAAACGATATAACACAATATGGATAATAATATGGTTGGAAAAATCCCAAGCGATGAAATTAGTGCTGCCGCACTTAGCTCAAGGCTGGCTCACCACGACCCTGCAGATCTAAAAACCAGGAATGTAGGCAGATGTCGGGGCTAAAGTAAAAAAACTGGTGCGACTGAACGTTGAGACTAGATCAGGTGATAAGGTGAAATTCTGGAGAAGCGTTAAAGAACTGATGATGTTTGAAACTGTACCATTACCGATCGTTGACTCCCTTGTTCCATTCTTTAGCAGACAACGGAAACGGGGCAAACCCTCTTTGATTTCTTTTTGGATTGGTTCGATTTCACTCGTTATTTGTCCTTAGACTTGTGCTGATTTGAACTTTTGACTCTTTGTTCTCCGTCATTTTGGCTATATCGGGTTAGGCCAGGAATTGGGTCACTACAAACTAAGGTAGACTGACCCAGAACTTTGGCTTGTTCTTTCAGTGGAGAACATTGTCTTAAGTGTTGAACGATGATCGAACTATCGTAGTACAAAATCGCGTTGTTGTTTTTTTTTCAGGAGAAACGAAAACCCGATTCTCTTTTAAATTCCTTGTCATTGGAAGATGTTCTTTGGGGTGAAACAAATAAAAACTATCCGACATCAGTGTCTTTTGTCTTTTTCAGTGAATTCGTTATGACAGGGAAAGTATCGTTTCTATTATCGTAACGTTCAGAACGACGATGTGAACTGCACTAGACTTGAAAGCCAAGTATCATAATAACGTCTTTAAGTCTAGCATATTTCAAAACTTCACAAGTGCATACCTAATGTACTTTTCTGATAAGTTACGCCGTTTTGACACTAGATGCGTATTCGAGAGCCTCATCATATAAGTTGAAGTTCAAAATGCTCCTGTCATCACTTACGATGTGTGTGAGTGATGATGATGTAATGTATGTCTGCAAGTAAGACTGTGTCCGTCGGACGGTAGCTGTGTTACCCATTTTTGTAAACCTTTTATATCTGGTTATAAACAGATTGATTAATTGACTGATTGATTGATTGATAGTTTGGTCACTTCCCGTTGATGTCAATCTGGGTCATTTCATGGTACCCTACCCATTATCTACTAATACTATGTAGATCTGACTGTAACAATCAGTGGAACAGTGAATCCTCAGCTACAGCTTACTATCAGGAGAACTGTTGACCAGTTTCGATTCCATACATTTTCTTTGGAATCTCGATAATAAGTACCTCGGTATTACGTATACTTTTTTGCGTCCTCTGATGCATACCTTTTATCGAGGTTTTTGACTGGACTTGACACAAGAAATCCACCCCTTATGGCGAAAATGCACAGCCACAAATTGATGCAGCTGGACACTGGGATAACCACAAGTCTTCTTCATAAGGTGCCATGCCGACTGGCATAGACAAGTCTAAACATCCACTTCTGTCCGTCAGCCGTCCACTTTAACAGCTCTTCGAAGCTCTGTGTACCCACCCAGCTCGTTACATCATCCACAGATCCTCTCTTTGTTTTCCGCTGCATCGTTTATCATTTAGTTTTCTCAGTATTTTTGCATGTCATATCATAGGACAGTTCTCCAAAACTCCCTTTTCACAATTTTTTTTAATGATGCAGTCAGTAACAACAATTAAATCTACAGTGAATCACAGTGGTAATCTTCATCAAAATTTCCGTTTCTAAAAACATGAAAACCACAAAAATCTGAACCTAAGGAGGAATATAGAATCCATAATACTTTTTTTGTTTTTTTAGCTTTCTGTGCATTGCTGAATAATGGATACGAATTTCCAAAAGTAGCTTATTAGCAATATGTGTAATTTTTATGTTGTTCATTCAGACGACGGGACACTCATTATGTTCCAAATATTTCGCATTTTGAAATTTCACTTTTGTTTGTTTAAAACTCATTTTTGAAGTGATAAATTCGAAATTCCTTTACACTGGTGGATTTCATTTTTTTTTCTCTTTGCAAAAATCAGAGTGCATCTGTCTACCATTTTGGCATGCTCAAAAACCTCGTGATGTTTCACGTGGAGGTCGAATGGCTTACAATGAACAAAAATGAGTACAGGAAACAAACTTTTTCTGCATAATAAAAGTAAAATTCTGACATCATCCTTGGAATAGTGATTTGGTGTTTGGTTGGTTAATAATGTGTGTCCTTTAAACAGGATTCCATCCTTTAAATAGGACACCAGCAGAAAGTGACCCACATCTCTTCAACGTATCAGCCTTTCCTTTTCCTCTACAAGACTTTAAACAGCAATCCCTCCTCTCGCTTCATCCTTCCCTCCCCTCCCCATTCTGTGCTAGCTGTAATATGAATAATATGGCGAGACACTGTCAGATAACAGGCCTATGCTGGCGCATAACAGCGTAATCCAAAAAGATGCAGCTTGGAGAAAAATACGATCTCATAGCTCAGATTTGTTAGTATGAAAGTGACAAATTCTTTATAAAATGTTTAAAAACTTAAGATTTGGGACTCATGCATACTATCAGTTAATGCCGTCAGAACAGGTCTAAAATTTTGAGGAAAAGTATTTCAAAATTTGAATTTGACCTAATTTGTGAGTTACCACATTATACTGTATAAACGCGGACGTTATATCCAGTCAAAGTAATGACCTGGCCGATTTGCACGGAGAACTTGACGTGTTTGTGTGTAAATTTCACACCCACCTCGCGTGTTTAAATCTCTTTTCTAATCTTTCTATCTCTCCCTCGAGGTATAAACCGTTGAACCACAGCGGCTGCCAATAAATTAATATGCGTACTTTACTATCGCTGTATAATATTTAATTCGCCAGCTTATGTACTGGTGTGATTTAAAAAGACAAATCGTGTCAAATCGACACTGAAATATGAATTTAATATTCATTAATTATAGCAAGACCTCAAAGCGGACCAGTGAACAAAGTCGAGTTTGTGAGGTGTTGGGGCCCGTGAATACAATAGTGAGCTGAGCTATAGTTTTCAAGTTGGGATCTTTTACGGACCGGTATGGCGAAAGTAGGCGTGCGTATATGGCACTTCCTGGTGTTACGATCACACATTGCGAGCTAGACGTGACAAGCACATCTGACTCTAGATCTAGTTCATAACCTACAAAATGATCGTAACACGAATAAATGGCAGCATTATGCATATGCCAATTACTTACCACTGCCTATCTCTGCCATACCAGTCCATGTCTATATAATAAAAGCTCTCGTATCTAATATCATTTCCCTCCTGGGAATCGAAAGCAATGGCGAGTGTGTTACTGTTATATTATAGCCACTTAACAGGTAGTGATGGGCAGCGTGAAGTCTCCAGTGGTTTGACATTTGTCCTCGCAGTCTGTTTGAAGGATTTAACATGACTTATCATCACTTGGTAGTGACGAACAGCCGTACATATCTTTTGCAGCTATTTTTTAGTAGCCTAAAATAGGAGGTGGATCATAGCTACAATTATGCTGCAATTTTCCACCAAATGGCAAGACCCGGCAAATTCTCATTAAATATCATTATTGTAATGGTCTGTCTAGATACAGCATCATTTCATATGACATATGGCCCAGCACTAAAACAGGTACAAGAAGTTCACAGCAATTTAGACGTCTATATCTATATCTAAATATATCTCAATTGCCGGAAGTGTTCCCTAACTTCCACGTGTCAGCCTGGTGTTCAGCTCTAACCTTGACACACTTCCGAATCACAGACATAATGATTCGTAACATTCACATCTAGTCTAGATAATAATTTGTCTTCCGTGTGAAAAACATCAATGCTAATCTTTTATCTCACCTTAAAGGCAAAAACCAATGAACCACATCGGTTACCAGTAGTTAATACGTGTAATGCAAATTGCTATAAAATATTCACAAGCTTAAGTGCTGTATGTGTGAAAAAGAACAAAATCACGGTGTCCAGAGGGGAAAAATTTCATTAAAGATTAATAAGTTTTCACTATGCAGTAGATTGGACCGTGAATCCTGGAAATAAGGCAACCGGGGAAAAAAAGGTATTCTTGACGCATCTAGAGAAGAAAAATGACCAGGAAAAGTCCATCTAAAGCGGCTCAGAGGTAAATCCGACGGGTATGCCATATAATATGATAATCTATTATTTTGTAGGGATTCCTTACGTTTACTGTGGTTCAGTTTCCAGATCTAAAAATAGTGAGACAGTATGAATGGAATACTCAGTTGTTGGTTTTCATACTTTTTAATTAAATTCTATGTATAATAACCTGTTCTTGACCCTCACAAGACCTACAAAGCCTTCCTGGAACTATACGACCAGCCCAGCGAGTGCACATGCACTGTTTTGGCTTATGTTTTCTATCATCATTTAATTCTTTGTAATGTTATCGACCTGGTTGTAGATTAGACAGCGTCGACTTTCTTTTTCTGTTGACTTTTTTTGGTAGGAAGAAATAGGCAACTGACTTTCTTTTTGATTTTTCAGTCGACCTTTTTCTCTTAACCCTCTAGTGCCCAGGCATAGAAATACTGGTAGAAAAATTCTGAAAATTCACATACACTCTTCAAATGCCACTCAAAATACATTATTATAAAACACTGATTTTGAACAATTTCAATATTTAATAGGTGAAAAATTTTGGGTCAAATTTGGACCTCCGGGCACTGAAACATCCGTTATGCTCCATACTGGACCCATGAAGTTGGGTTGTCAAATATGGACCAGTGGGCACTAGACTTTATTTTTCAGGTTGACTTTTTTTAGGTCTTGAGAAGAAAAGACCAATGACTCTTTTCCCGGTTAACTTTTTTTTTTTGTCTTAAATAGAAAAGATAACTGACTTTATTTTTATTCGTTTACCTTTTGTCCGAGCACCTATTCTCACTATCACGAACCTCAAGTAACTCGAAAAAAACCGCCTACCTGTTGTAATGATCTGCTCTTGTGTTCTACTCTGTATCAAATTTTATTAAAAAAAAAAAAAAACCTGGACCACCTCTCAATACCGGCAAAATGAACAAGTCCATTGGAGTATGACCTCGCAAAATGCCATCGCATTATTCATGACAAAATAGGCTGGTACATGTCACTTGATAGTAATGGCCTTGAATTGTTTTAAAAAATTTTATCTTCTAAATTCAAACATTGGCATATAAGTAAATAACCACAGTTTGGAGATGTGCACACAGTAAATTCAGTAGTTAAGGAAGTGTAGAAGACAGATATTTTATATTCAAAAAAGAAAAAAAAATGCAAAAAGTGGTCCTCTCTCAATCTTTAATCGAGAGAGTTAAAAAAAAATTGATTTAAAAATCGGTTGGTACGGCGCCCACGAGTTTCTAAAGTTGCACCAGTGTTGTCTGAGTTTGTTTGGCCTTGAACTGATGCTAATAATTGATTTGAGAAGCTTCTTGATCATTCCTTCTTACCAGCCGTCTGATTGAGTGTCGTATTCAAGATTCAGATTTCAAGATTGAAATTTATTTTCCAGACTGCTCATGGCAAAACATAAGTATGTATACAAAGAAGAGATTGATGGCGAAACATTTCACGAACACTGAGATTTGATAGAGCCATAATTATGTTTGCGTGATTCTACAAACATAAAGAAGAGAAAAGAAAAAGGAAAAGAGGTCAAAAAGGTATTAAAAGCTGAAAAGCATGATTATTCAGGAGCTCTCCTTTCCTCTTTACCCTTTTTTCACTGTTCTAACTGTCCAAATAAACAAGACGTAGGGCCTATACATAATATAGGTTTATTCTTATGATTGGGTGAAAAATAAAATCAGTTTCTGAAATTTTAGTAGATTTTACACTGTCACCTACTTTGAACGTTCACTGTCGAGATGCTTGGATTATCTGTTTTGATTAGCTCTAATAGCCCTTAATAACCACTAGTCCTTCACAAGCATGAATGTATAATATGTACCAAAGTGGAGAAATTCTGGCTTTACCTCTCACATTGTGCCCTTTTGCACTTTGCATGTTCGTAAAATGAGTCAGGTTGTTGTGATTTTAGATGAGTCAGATGACTGTGATTGTGTATGACTTCTCTATAACAGGCCTATCACGCCATTGACCTCTCCCACACCAATGATTGGCTTTTACGATTTATGATATGGCTGAACTCTATCACTCTATCGATCTTGGGTGCTTGAATGCGCAGCTGGTGATTGTATATTGCAGTACGATAGAGTACGTGAATAAGGTCTACTTTAGTTAAGGTTTTAACTTGGGGCCACAGCTGAATGAATGTGGTTTGTGAACCGCATTGAATGAATATTGAATCTTGAACGAAGCAGTGCCTTGAATAAGGCAGTGAGATTTCAATCAAAAATGTTAAAGAAAGTGTGAACTAGTGAATAAATGAAAGGATTAATTACTTGATGAATGAGAGAAATAACCTTGCATGAATGGATGAATGAATAGAGGTGCAGTAACCTTGAATAAATGCATGAATGGATGAATGAATAGAGGTGCAGTAACCTTGAATAAATGAATGAATGAATGAATGAATGAATGAATGAATGAATGAATGAATGAATGAATGGACGGATGTCAGAACGGACGGACGGGCGGCGGACGGACGAACGAACGAACGAACAAACAAACAAACGAATGAATGAATGAATGAATGAATGAATGAATGAATGAATGAATGAATGAATGAATGAGCAGGGAAGGATCTAGCTGAAAAGGGAATGTCATGGCAGCTTCCAGCGATTGATGTAGTCAGTTAAATCATCACGAACTGAGTGAGTGAGTGAGTGAGTGAGTGAGTGAGTGAGTGAGTGAGTGAGTGAGTGAGTGTGTGAATGAGTGGGTAAGTGAATGAGCGAGTGAGTGAATGAGTGAGTGGCCTGAGCGAAAGAGGTGGGTAGATAGGTGGATACTGAATAGGCCAGTGAATAGGTGAACAAAAACCAGCATCTACAGGTCAGACCTCTATGATAAATACATGTATACCTAATTACATCACAGATAATTGAATTCCACAATCTACTATCTCATAGTAAAAATCGGTAACCTGGTATGTGGTATGTCAGTCAGAGAGAGGCATTCAAGGTCAAATCATGAGCTACTCGACCGAGATTTTTTGAACGCAGCAATTTCTAAAGAGTGAGGGAAAGGGGTTTATGTTTTAAGTTGTAAACTTTATGAATGGTGTAAATCAGAAAACCAGCAAATACTTATGAATTTTGCTTACCCCTCAGGTTTCTTTTTAAGTTGATGTGACTATGGAACTAATTTCAGATTGAGGAGTGGTAAGTTACAAACTTGCATAGAAATTTATTGAATAGATAGTGTAAAAAGTCTATAGTACAGGAAGCCAGCTGGGAGAGGCTGAAAATAAATTCAACGGTTACAAAATTTGTTAGTTATGAAAAGTTGCACCCAACCCCACTCGCCTTCCTTTTTTTTTTCGNGGGGGGGGGGGGGGGGGGGTTGAGTGTGCTTGTACCTATAACCTTCAATTCGGTTTTCACCATTATGAACTAGGATACTAGACCAGCCGATTGTGAATATACTGTTCAAAGGGGACCATAGATTTCGACTTTTCAGTGTGTCACACCTCTATGCTCATTATCAGTAAAATCACTTGAATAACGTAAAAAGGACAATTTTATTATGCCCCAACATCGCCACGAGATAGGCTAAGTATCTCCTTTATCTTCATCCTATCTGGAGACGTTTTAAAACACGCTTTAGATGGAGTGCATTATAACAGAACGGTACTAAACGTGCATGAACAGCAACGAATCCCAGCTTTCGCCCGTGGGTCAGGAAAACCTGGTTTGGACGGTGGAATACAATACGCGCTTCCTTGTAAAGTACACATATCTCTAAAGCTGTTTCGTTCGCCTTCCTTGAGAAATAATGGAGAATGTTAGCCACGGTGACATTGTCTCCACATTTAGTTCCAAGGCTGTTGTTTCAGGTGAGCGGTAATGCCTGCCGATTACAAAGGAGGAGAGCGGGCAGGAGCGATGGTGTGTATGTGTGAGTGAAAGAGCAAAGGCGCAAAGCGAAGATGGTATGCCCTTGAACTGCAGTCCAGACCAGGTTTCCTGGCTCGAGGTTGTTCACCTCGCCACGCGTTTGCCCGGGACAGCCTATCCCTTTTTCCCTCCAGTCGCGCGGCAGTGTGTCAGTAGGTCACTGCACAAGAATAGGAATCAGCCGAGCACTTGTGACGTAAGTTGACGCAATCTCCACGGGGTCTCAGATCGGGACACGGTCTGGTTTTTTTGTCCGTGAAGAAGAGGGAGAGGAAGTGGGTTGCTAAGTGATGTCGTGATGTGCAAAGGGCAAGACACGAGAGGAAATAAAAAGTTAAATGTGTAGTGCATGATGCTCTGGTGCTATGGTGCCATGGCCCAGTGCAGTAATGCCTCTAGGAGCAGAGTACCAAGGCTCTAGATAACAGAACGCTAGTTCGACAAAAGAATGATAGTGCTGACTTCTTCGAATTCCTTCCGTTCTGTCTTTCTCATTCTCTTCCTCTTTCTACTCTATGTCTGCTCTCTTCCTTTCTGACTTCTTCATGTCTCGGTCTAAATCAGGTTGGCAAGGGCAATGGAGTTCAGATGGCAAAACAAATTAATCAAATAATGATGAATAGAGACCGTTAGGGCCTCATTTACAGCGTACAGCTCGTTTTTTTGTTGTTTTTTTCAAATGTCATTTGGCTAAGTGATGTTTGGAAGAAAGTTAAAAGTAACGAAAAAATCAGGTGCATTTTCTTCCAAGGCAAAAAAAACAAAACAACAGCAACTTAACCCTGGCTGAAAGAATGTCGCTTTGGGAAGATCATGAACGATGAAACTATGATAGGAAACGACAGCGTAATCAGTCTGAACTTTCTGATCATATTGCTGCCAGCAAAGCACAAAAATTATGATTTCTGAGGCGGGTCTGGATATAATTATGACGTCAGATTTCAAACGATGAAAAACACAAACTAGCTATGCCGTTGAATGTTGTTTTGCACAAAAGTGAATAGTGAACTACATTACATATAAAAGTATTCTGCATGCATTTATGTACATTTAGGTGAGTAGTGAGTAACATATAGGTTATCTGTTGTTGCTTTAAAGTTAACATTTCATTCGGTTGACTTTTGCGTTGTTGTTGTTTTGTTTTTTTTTGTGGGGAAGAAAAGGCAATAGACTTTTCGCCTCTAGCTGACTTTATTTTTTAATCGCAAATTCTTTATTTGGCCTGGTCTTGTTCAAAACTAACCCAACTCTGAATATAGATAACGTAGTCAAACATCCTGCTCGAACGGAGCGGTCGTATTCTTAACCTGTCACTGTGTTCAGTAGAGAAAAATTTCGCAACGACGATTCTTCGTTACTTGGCCCCACTTTCGTTGTCATTTTGCAGTTATATGTCTTTTCAGGATAGTGAACCCTTAGGATTGGTGAGGGAAGGTAGAATTAAGTGTAGGTCCAAGTTATGATTATTATAAGCCAAGTTTACGCACACTAAACTATAATCCGATACTTACATGTAATATCTTAACCTCTCTTTTACGCTGTCTTTCTCTCTCATCATTTTTTTTTCACACCCTAGATGTTTCTTAAAGCACGACTATCATACAGACCATATACTGAGAGAGAGAGAGAGAGAGAGAGAGAGAGAGAGAGAGAGAGAGAGAGAGAGAGAGAGAGANGAGAGAGAGAGAGAGAGAGAAAGAGAGAGAGAAAGAGAGAGAGAGAAAGAGAGAGATTGATGGCAAGCAAACAGTGAGACACAGACGGACACTCAGGCAGAAGGCAAACAGACAGACAGACAGACAGACAGACAGACAGACAAACCGACTAGCCAGACTCGAGAAAGACGAACTTGGAAATAGTTTTTTTTTAAAATTTAAATCTTGGTCAGCCAAGATCTTCCAACATCGACTCAACATTGAACAGCGTTGGCCGCATGGCATCAATGCCTGTC
>JAWQUT010000029.1:1800664-1831041 GCA_033807755.1 Ellobium chinense
ACCCAATTTCATGGTTGTTTGTTGTTGTTGTTTTTTTTTTAATCCGGAACCATTTGCCACTCATTCATATTGCAATTCCCGAACACGAGACACGATCGTCGGTCCAGTGGGTCACCATGACCCCCCCCCCCCCCCCNCCAGCCCAGCCAGTCCCAGCCTCCCAGTGCTGTCCCTAAAGACCCAGAGTGTAATTTTCTGTCCCACAGAAGTGCCGCTTTAATAATTAACTTAAGTCGTGTTCCCAAGAGAGTCTGGGACGGGCTTTCTAAGGCAGAGCAAGCCACATCCAGACGTCGGCCTGTGCCCTTAAACGCTTTTATAATCTAATCGTGGGCTTAACTACCTTCCAGCAACCATCTTTCCCACTCTCCTCCTCGTCTTCTTTCTTCTTCTTTCTGTTAGTCTCCATCTTCTTACTCTCACTTCTACCTTTTATCCTTCTGTCCATCTTCTTCCTCTTCTGCCTCATTTTACCGTCTTCCAAATCTCTTCTCCTTTTCTTCAACTTTCTTAATCTCTTCTTCTTCATGTCCCTGTTCTTGTCTTCTTCATCTTCTTTTCTCCTCCATTTCTCTTCTTGGTTCCTTTCCTCGTCCTTTTCTCTTTCTTACTGCATCTTATTACAGTCAACTCCACTTAATCGCAACTCCTCGAAAACATATAAAAATTGCAATTAAAAGGAGTTGCAGTCTTAAAGCGAATTTTATTTAGATCTGATCTATAGCACTTTGTTACATATAAGGTACCGGGTAATCATATTAGGCTGAAGTTGCAAGTATCCGGATTTCGATTAAGCGGAGTTGACAGTAATTTCTTTCTGTGCCTTCGAACCGGGGTTGGAGTCTGGGGAACACACCGCATTGCCAGAACAGTGTGAATTATATGAGGTATTTTAACTACCAGCAATATTACATTTCGCAGGCTGAGAACCAAAAGATTCCATCTACACAAGTAATGTTTTGAGGAAAAATTGAAATCGAAGTTGAAAGGAGTATGCCCTGGTAGCATAATGGTACCTATTGTCACAACAGAATTTAACCAATTAGAAACGAGGAACTAGTTCTTCGTTTTGAATATAAATAATCGGTTCTGAGTATTTTCTACAGGTATCGTTTTCTCAAAATTGGCTCTCTTTGTGGCAGATGGAACCTTTCTGACTCTCAACCGGCGACGCTTGTGCCCATGTACTCTTGCACAGATCTCAATAATGAAGCATGCAAGAACTAACGGTCTAAGAGACGCTCAGCTCGGAATAATGGAAATGGAAATTTATTGATGATGTTGTTGTTGATATTGTTGTTGTTGTTGCTGCTGCG
This sequence comes from Ellobium chinense, assembly GCA_033807755.1. NCBI lineage: Eukaryota > Metazoa > Mollusca > Gastropoda > Ellobiida > Ellobiidae > Ellobium > Ellobium chinense. Next base: position 1,801,981 of record JAWQUT010000029.1, read on the forward strand.
GCTGCGGCTGCGGCTGCGGCTGCTGCTGTGAAAGGAAGGTGACGGACAGGGGAGAGAAAAAAGAGGGTCGCCTGACGGAACGAGAAACAAAGAGGAACAAAAATCCTGCAGATCTTTCCCTAATCCCGTGCATCGCAATAGTTTTGGCCTTGTCTCGGCGATCGATGGCACAAGAGAGAGACCACACCGAGTCTGACATTTACTCTGTGGAGAGCAAGGGTTTCCACCCTGTCATGGTCTGTATACCCCTTGATCTTCACGTCGTCACTTGGCAGTCCCGCGTACACCTTCAGACCCATCAAGATCTACTGATAGTAGTTAGTAGTAGTGAAAATATGGTCAATCGAGACCTTGAGCACTTACGATGGGTATCTTACCATCGTATGAATTACTCTGGTGCATTGATGCTGAATGTACCCCTAGTGGCATTCAAACTGCAAAGTTAATGTAATTCTTACGACGGTAAGAGATCCTATCGTTAACGTGCAAGTTCTCAAGTTAGTATCCACTTACTCGGATATTGTTGATAACACAGAAATACAGAAGACTCATTACTGTGTGCAGAACTCCTTGGATTTTGTTTGGCGTGCCCTTACGGGTAGGCGCAGCCCAGCCTGGGAACCACTGGTGTACAAGGAATGGCTGGGCTGAAAGAGGGGAGGATAATATTGGGAGGGGGTGAGGAGGGGGAGAGAAGAGTGCAATTTTGGGCAACATTGAATTGCTGAAAGAGAAAGAAGAATAAGCACGTCAGGGTTAGAAATTGTTTTTGATTATCTTTTAAAGGGGACGGCAGAGACTGGGGGTAAGTAGGCGTAGGAGACTGGCTGTCTTAGAGGTTGGAAATAGAAGGAAACGGCACAGCACAGGCAGGCATGCAGGCTGGCAGGCAGGCAGGCAGGCAGGCAGGCAGGCAGGCAGGCAGACTGGCAAACAGACAGGCAGGCAAGCAGACAGACAAACATAGACCAACACACACACACACACACACACACACACACACACACACACACACACACACACACACACACACACACACACACACACACACACACACACCCTTGTCGAGAAATTATGCGTTTAAATAGCTTATAAACATATGTCGCCAGTAACATAACAATATCAGTAATTGCCCATTAATACAATCCCAAAAGTACACTTTTAGTTCAAAGGTTCCAACTGCTTTATACACACACACACACACACACACACACACACACACACACACACACACACACACACTCAACCACACACACACACACACACCCACCCACCCCCGACACACATACACACACACCGAAATTTTCTGTGCAACCTAGGGTCATTATCTTTACTGATATCGACGTGAAATCTGAAATATGTGTCTTCTAATCCTCTGGATACGTTTAAAGGTCTCAAGCATCAAAAAGAAACAAAAACTTTTGAATTTTTTTTTTTAAAATACAGTAGTTTATTCCTCAACTATCCATCCATGTGTCACATTTTCTCAGAACACCTAATCTCAAGGTGACGGATGAAATTCAGGGAAGTCCCATTTGCATTGGCTGACAAAAATAGAAGTGGCATTCTTTTCCCATCATCAGCAGCCGGGCTAAAGTGAACGCAAGTTTCGGCGGACCGTGCATTGTTGAAGTTGTTCATCCGCAACATGATAGCTCTAGCAATGTAGTGTGTACGAATTATGCAAAGGTCTATTTTTTTTTCTTCTCGCAAAATATGCGTGGGCTTTAACTAGTTATATAAAACATTCACTACAACACATCCCTATGGTAACACTAACTCAATAGCTGGACGCTGTGGGTGGGTGGATTTATTATCGCGGTTTTACAGTATCTAAATTGCTTATCTATGTTACTATGTTAGTACCCGTATATAATTATATATACACCCCCATGACGTCTTTGTATCTTTTTATAGTCCTTCCAGGTATGGGCTTTGTAAAACATCCATATAAAAGCCTTGCATCTTGCATGTGCAAGTACTGTAAGCCTTATGAAATGGGGCATGAAGGTGGTGGGGTGACTGGGGTCAGGACCGTAACTAGGACCCTCGCAGCCCTCGGAATGCGGAGAAGAGGGGGGGGGATCAGGGGCTTCAAAGGAAAAGTGGTGAAAACGGGATGAAGAGGAAAGAAAAGAAGGGAAGAGAGGAGGAGGAGAGGAGAGGGTCAAAGCGGCGATGATTTGGCTGAAAGCGCGTGAGGGGGGAGGGAGTTATGGACCTGGGCGGGGGTGTGCTGGGGATGAAATAGGCTGGAAAGATAAGGCATGTCAATGAATGTGAAAGGCTGATAAATAATACTAGATGAGAAAACAATAAAAGAAACTAAGGTCAGCTAACAGCAAACAAACAAACAAAATAAAAAACAACTCCGCATAGTAGAAATTCCATCAGAACGCGGTAAATGTTGCGATTAAAAAAAAAGAGCTGTGATTATCAAATAACCTTTACTGTTATAACAGAAAATGCAGCATGTAGGCTTATATTTGTTATCGTGAAATAGGTTAAAGTTGTGGGGAGGTTGCGGTTATCCTTTCTTTGCAACTGTGCGGAATCGACCGTACAACCGTACAATGTAACTACTGGCGCCTGTGCGTCACCATATTGTTCATTAACATCTCAGTCACTGCACACTGATTGATAGAACAATAAGGCCTCGTTGTTCATTCACACTCTCGGCAACCAATCAGATCTAGCGCGTGACGAGATTTCTACCAATCAGAAGCCACACATCTGTCGGAGGTAATACTACGACAGGTTGCCATAATGTCGTGACGCACTGCTGGAGTTTTACTGCTCTAGTCTCGTAACTGATAATAATATTGTAGGGCAGTATGTTATGTTATGAAATGTTATTATTTGTTGTTCACAGCAGTGTCCGTATGTATACCCTTTACGTTAGGTAACGCATTGTGTTAAATCACAGTGAACACTACTTCTGTTTTGAGAGTTTCCCGAGGTTAACGCATTGCGTTAACTCGCGAAAGGATTATGCTTACGGCCACAGGACTTCTGTAATGGTCTATAATATGCACAATCCATACGTAAGTTAACGTACGACGTTAACTATAGTAAATACTACTGTGGCTGTATGCATAACCCTTACGTTAGTTAATGCACTGCGATAACCACGGGAAACTCCCAAAACATTAGTACTATACTGGTATGGATTATGCACTGATGTTTTAAGAGTTTTCAACCACAGTGCGTTAACTAACGTAAAGCATACGGCCACTAGATCACTGCGATCAGTTTGTGGTAAATAATTATGGTGCTGAGGTCAATATTGATAAGCATTGGTCTCACGTTTAATAATGTGATGATGCCATAAAAATACTTTATTGTTACAGAATGTTGAGAGTTATATTTCAAAGTTAAGTCACTCACTGGAGTTTTACAGCAGACAGTAGATTCGTACTGTGCTCAGAGGCATTACTGTTTGTCCTTTCTGGCAACAGATTTTCATGAGCCTCTCCTCCCCCTCTCCTCACTCACCCCGCCACAGTATTAACACTGTGATTGCATAGATTTATTGATGCTTGGGTGCCTGTACTGTTCTTGAATTCAAGTTTGGATGATGATGGTGGTGGTGATGGTGGTGGTGGTGATGGTGGTGATGGTGATAATGCCCTGACTTTCGACCCCTCCCACCCTCCGAATGCTAGAAAGCGAGTGGTTGAAGTTTACTTCATTGGTCTTTCTTCCCTGCTCACTCTTCGTGCTTCACAGAAGTTAATGTGTGAGTTTGTGTGGTGTGAGGACATTGAAACAAAAAAGTTATTGTTGAAAGCTAAGTTAAGTGGGGGGGATGAGGGGGAAGAGAAGGAATTGAAAAGGGTGNAGGGGGTGGGAAGGAAGGGTGACCGCTTGGTAGTGTTGGTGGCAGTGGAAGAGTGATTATTGTTGTGGTAATGATGGTGGAAGTGAGGAAGTAAAGATATTGATGACTTTTCTTTTGTTGTTAGAACAGGACTTTCATTTCCTCCATAGGCATATTTTTTCTTACAATACCATAGATTGTTATACATCGCATTCATAGTACATATAGACTAAACCTACACGTTATTACGAAAGAAACCCAAAACAAAGTCATTGGTAGTCACCACATTGCAGCGCTCTGATCACTCCATCTTTTAAGCCAGATACTTATTTACACCTGAGTGGCAAGAGATAAGGGAGTAACATAATATCTTTTCCAAAGACTCCACAGCGCACACTTTCCAAACAAGAGAGTCATCCCCACAAACTTTAGACTTGAAAGTCTTCAGATTGTGAGAACGACCCACAAGGCATACAACCACGCTGTTGCTAGCAAAAGTTGCGCTGAAAATATGAGACCAAGAAACAGTTTGTTTCTCCAGATTTCATTGTTAAATTTATGTATGTCACTTTCGCAAAGATCGATCTAGTTATTTTGCAAGGTCGATTACGTTTAGACCCAGAGCACTACTATTTTGGTAGCAGGCAGGCACAACTTTGCCTTATCTACAAAGCTAGCCTAAAAACTCTGGGAAGCATACTCTTGAGTTCAACGCTTCATTTCGCTATTCCTTGCCTAATCCAGGCCTATCATAGACAGGATTTATGTTCCAGCGTATGAATTATTTGAGAGCTTGCACATTAACGATGAGATCTCTTTCCATCATAAGAATTACATTACTATTACACGTTGAACTAAGCACCGTTGTAGTAACGATGGTATCGAAGATCGCATCGCTGATGCACAAACTCACTACTGGTGTGAATGAACTTTACTACGTTCTGGTCCCGTTCTGGTGATACACTCTAATTTCAGACAAATAAACAACAAACAAAACAAATGTTTAAAATGCAAGTAGAATATAATCTTTCTTAAATACTATATCTCAGGATGTAGTTCGACTTTTCTGTCTAAACCTGTCAAAAATATCACTTAAGTAGCTCTTAAGACGTTCTTGAACCTGAAGTGGTCTAGTTCACAGATCCTGTGTGGAAGACCTCGACATAGTCATTCAAACTATACATCCTGTAACCAACTGGCCTACTGTGATAAAGTGCGGATGTACTCTAAAAGTAATATTCCATAATATTTTGAATATTTTATGATATATAATAATAATAATGCAGATTATAACTGTCGTATCCAGGTTAATGTCCGCTTATGCAACTTCACACTGTTATTATCCCAGCAAGCCAAATTACTCAAGGACTGTCGTAACTTTCTAAACAGAATACTGTGTCTCTGCCATTTTTAGAAGCTGCTTACTAGCATTCTCACAGTCTCTTTCACTGTCCTTAGCCACGTACCCTTTTAACAAACTGTTGGACTGAGGAAAATGTCAATAAAATACTTTTCCCAAGGCACTTACATCACCACTGTAATTGGGAATCGAACTTACAACCTTTAGATTTTAAGTTCAATGCCCTGACCGCCCGGCCGCGCTGCCCCTCAAAGAGTTTTCTTTAAAGTAAGAAATTAAGGAAAGGGAGGAGCTCATTCTGTTTGTACCGTTGATGTTCTATTATAAACAGCAAGAAGCACTTTAATTTACACAGATCGTTTGGAAAGTTGATCATTAATTAATTAATCGATATCAATATTCATGAAGGGATAGTCTGCAATAAGCTAGTGTTCACTTTTATATTACTATAGTAGTATTTAGAGCACCATACTAAACATCATTACTTAAACATTATTTACAACTGGCTCACTTACCTCTAGTGCCCCCAGCGTATCAGATCTGATACATTTCGTGGAACCAAGATCATCACCAGACCATAATAGTGTGAAGTGGCATGAGCGGACATTAGTCTGGATATGAGACTTATAAACCGCATTATTATTATTATTATTATTATTATTATTATCATTTTGATGCTTGTTCCAGCATAGTGGATCCAGAAGTGATCTACAAACTGGAGCTCGGACTGTCTGTGCCATTGTAAATAGGGCTGGGCACTAGAGGGTTAATCAGACTTGAGAGCATGAAAATCGTTTCGATTACATAAAGCTATGATTTTCCCTCCAATTTAATAGTAATAAAATGCTCTGGTGTATGAAAAGTGATGCTCTTGAGCAGAAGACAGATTAAGAGAATTGTGATTAAGTGGAACCAAATATTCTGATTCTGCTTACTTTTTTGATGACATAAATGTTTGCCAGGTGCGCAGAAACAATGAACTAGAATCTTTACAGCAATGAAAAGAGTTTGAAGGGTGTTCCGCTCAAGGACGGCATCGTATGCCCAATAAGGCTTTTAATAAAATCTGACAACAACTGAACGAAGTGACACTGTAAAGTTTTTTGTGTTCCAGGATCTCACAAGGCGGACTAGTCGTCTTACCTGGATTAATAAGCCACACCTATTTCCTGGAATTTTAATAAGGAAGTTATTTCATTTCTTGTTATTCAGGTGTAACGCCTTTTCCTGTGTGATAGCACTGCACAATGTTATTTGTTATGTTTCTGCTCATTTGTGTCTTTCATTCATTCTGTCTCTCCCTCCCTCTCTGTAAATAGAGTGAGTCAGTCAGTGTGTGTGTGTGTGTGTGTGTGTGTGTGTGTGCGTGCGTGCGTGCGTGCGTGCGTGCGCATGCCGGCCTGCCTGCCTTCCTGTCTGTCTGTCTTCCTCCTTGCTTGCCTGCTTTCTTCTCTGCCTATCTGCCTGCCTGCCTGCCTGTCTNGTGAGTGAGTGGGAGAGAGGGAGATCGAAACATAATTATTAATTTCACCAAATAAAAAAATTTAATATTTCTGCATTGCCCCTTTCACTTGAAAATACTGCTGGAGATTATACATATCCTTTATATCTTCCTCCTCTCTCTTTCCCTTTCCCTGTCTCTCTTCTTTCTTTCTGAGAGATATGAGATTAAAGAGCTAGCCTTTTTGTTATCTTACATGAAACAAGCACTGGTTTGCTTTGAAAATACGTACAAGCTGCTTGCATAAATAACACTACAAAAAGGTCTGTTTATGATCATATGCGTGCGACCTCGATACGAAAGTAATTTACGAGATACGATCCAAACTTTCTGTACTGTGTACATAAAAACTCACAGGCATACCCTAAATTTTGCATTTGTCATTTTGTCCATTTATTGCTTATCTATGTGGTTACTGACATTGTGGATAATAAAATCTCTTACTTTGTTAATCTGCATCCTTACATCATCTTCGATGCAGTCTATTTAGGAGTTGAAACATTGATTCCAGTCTATTTACGAGTTGAAACATTGATTCCAGTCTATTTAGGAGTTCAAATATTGATTCCAGTCTATTTAGGAGATGAAACATTGATTCCAATACCGCTGTCAAGACTAGAAGTAGAAGCAGTCCTGGGAGCCTTTATGCGTCAGCATTTCAACCATCTGCGATTCCGCTTATATCTTCTCTATTATCTCAAATCGCCTTGTCTTCAGCCGAATTTTCATCAAGGAGAAGAGAAAGAAATCACATAAAGCAGTTTGCAGGTCAGACGGTCAGTGCTGACTTTCAGTGAGGAGTTCTGAGGCTGTTGGTGCTTGGTAGCGACTTAAGAAGAGGCACAACAGTGACTGACTGCTGCACCATCAGAGTTCAGCAGCCTTTGGTCCTAAAAAACATAGCAGCTCTTTTCCACTTTTTTGTATTTGCTGGACTTTGCTCCAAATGACTTTTTTTCACTTCCCATAGATGAAATTTTAATTTCAGCAGAAGGGAATGACATTTGAGATCTTAAGAAAGAGATACAGACCGACTCGCAGATAGTGCTTGACATGCTGATACATAAAGACTTCCAGAGTTGCTTGGCATCGGCACTGAAATCATTGTGCTGACTCCCAGAAGGGATTACATCAAAGACGATGGAGGAATAGAGGAAGTCTATGAGCTTAGTTTTATAGGCACAGCCTCACGACGTTTAGAGTGCATCTCGTAAGTCTATCGCCCAGCAGCTCAAAAAGAAACCACAACATGAACGAAATCCGAATTATATCAAATGTGAGTGACATCTTCTTGCTCATGTACCTGAGCAACTCAAATATCTGTAGGTCATTTTGACTTGTGCACTGATATCTCTTTTTCTCAATCTCCTCTTCCATTCCCCTTTCTATACAACAGTATATCAAATATGCAACATTTGATAGCAAGAAATAAGCTGAGTGAGCAAACAAAACGATATGTTTACATCTTGCTCTTTCTCCACCCCCACCCTCACTGAAAAAAAAGAAATGATTGGATATAAGTACTCATATAAGTACTCAAAACAATCACTCTCGCTACGTCGCCCTTGCTCTGCTCTTCTTTCCCCCTTATCAGAAAGTTTTAATCGAAATATTCATTTTTTTTTTTTACCATGTTTATGTTAACAAGAATCTAAAGCTCAGCTCTTTTCCTCGTAATTCTTATCTGTGTCAACATCCTGGTTGGCAATACGCAGTTATTATCATAATGTCTTGCGTGTCCTCCACTCATTTCCGCTTTGTCATTACACGAGTTACACAGGTCTGTCCCTAGCCCTTTACTATTGACACGGACTACACTGTGACACTATATAGCCTATCCTTCCGTCGTCCTTTTGTGAATGGCTCTCTGTCTGTCTCTCTCTGCCTCTCTCTCTCTCTCTGCCTCTCTCTCTCTCTCTTTCTCTCTCTGTGTGCGTGCGTGTGTGTGTGTGTGTGTGTGTGTGTGTGTGTGTGTGTGTGTGTGTGTGTGTGTGTGGCGCGGCAACCACTGATGTGTTGGAATGGATTCGACATGACATACTGTGTAAGTTTCATTATCGTCATTCACGACAGGCACAGAATACTTTAGCCCATTTTATAAAGTGACTGGTAAAATAAGAGAGCATAACGTACGTTCCGATAGGATAAAATCAAAACACACACACACACACACACACACACACACACACACACACACACACACACACACACACACACACACACAAACAAACACACACACACATACACAGGAAAGAAAAGTGTCATGTCTTGGAGCGAAATTATTTCTCCCTCTTTCTGTCAAGTACCAAGAGTCGCAGTTATTCATAACTGAACACACAATACAGTCTGATTCCCCTTTGAATTTGATAACAGCTTCCGCTTCTTCCCCCTCCCTCGGTATAAAAGGAGAAGAGAGGCGTTTGAAGTCAGTTACATGCTTTACGTCAGATCACTGTGTGAGCGGCCAGAAGTTATCTCTTGGACAGTACATGTATTATTTCCCTTAAGTATCTCAAACTTCCGGTGAGTATTCAGGCGCGAATAACTCTGATGTGCTACGCTGAAACTGTATTGTAATCAGGACGCCGGTGTTATACCACAGTCACAATAACCCACATCTAAACTTAAGTTCGGGTTACAGGATCTGAGCATAACATTAAGATGTTATCTCATTGTAATGGACTATTTCCTACAAGTACGAGCCGGTACAATTAAGACTCACTCCATGAACAAGGATCCCTGTCTTACTGATGTTATCATGAAGGTCACTTCTTACTTAGTTACCAAGCAACCAGGATGTCAAATGGTAGGCCTATGATATTTCCCACCTAGCATCTAGTAAGCGTGAGTGACAGGAGACTGCAGTGATAAGAGGTCCAAAGTCCAATAACAACCAAAAAGCCCAGGGGATATATATATAGATAAATAAATAAATAAATAAATAAATAAATAAATAAAATTAGTCTACATTTGTCCTGAAGGGTATACATTTTATAATACTAAACATTGATAAACATTTCATTTACGATGATACCTACATAATAACAATGCATACAGTATACATATTAAAACTGGAAAATATAGATGAAGAAAACTGTAGGCATGAAATTCTGCATGAAAAGCAAAACTTCTTTCCGTAGAAGCCATAAAAACAGGATAGTGAACCCGCTGGTGGGTACGCGTGAAAGCTGATTTTAGAAAAAAAAGGGATGAGCATGGAAATATGAGATGAGATGGCTTTTTTTTTTTTTTTTGGTTTTACATTACTTCCTCTACCCCTATCCCCTCCCTTCCCGCCCCTCCCTACCTCTCCCTGGCCTTCCACTCGCCACAGACAGACAGACAGACAGACAGACAGACAGAAAACGGTCAATAGATTGTCAGACCACCACTAGCACTACGTGGGTTTGATAGAAACGGCTTCCTCATATGACGTCCATTGCAGCTAGCTCAAGACTGGGGGCGGCATTTAGGTTCTGTTTTTTGTTGTTGTTTTTTAGGTTCTTTTCAGGCATNAAAGCAAAACGTCTTTCCGTCGAAGCCATAAAACAGGATAGTGAACCCGCTGGTGGGTTGACGTGAAAGCTGATTTTAGAAAAAGAGGTGAGTATGGGAATATGAGATGAGATGGCAGTTTTTTTTTTTTTTGGTTTTACATTCCTTCTTCTACCCCTATCCCCTTCCTTCCGGCCCCTCCCTACCTCTCCCTGGCCTTCCACTCGCCACAAACAGACAGACAGACAGACAGACAGACAGACAGACAGACAGACAGACAGACAGACAGACAGAAAACGGTCAATAGATTGTCAGACCACCACTAGCACTACGTGGGTTTGATAGAAACGGCTTCCTCATATGACGTCCATTGCAGCTAGCTCAAGACTGGGGGCGGCATTTAGGTTCTGTTTTTTGTTGTTGTTTTTTAGGTTCTTTTCAGGCATTGCGGCGTCCAACAAAAAGAGATGGGAGTTAATGCAAATGTAATTCAGGACAAAGGCAGCGCAAAAGACATCGATCCGTAATTTCCAAATCTCGTGTCGGACGTGATTGTTTTAAGAGCTGTGGGAGGAATGAGCTTGAAACGTCCAACAGCGAAAAAAAAAACCCCTAATGAATTCTAACCACTATCTGGGGTCGACTTCAAAATCAGCTCCGGAATATGGACAGAGACATGGGGTGTAAAATGAGAGGCAAATTTATTATGCGCGGTTAACATAACGAAAAAAAGAAAACATTCTGGAATTTCAAAAACAGGGTCGAAGCAGACGTCCGGCAGAAATTATCAGAGGCGTTGATAGTTTGAAACGGTTTGGGCGTGGGAGGAATGTGTCAAAGATTTTTTTTTAGTGGAAATGACGTCACCCGTCAGTTATGTTACGTTTTTCAAAGTTTACAAGTGTCGTATTCATCAATTTTGGTCTGACTTGGCACTCAACAAAGATATATATAGGTTAATGCTAGGGACAGGATTAGGAAAGAGGATGCACTCTTAAAAGAATCCTTGGACAGTATCGAGGGACCCTCTCTAACCTCGTCCCCTAACCCTAATCCTGGCCTTAACCCTAAACCAACTTTATCTTGGAAAGCTGAGATAACTAACAGTGGTATCATCATTAGATTATGTGCTAGAAAGAGAAGATCTGCCTTCTCATTCTCGATCTTTCAGGAAATCAAGACTACGCCCATGACAGGCATGAGAAAACTGCATTGTTTGTGTATGAATGTGTTTGTAACGAAACAAGACAGACAGACTGGAACAGAGAAGATGAAAAAGAATGAGAGATACGGAAAGGCAAGAGGATTATTTTTCAGAGAAGACAGAAATAGCAACGAACTTTGATCTGAGTTAACGTCCGTGTTATTTCTGTAACTCAGACAGCTGGCTAATCTTATAAAGATTTTCTCCCACTGAGCGCATTTTTTTNAGAGGTTAGCGAGTGTGAATTTTTTTTTTTTTCTGCTTGAGACTTTGGATGTTCCGTTGTTGTATGCTCCGAGCAGATTAAAATAAAATGTTATATTACAGTATTATAGAAACACACCACAAATTCCACAGATGGTACAGTTTATTCTGCGCAATAGTAATCCGGATAATAGCAACTTGAGCTCGGTCGCAACATTTTCCACGAAACAATGTGTTATTTTTCTGTATAAAAGTCATTAGAAAGAACAAACCTTTTAACAGCTGCTTTTTTCTGTGCTCCCAAGGAGTTGTGATTAAGTAGAGTTGACTGTATTTCTTATAAAAGATGTTGGTCTTGCCTGTCGCATTTATGAGTCTTTTATCTTTTATCAAGAATACACCTCTTGTACAATTCATTAAATCATAAGTGTGAGTCCTCCAGATTTCGTGATTGTATGCGTCTGTGAGTGTGTTTGTGTGTAGGTGTGGGACTGTCCAGCTCTTTGTTGTTGTTGTTGTTGTTGTCATTGTTGTTGCTGTTGTTGTTGTTGTTGTTGTTGTTCTTGTTGTTGTTGTTGTTGTTCTTGTTCTTGTTCTTGTTCTTGTTCTTATTCTTGTCAATTAGCCTTTTGTTCTACTATGCATTACTCTTATGTAATCTTACTTGAGCCAGAAAGAATCATCGTCACACACATTCTACATTTGCCTAAGTCATTTTTTTGAGGTTTTGAGAAACTGAACGCTCTCAAACTGTTGCTCAACGCAAAACACTGAAGCAGGTGTGGTTTAGCTTGTAAAATTCAGACATTTTTTTTTCCCTGATTTTTTAAAAATTTGCTTGTGCATTACTCTTATGTGTATCTTCTTGTAAAAGCCAGCCATGAACAACAACACTCTGCTAGCTATTGTACTCACAAAAAAGGTAAAATTCGGATATTATAATAACAAGTCAAACATCTATATTTGTTTTAATAGGAAAAAGAAGACAAATGGAAGACTAGAGTATATAAAAAACTGAAATCATCAAAAGAAACAAAAAAAAACAAAAAAACTAGGCGAATGTGGCATGAGCGTGACGTCATCCTCTAACGATGGACTCTGTACTATATCACGTCCGACACAAACAATCCGAAAGAAGCCAAAAAGGAAAAAAAAGGTTGGAAGTGAAAAAGGAGGGGNGGGGGAGGAAGAGGAAGTAGGGGATAGCAAACGTGAGAAAGAAAAACAATCCAAGTAATTATTTTTTGTTTATCAGTATCAGCTAAGTGGTGAGACTCACACCAGTCCGTGACAGCTCGTGCCTTGCTCTCTTCATAGTGCTCACGGTGACAGATACACACGACGTCATGTCCTGTTAACTATTGCCGGTTCTGCTTAATCGCAAAATTACTTCTACTAATCGCAGCTCTCTCTTTATTGCAACATTTTTCATGTAGCAAAATACTGTGTTTTCCTTTTTTTTTTTTCATCATCATATTCTTCTGCTTTTTATTTCCTTCTCTTCCCTCCTCTTCTTCTCCTCCTGCTCCTCTTTTTTCTTCTTCATCTTCTTCTTCTCCTCTTCCTCCTCCTTCTTTTTCTTCTTCTTCTTCTTCCTCTGTGTTCCAAGTCATGCCTTCAGATTTGAATCAAATATTACATTCTTAATAGAAGTGAATGCAGATGCTCTGAAGCGCCTCTCTAGTCTATGTTTCCAAGGATTAGCAATAAAGCGGATTCTTGTAACTTGTCATTAATGTGACATAATTATATCATGGTGCGAGTTACAGCAGCATGAACTTGGTAGACTGTCATTACCACGATATCACTACAAGCGGTACACTGTGACACGTTCATTAACCTCATAATGGAATTCCCACCAGTACAGTAAAACGGCTAAAAAACAATTCTCCAAGAGTGAACTCTACAGCTCTGAGATAGCCCAATCCACATCAGTAAACTCGTGCCTCTATTTATATTATATTATATTGTATTATATTGTATTATATTATATTATATTATATTATATTATATTATATTATATTATATCATATCATATCATATCATATCATATCATATCATATCATACCATACGATACGATACGATACGATACGATACGATACGATACGATACTATACTATACTATACTATATCATATCATATCATATCATATCATATCATATCATATCATATCATATCATATCATATCATATCATATCATATCATATCATATCATATCATATCATATCATATCATATCATATCATATCATATCATATCATATCATNTGTACTGTACTGTACTGTACTGTACTGTACTGTACTGTACTGTACTGTACTGTACGGTACGATACGATACGATACGATACGATACTATACTATATTATACGATACGATACGATACGATACGATACGATACGATAAGATATGATATGATATATTATATTATATTATATTATATTATATTATATTATATTATATTATATTATATTATTAGTACGGCACGGCACGCATGGCACGGCACGGCACGGCACGGCATGGCATGGCACGGTACGGTACAGTACGGTACGGTCCGGTCCGGTCCGGTGCGGTGCTGTGCGGTGCGGTGCAGTTGCAGCAGTGCAGTGTGGCGCAGCGCAGTGCGGCACAGTACAGTATGCAGAGGCACAATAACTGAAATGTGTTTTCGCTAACCAGGTCTGAGCTAATTTACACAAAAAAAAGGAAGAAAAATACCAAAACCTTTCCGAGAGTGTCAAATCCTTAGTAACATTGCACCCTACATGAGTCATTCTACCACAATGTAATATATTGTATTGCACTTTTAATTTCAGGATTTAGAGAGATTAAGTTTTCACAATGCTTTTTATAAGCGATCGCTTTAACCCTTTTGGAGCATGAGTACACGACGAATTTGTTGTCTTAATAACTATTCCTCATGGTTTCTTTGAGAACAGTCGTTGAAAACAATGCCAAGGCGGGGGCCTGAAGCCTCTATGGATTACAGGCATAACATCGTTCCAGTAATGTTTTTTGTTTCGCAGTAATGAAAACAAAATGTCATTCGTGCCAAGAGTCAACTGTCCAAAAAAAAAAAGTATGACACTACCACCATGACCACCATCACCACTACCACCATCAGCAAGAAGAAGAAGAAGAAGAAGAAGAAGAAGAAGAAGAAGAAGAAGAAGAAGAAGAAGAAGAAGAAGAAGAACAACAACAACAACAACAACAACAACACAACAACAACAACAACAACTACAACAAGAACAACAACAACAACAACAGCAGCAACGGCAACAGCAACAGCAACAAACATGCAAAAAGGTAGATTCTCCAGTGTTTTCTGGTCTTCTGATCTGTACTGTAAGGGCCGTGAAGTTCAACACACGCCGGATAATGTAAAACACTCGGTATGTTTTGTTAATGGGATTCTTAATTTTAAATACTAAAGAAACAACTTAATCCATTTTTTGTCCACAGGATTTGGTCTACATAACATGCGGTAAATTAATTCATAACAATGTTCAAAGTTCAAAGGTTTTAATTTTAGGCCATAAGCCAACATCATTTTACAACACAACACAACACAACACAACACAACACAACACAACACATCACAACACAACACAACACAACACAACACAATACAACACAACACAACACAACATAACATAATACAATACAATACAATACAATACAATACAATACAATACAATACAATACAATACAATACAATACAATACAATACAATACAATACAATACAATATCACATGAATACAATACACTGCAATGACGCATGTTCCTCACGCACACTATTTCCACTCATCCGCCATTTTTTTTTATCTAGCTGACAACCAGACCTTCGAGAACTAAGACACAAATCATGACATTACTTCTATTAATCACATACCCTTCAACTCTCATTTGCTCTGTTTGCATATAATTCACAGAGGATTATTCTCAAGCACATCCAGTTTTCTTTTCTTTGACATCAATCATTTGGAGGACGCCTTGGTAATTAACACATACAATGACGTAACAAAGGCCGGCTTTGCAGGAAAAAAGACAGGACAAATCTTGAAGCATTATTGTTTTAATTAGCATGTCTAACTTTTATTTTTTTTTTGAATTTTTTTTTCTTGCCCTTAAGTATCCTGAAATCTTTGAGAAACGTTCTCTCATGGGTCAAAAAATTGCTAACGAAATATATTAGAAACACCCTTCCTTGTTTCCGGCTGTTCAGTTCATATACAACAGAATAAAACAGATCTCCCCAACTATATATAATTATAAAGAAAATCCCCCCCTCCCCCCTTTCCTGATTCACTTATATACACAAATATCCCCTGTCTAGGGCGTATTGGTCCGTGGAAACATAAAGAAACGTTTGGGTTTTAAAATCTCTATGGACTTTTTTGAATTGCTGATACACCATGAGTGAGAAAGAAAGTGTGTGAGTTAGAGAGAGAGAAAGTTAGTGGGAGAGAAAGACAGAGATAGTGAGACAGAGAGAAAGAAAAAGAGAAAAAGAAAGAGAAAGAGACAGAGATGTCAATGACTAAATGTAAGAGACAGTTATACATAAAATAATATATGTTTTGTTGTTGTTGTTTTTTTTCAATCATTCTTTTGTACTTATGTGACGTTATATTGTATATATATGGTTGACTTTCGCCTAAATAAATAAACATAAAACTTGAAACTTGAAACATGATCCAGCAGTTGTGAACAGCCTAGGTCTGTATAGAAAATAATATGGCTCCTGCATACACAATGGACATCATTTCCTTTGTCGTGTGGATGTATCAAGAGAGCGCATTTACGGTGCGTAAAACTAAATGCTGGTAAGAAGATGCGGTGTGCCTTCAACAGACCACATCCTCCATTGCAGAAGGTAAGCTTGTTCCAATAAAATGTTTTGGTTTTTTTTTTCTGTTCTCTATATTTCATTGCTGACAAGTAAGACGTTACAGGTTAGAAAGGGGGTAATAATGTGTAATGTCTACATTGCACCTTGCCCGCGCGATGAGCGTCAGTATAATATGTTCATCATAACATATTCAAACATTCATCAAGCCTCAGAGGTGTGATATAGTCGATAAAGTCTTTTTTTTTTTGCTCCGAAATACCCCACACTTTAATTAAATCGTTTTTCTCGATAATATGTTTACGTCTAGATCGAGGCTTGAAGTTAACGGAGGGGTGTAATTACGTATGCCCGGTATGATTATTTCGACATAACACAAACATTCTTAGAGCGGCAGAGATTTGCGTAGGGGCGTCTTCAAATGCCCACGATTTTGCTTGTAATGTTGAACACGCCTTACGCAAATAAACCTGCAAATATGCGCGCTTCTAGAGTTGAACATGGAAGTGCGGGCGGTGCAGCGTGAGTAAGCAACTTGACAAGGATTTTGTAGGTGAGTGAAAGAGAAAAAGGGAAGGTGAGAGTGAGCGCATTACAACCACAGACATGCACATTCTTGGCGTGGCCTGGATCGATACCAGTTTAATCCAGTATCTGAGACGTACACAGGTATCGAAGTACTGACCTAATTTAGATATTAGAATTCATATCTTATGAAGTTGAGAAACACCTTAACGTCAGAGTAGGCAGTTCGCCTATCTCATCTGAGTCAGTTTTTCAGTTAGAGGGAAACAATTGTGTGAGTCAACGAAACAAGATAATGCCAATCTCAATTTTGGTGGTGTTTTGCAAGCAATGACTTCGTGACTCACTTTGTCGCTGAGATTTGACGGATGATATAGGTTGTAGCAGGCACAAAAATAGCAGTTTGCAAATTGCCTATTTCTGAGATAGGCAATCTGCCTATGACTGTTTCGTTATTCATGTTTATTTCTGTATACTTTGATGATAGAGCTTCATATTGTTCACAACCCAAACACATTCACAAGCATAATTTCCATTTGGTTTTTGTCTACTACATTTCATTGGACTTACTCACTCCTAGTGGTTTCTACCATCATGTTCTGAGAGAGAGAGAGAGAGAGAGAGAGAGAGAGAGAGAGAGAGAGAGAGAGAGAGAGAAGAGAGAGAGAGGAGAGATGTTGATAGTGAGAGGAGGAGAAACAACCGTATGACTAAACTAGGACGGTGTTGCTTTTTTTTTTTAAATAAAATAAAATATCGACAATCAACATATAGAATGGGGTCAAAATAGAGGTAGAGATATCGATAATTGGCATACATTGCTTTTCTTTTAAATATCGGTATCGAATCCTGGCTCAAAGGTATCGCCCATTGCCAAAGTGCATGCCACACTGAGGGCTGGATTCTCAAGTCAAAACGGCTTTGAGAAAAGGCAAGAATGCGTGCATGCCATGTTCAAAAAGGGATGTGGAAAGAGACAGACTGTGGTGGCTGCGGGATGTCTGTGCGTGTGTGAGTAGAAGGATGATGCAATGTCTTCACATTGGCTGGTGGGGAAAGGCTTGAATGATGGTGTGAGCATGCAGGATCGGCGCGGCAGAGGACATGGGTGGTAGAGCAAGGGCGGAGGAGTCTGGTTTTCTCCTGTTTAGGCTATTGTCTGTCTTATAATGTAAGGACATACCACTTTCTCTCTCTCTCTCTCTCTTTCTCTCTCTCTCTCTCTTCTCTCTCTCTTTCACATACACATAAACACAAATGCACACACACACACACACACACACACACACACACACACACACACACACACACACTTGAACTTTTCCCAACACACAGGTAAAGTGGACAATATTAATAATGGGCTCCTCCGGCCAAAACCATGGAAAAGAGTTGCTACCCTCCTAAAATTAAACCTATACCTAATACTATCTACACCCTGTATCTAATCCTACCTTTATCCCGAACCCTATCTCTACCCCTAAATCTACCCCTAGTCCTATCACTAACCTATCCTTGGCACCAAAGAAGGCGTGAAATTATAATGGTTCTCTAAACCAAAGAACTGCAGATACACGTATTTTCGCAATGGTCGCTAACTTCAACGATCTGGCGTCTCGATATGTTTTTTACCATACACTATAAACACACTTTTGAAACACGGTATACAAACTTATCATCATATTTTATGGGTGATACACATTTACTAAAAAGTGGGTTTTATAATAAATAGGCTGCAGACTTCAGACTTTCTGTAATTTCAAAAATTATAAGAAGAATGTACACTTCAATAATCTTCCACAATGCTCACAGACATCATTCACTCATTCATCACCAACTGCCACATTTTGTTTTTAAGGAACAAACCTTCATCATATGACCTTGACCAGATCCTGGTCTTTTTTGTGCGTTACAGATTATGAAACCCAAGTTCTTGTAATCTTCCCTCCGCCTCCCCATTCCCAACCTTCAACACACTGTAACCATCCTCAACAACAATTTTACTTAGCTCATGCAGTATCTTATTGTATAGGAGCAATCAATAATTTTCCATCTAGGTTCTAAGAACTCATTCTTGGACGCTCTCGCACCACATTACCATCTCTATCAGGGTTGGGCAGGACAGATCATATGAACGCAGTTCGTGAATGGAAGTTCCGTTCACGTGAACTTGATCTGAGCTTACTAGCTATTTTGGACGAACTGATCTGGGACTGAATCGTCTCTATTTTGGACGCTTTATCTGAACTTCAATTTTTTTTTACCTAAATTTCGGCTCAGTGGACATCTATCTCGAAAATCAGAAACGAATGCCAGTTTCAAAAATCAAGAGGAACTGATGTGATCTGTAAACTAACTGGGCTAAACTATATCATAGGGTTTTTTTTCTTCGGAGAACTGCACTTGATTTGAACTGATCTTTTTGGTGAACTTGCCCAACTCTGATCTCTAGCATACTTTTCCTTCTCTCCCTCCCTCTCTTTCTCCTTTTCTCTCTCTCTCTCTCTCTCTCTCTCTCTCTTTCTCTCTCTCTCTCTCTCTCTCTCACTCTCTCTTTGTCTTTCTTACCCACACATTCATTCATGCAAACTCACACATCAATAAATACTAAACAGTCAAAATAGTATATGGAAGTTGACATTATTACGGTACCACTGATTACGATAACCCCATTCTGCTGAGGGTAAAGGCCTTAGGAGTTGGCCACCCGATATGTCAATGGCAGACGGACCAAGATTACAGACCAATGTAGCCAAAAACGTTTGAAGGTTCCGTTTTCTGACCTTGAGTGGCTCGAGTTACGTGACCTCGCGCCGAGGTTAATGGTCGATGGATTCGAAGTAAATGAGTTTGGAAAGGTCAGGACGGCTCAAAGGAAAAGTAAGTTACTTAAGGAAAATAATGGGAGAAGGAAAAAAGAGGCATTTATATGTGATAAGCAAGATAGAACTATGAAGGAAGAAAGAAAGGCAGCATGGATCAGAAGAAGCCGATGGATAGTTGTGGAAGGTAAGAGAAAAGGAAAGAAGGATTGAAAACAGGAATGCAAATTGAAAGAAGTAGAAAAGAATGAGATATTTCTAATAGAAGGTAAGAAAAAAGTAGGAAGGAAGGAAGGAAGAAAAACTATGGAAGTAAAGAGAAACCAATTGAAAAACGTGAAGAAGAGAGATGGAAGCAAGCAAGAAAGGACGAAGAGACGAAGAAACGATAAAATACAGCGGAAGAAAATTAGGAAGGGAGGAAGGAAGGAAGAAAAAATAAGAAAATACGAGAAAAAAAACAAGAAGAAGAAAATAGAACTACCTGAAAAAAAAAAGGAAGGAAAGAAGCGAGAGAGGAAGAGAAAGAGAGAGAGAGAGAGAGAGAGAGAGAGAGAGAGAGAGAGAGGAAATTTGATAGTGTTGGCGCTTAATAGTTTGCTCCTATCAGTTAAAGAGAGAAGAAACAAAAGACACAGAGAGATTTGTCTGGGGTGAGTTTACCGGATTCCAGGACAAAGTACACTATGTGCTCAAAACTTACCTTCCCACCTTCTCACACCCTCCCCCAATGTTTTTTCTGTCTTATCCCCTTTGCATTTCATAATTATATTGCTAGAGTGACGTAGTTTTACAACTTCTCCTGAGAATCTTACTTCATACACAGAGATGGAGCACCGCCCACATACACACCCTCCCATCACAACCCTTCCCTCTCTTCCTACATACGGAGACACAGTGACATCTCCGTGGGTTTTCCCGTACGGGTATTTCCTGCTCACCACTCACTATACTAATTCTTCCCTGCTCACCACTCACTCTGCTGCTTCTTCTTCTTCCTTCCTTCCTTCCTTCCTTCCTTCCTTCTTTGTCATGCCATGAAGTTGGCTCAGTTGGTAAATTTGATGCTTCTTCTGTAGGTCCAAGAGGTGTCCACCACAGTTTGGTACAGTGCTGATTTCAGGCGCCTCTACCAAAAACGGCCTGCTAATAAATTGTGTGAAGGTTGACGCCAGTCTGTGATCCAATACACGGTTGAACCCGTGATGACGAAATAAGGGACATCCGACTACCGAGTTCATCCGAGTGTCAGTAGTGACCCATGAAGATGAAATATGATTTCGGCAAGAAGATATGTCTTAAAACATTAAAGGTACTACACTACCATAGTAAGTATTATAAATTTACTCCTACTCCCCCCCCTCTCTCTCTCTGTCTCTGTCTCTGTCTCTGTCTCTGTCTCTCTCTCTCTCTCTCTCTCTCTCTCTCTCTCTCTCTCCCTCTTATTCCTGTCAAAGTAGCGGGGTACTACAAAGTGGAAGCAATATGCAAGACTTTAAAAAGCAGGGGAGAAGAAAGCTGGAATCTCTTACGGAAAAGGGCGAAATAACTGTCTGGGGAATTTTGGACTACAACAGACACACCTGGCTAAGAGAGAGAGAGAGAGAGAGAGAGAGAGAGAGAGAGAGAGAGAGAGAGAGAAAGAGAAAGAGAGAGAATGCAGTACACAAGGCGCTGTTTAATCACAACTCTATGGCAACATAGAAAAAGTTGCCTTTAAGTGGGAATGCAATTACACAGAGCGGCTTAGTTTTGTTTAAATTTATTTTTGTGGAGAGAGAAGATTGCCTCTAATCTGGAGATGTTGTTAAGCAGGTGAGTGAGTGAGTGAGTGAGTGAGTGAGTGAGTGAGTGAGTGAGTGAGTGAGTGAGTAGTGAGTGAGTGAGTGTCGAGCGAGAGAGCGAGGGAGCGAGCGACCGAGCGAGTAACGAGCGAGACTTCCTAATAAGAAAAGCTGATAGGGCGGACGCCAGGTTGGTTGGAAGAAAGAACAATATCAGGAAGAATGTGGCGGTTTATTTTTTGCTCCATTGTCGAGTATTTGTGTTATCTGAGCCGGAGCTATTCCTGAAAGTGTGAGCGCTCACCACCGCGTCTTGTGTGATGTGGCATGAGCACTGGGGAGATTGATATAGATAATAGATTCTGCTCGTGAGCAAATAAGAAAAGCGGAAAAGAAAAGGCGAAAACTAGAGGACACGCTACGCTAGTTAAAGAACTGTATCCCCATACATTCAGCTCGTGGCTAGTGAAAGAACTTCACCTGTATATTCAGTGGGTGAAAACGAAGGAATAAAGGAGGTTGAGTAGATAGAGTATCTTAAGATAACGCTAGTTATATTATAGTAAATAAACAGGTACATGAACGTACCTGGGCGCACTGACCAGATGTTAGGTGATAGACGGAGATACTATGTTGGATTGAGAGTTAGGGAATGGGAGAGGGAAATGGAGGAAAGAAGGATTATGAAGAGCAGCCCTGTTGAGAACTCATCCTTTTCTATCATTATGTACTGTAGTTCATTATTTACTTTTCATGTTCTTGATGCTGGGTGGTTGTGAAGCTTGCCTTTTGAAAGCAGTAACGGATACAATACAATCATGTATTTCACTATTCGGAACTACGGAAGTCCAGCCAGAAGCCATGGTACATCTTGTTCATGGTCAGTTGGTTATTAGATGTGTGAAATAAAGTTAGTTTAGATCATGTTCAGCTCTTTTAGGGAAGAAGCCTCAAGATCAAGTTTAGTTCAGATCCATAAAAACTGGGTAGTTTTCAGATCAGATCAATTCCACTTGCTTTCTTAAACTGGCATTCGCTTCAGATTTTCGAGACAGATGTAAACTGAACTGAAATTTGGGAAGAAAATTAAAGTTCAGATCATGCACCCAAAATAACAACAGTTCAGATCCTGATCAGTTCGTTTAAAGTAGCTATTAAGCTCACTCAAGATCACGTGAACTGAACTTATGTTCACGAACTGCGTTCGTTTGAGCCCAGTTCTGCTTAACCCTGTCCAACAGGCACCCTCCTGTCTGTGGCCCAGCAGAGTTCAAACCTCGCCCCTGATATAGCCGTACCTGTGCTAAAAAAGGGATGTCAAAACCTAACTCAAAACAAACAAACAAAACCAAGCCCACTGATTACAAAATAAAAGAGTTCGGTAAAACCAGACTTAACGCACCCGTTTTTAGCTCCAATTCCTGCTAAAAAGTCGGTGACTTAATATGGATTTGCACGCAAATTGAAGACAGCTGTGAGATGCGAAGCCCCATTGCGTCACTAGAAGAAGAAGGCATCCTCACCCACACACGACAGATATTGCGACAGGATTCTGAAGTGATAACGTAACTATGGCACCGTATGGCTAATACAGTTACCTTCCACTTAATGGCAACTCCTTTGGGGCATGACAGAAAGTTGCCATTATCCAGATGACCTTTGAAGAGAGAATTTAATATTCTGATATAGCGTGGTGTAGCTGTTGAAGTGGATAGCTGACAGAATATGAAAGTGGGAGCTCAATGTGACCTATGCCAGTCAGCAGTGGTCGACATGATGCCTGAAAAAGAAGAAGAAGAAGAAGAAGAAGAAGAAGAAGAAGAAGAAGAAGAAGAAGAAGAAGGCAAAGAAGACGACAAAAAGTGGAGCAGCGTGGCCAGTTGGTTACGATGTGGGGCTCAAGATCAAAAGACTGTGGGTTCAATTCCAGCCAAGATTATATTGTATGTGTCCAGAGAGAGCATTTCATTCACATATATTCCCTGGTCCTTTCGTCTGTAAAATGGACAGTGAAAGACGTTGTCTGAATGCTAGTGAGGGGCGTCTGTATAATGGAAGCAGCAGTGTGTGCTTTCCAGAGGGTTGATAAAGTTACTGACTGACATGACCTGCTTGAGGTAATGATACTGATAGTCACGTGCAAGATATTACTTAGAGATTTTTTAAAAATCTCATGATGATAATGATGATGATGAAGATGACGATGGACTTCGTTTCATCACAATCTGGATAATCACAACCACCCTTTAATCGCAACACTTTTCACATGACAAAATGCTGTATTTCTTTATAAAATCCACTAGATAATCGCAGCTGAACGTTTACAGTCACCTCCGCTTAATTACAATTCCTAGAAAGCAAGGAAAAAGTTTCGTTTAAAAGGAGTTGCAACTATCCAGTGACTTTTATACCGAAATACAACATTTCGTCATGTGAAAGACGTTACAACAGAGCGGAATTGCAATTATCCGGACTAAGACAGAACGAATGTCAACTCGGTCTAGAAAATGTTGCTATCAAGCGAAACTTTCGATTAAGTATCTTAAGATTAAAGCGGTGCCAGCTGCACTGTTGTACATTTATTAACTCACTTTTTCCGAGAATCCAATTGGCTCATTCAATAATGTTGCCCCCACGAGAACGCCCAGACTTTCTTTCTCACAACCCACCAAAAAAAACAAAAAACCTCCACTTTGGCAACCGAATTACGCATGATTGAAGAAGAAAGACACCTCTTGATGAGAACCATTCCTGGTGTCGTTCGGTCCTTGTGTGATTTGCGGGTGCTGGGTGCCTCTTTATTTTATTTTTCTGCCGTTGTGAACACATGCAATTCTCCTGAAATGCACACGGGTCGCGGGTGAGGTGAGCAGATATGCTCGCAGATGCGCCTCCACTCACTCACTCACAGCTCTTTTTCTAGGTACTCACGCATAATCTGCGCATTCCACTCCTTTGTGGGTGTGACGTGCTTGGTAATGTGTGCGTGAGTGTGAGTTTGTTAAGGACGAGACAAACAGGCAGACAGACAGACAGGCACGAAGGCAGGCAGACAGAAAGACAGACAGACAAGCAAACAGCCAGACAGACAGACAGATGAGGGAGATGCAGGCAAGTAGACAGGCAGGCAGACAGACAGAAAAGCAAGCAGACAGACAGACAGACAGATGAGGGAGAGACGAAGGGGCGGACGGATGGATAAATAGATAGACAAACACGGGGGGAGGGAGGGAGGGAGGGAGCGAGGTAGGGAAAGGCTGAATAAGTTAGTCAGTCAGTCAGTCAGTCAGTCAGTCAATCAGCCATCCATTCAGTCAATCCGTCAGTCAGTCAGGATAGGTGGATGGATGCGAGTGAGTGGGTAGACGGTGGTTAAGTGAGTGAGTGAGTGAGTGAGTGAGTGAGTGAGTGAAGGGAAGACAGAGAGAGAAAAAGTGAGAACGTCGCTTTCACTTCTAATTGCTTTTTCTGATGTAATTATTTTGATTTTTGTGGGGAGGGTATGATAAAGTTTAGTGGGTTTTTTTGTTAGAAGGTGGGGAAGAGGGGGGGATGGACATATCGACACGGGTGAATTTTTTATTTCAAGTGCAGATCTTTTAAGGAGAAGTTGGAATTTGGCATTTTCCTGATTTTGCAGGTTACGTAACGTGCAATACGATGGTAACACTAGAAAATGTCATACGGACATGCCTATATCTGCAAAAATGGGTACACACAAGATCCGAAGCTGAAAACAAAAGCTCTCTGTCAGTCGTCCCATCTATCAAAAGGTAAGTTCAGAAAAGCCACGCTCCAGGACGCAGAAACACAATGAACAGAGAGATAAGGAAAACGAAAGAGAAGAGAGAGAGAGAGAGCTGCTGAAGGTGGAACGGACTTGTGAAGGTAGGAGAAGAGAAACAATATAAAAAATGGCAACGGTGACGGGAATCAATAGCTTTTTTTTTTCTTCTTGTACGTGTGGGTATGTGCTTTTATATTGTCTAGAAAGATGCTGGTATACTCTGGAATTTGCGCATAGCGCGTTTTCTCGCATGAACCGCTCACCTATTTCATGCCAATAAACATTTCACGGATGGCACAGGGGAAAACATGAATGGACTCGAAGAACGAAAAGATTGACGAGAGGAGACGAAAAGAAAGGGAAAGGGGAAGGAAGGGGGAAATCATCTCCGTGGACTTGTGGTAAAGCGGAAATTGCTTCTTCAGTTGGTTTCAGAGAGCCTACATCTCCCTCTCTCTCTCTCTCTCTCTCTCTCTCTCTCTCTCTCTCTCTCACACACACACACACACACACACACACCCTTTTCCTTGTTTTTGTTTTGTTTTTTTGTTTGTTTTTTCCTTGGGAAGTAAAAATTCCCATAAATTTCGGTTTTTGCAACCAGTATGTCTGGTCCAGTAATTGTTCTCCGGATGTCTAGTATGCTGTCCCTAATCCTCTAAGCTGTTTTTTTCTCTTTTGCCATTAGTTTTCTCTGGTGTCAGGTAAGTGCAACTGGTGTGTCCTATGGTAAATTTTTCGGATGGCAAACATTATAAGTCGAAGGATAGTAATGAATACATGCATTAGCCTTAGTGAAACAATTTGATTTACGCTGAAAGAAGAAAGAAAGATAGACAGAAGGAAAAGAGAAAAGAACGAAAGGCAGCAGGTTTTCTTTCTTTAGTGCTTACTCGCAGATCCAGCGAGGGTACTTGGCACCTCTCGCGCACAAGCTGCGATCGAGTCCGGATTTTAAAAATAACCTATCCACAATGCAAAGTAACATGAGGCTTTGAGATAATGGCTATAGGACCCAAATGAACATGTCTTGGTATAGGTATTCATGTAAAGAGAATTCTACATGTAGACTACTAGAAGTATGCTGTTCACTTCAACGTTTGGAGGTTATGAAAAAAGTGACTTCATTATCTGAGTTTAGTATCTGAATTTAAAGAGAATAGCACAGAACCCGGAAATCTATTCACATCAGTTGTTGAAGGTTTAGAAATGGAAAATGCAACATTTAAGTAAACATATCTTGATACTATATCTGAAAGAGCCTAGTCCAGGAAGTAGATTATTCACATCAGTTGTTGAAGGTTTAGAAATGGAAAATGCAACATTTAAGTAAACATATCTTGATACTATATCTGAGGAGACTAGTCCAGGAAGTAGATTATTCACATCAGTTGTTGAAGGTTTAGAAATGGAAAATGCAACATTTAAGTAAACATATCTTGATACTATATCTGAAGAGACTAGTCCAGGAAGTAGATTATTCACATCAGTTGTTGAAGGTTTAGAAATGGAAAATGCAACATTTAAGTAAACATATCTTGATACTATATCTGAAAGAGACTAGTCCAGGAAGTAAATTATTCACTTCAGCTGTTGCGGAGTTTGAGGCTGGGGCTACATTAACCAACAATAAGCACTTGAGAGCTTGCGCATTTACGGTGGAATCTCTTACCATCATAAGAACTGCGTCAGTGCATCGGTGCTGAATATACTGTACCCGTAGTAGCGTTCAACATTCAAAGTTCAAGTAATTCTCACGACGGTAAGAAAAGAGATATATACCTTGGCTAATGCTCAAGCTCTCAGTTTTCTTGGCACACGTACTGCACGTAAAGAGAATACGGGACTTCAACAACTACTGGAATCCTGACAGTCTTTTAGCCTATACTATCCTTATTCCCCTTTCCCTAATTCTCTCATACAATGCCGAGTCCTCTTCATTACACATGAAAAGTTTTTTAGTACCCCCTACTCGTAGTTCATTAGTACCGGTTTAAGCGCTGTTCGAAGGAATTTTATCTACACAGCATTGACTTTGAATTCTTTCAGGCATCCATGACATCCTGCACTGTCTGAAATTTTTATTACTGATCATTTACTTTTATGACTGCCTGTATTTAATAGCGTGCAGTTCACATAACCCTTTTATTAAGCTATACGATGACACATCGCAAGCAACCTACTCTGCTTGTTTTTTAGTTCCCTAGAAACATTGGTCCTTTAACATTCAAAGACATTGTTCAGTGAATCTGGTTGGCCACAGAGTACAACCACTATTTACAGCTTCATATGGTGACTGAATGCGAAACTAGAAATTCCAGGAAAGAAATTTGAACGCGTAATTCCCCGAAAAGAGGGCTCAACACTGTTTGAAGTTGTACCGGAAATGACAGGAGGCGACGTCTCTTAGCTTTTGACTTAAGTAGCCGTAACTTTTTCAAGTGGGTCAGGAACATACTGAGTTGAACACACAATGCTTCAGCGATCTTTGATAACAGTCAACGATTGTTTGTGAATATTGCCTCAAAGTAGCTGCTCTCTTGTATTGGTTTTGGGGAAGGTGAAAGACAGGAAAAAAACCCTCTCTCCTGAGTCAATAAATTTCCTTGTCTATCAAGTTATAAACCTTTTCTTTCTACTAGACTATAGGGTAGAAGGTATGAAATCTGTTTCAGGTTACTAAATGTCTTGGCAAGTCTTTCAGTTTGTCGTTGCCTTGAAGTGTCCACCAAGACTCCTCTTCACAGGACTGCACGTGAGAAATATTGGCCAAGTCCAGGTGTAGGGACCTAATCTTTTGACTCTGGGGCAGTGAGGCTGGCCTGCACTTGATGACCCCGTCCTTGGCCCACTTAAATTTGAACGACTGACTTGGATGGCAGAATAATGATAATAATAATAAGAAGAAGAAGACGATGATGATGAGGAAGAAAAAGAGGAAGGAGAAGAAGATGATAATGATGATGATGATGATGGTTTTAGATTTCTACTGAAGAAGACTTGCCAATACGTTTAGACTGTTTTACCCATTAGAGTTTATTAAATGGTCATTAAAGTTGATCGGACTGAAATAGTGTTTTAAAATTTTCATTTATTTTACAATGATTGATGATGATGATGATGATGATAATGATGATGATGATTATAATGTGTCACTAAACGTTTATCATTTTTAAAACATAAATCCATTATATATTTTAAAACAGTCTTCTGTCGTTTCAATGATGATGATGATTTAATACGATGATTTATGGTGATTTACTTACTTGTACTAATTTGATAAGTAAGCTATATCACGCTATTAAGTCTAAATTTCACGTGCACAGATTCATTATTATTCTTTCCTTTCATCAGTCAGACTGACCTCGACAGAAAGTAAGCAATACTTCAATAATAAGTAATAATAATAATACATAATAATACATAGCATTTATATAGCGCTCATCCCTGTTCATACAGGCTCTGAGCGCTTTACATAGAGAAGTAAATAAACTTATATTGGTATTCAGCTCATACACCTAAGCATACTAAACTCTGTACACATATAATATAATACAGATGTACAAAAAAAAATGACTTGTTTCCGCATATGTAAGTATAAATAGGTGTTTGGGGTTTTTTTTCATACACCACGAACATAGGTCTACTTGTTATCAACGTTTCACTATAATATTCGGATCGAAAAAAAAAAAAAAGGAACTAATGGGGTAAGG
>JAWQUT010000029.1:1831046-1846313 GCA_033807755.1 Ellobium chinense
GGGGGGGGGGGGAGGAATTTCGGCCTAAACTCTTGCGGAGGAGGGGTCAGATAAGGTCGTAACGGCCCTGAGATAAGAGTATTGTATTTTATGACCTGGGAGAACGGTGTAACGCAAACATAATGTCATCTTTTGTGTGACCTATTAACACCACTACGCTAGAGCTGGCGACCACTCCTACTCTGCTCCGTATGGGAATCGTATGGGAATTTGCTTATACAGCAGTATTCAAATCTACTATAGCCTACTATAGACGTAGATTTCACTTTCGCAACTAACCTTGCATGAAAGCTGCATTAGAAATGCAAGTCCTCTTTAATCTTCCGCGTATTTGTGAATTGAATGGGTATATATANATATATATATAAAGAGAGAGAGAGAGAGAGAGAGAGATACATTTTTTTAAACTACAGTATAACATAAACGGACTGGTTGGTTGCCTTTAAAAGGCCAGAGAATGGACACGACTTTCTCGCCTCAATACCTCTATATGTTTACCGTAGCTGTTGTAGTAGTGCTGTAGTACAAGAAGTAGATGTAGTAAAAGTAACAATAGTTCTGATAGTGGTCATACTCATTGTGCCAGCAGTAGAGGTAATAGTGGTGATTGTGGTTGTAACAGTTGTTATCGTTGTTGTATGGAAGAGTAAGTGGCAGTGATACTAGTACTAGTAGCTGTAGTAGCATTGATACTAGAAGACGTAGAAATAGTAGTGGTAGAATTGGTAATAGCAATTGTAGTAGTGGTAGTAGTAGTAGTGGTAGTAGTAGTCGTAGTAGTAGTTATAGTAATAGTAGTGGTAGTAGTGGTGGTGGTGGTGGTGGTGGTAGTAGTAGTAGTGGTGGTAATAGTAGTAGTAGTTGTTGTTGTAGCAGCAGTAGTAGTAGTGGTGGTGGTAGTAGTAGTAGTAGTAGTAGTAGTAGTAGTTGTAGTAGTAGTAGTAAGAACAATAGCAACAGTTGTAGTAATTATACTAGAAATAGTAATAATAGTAGAAATGGTAGTTGTAATGGTGGTGGTGGTAGTAGTAGTAGTAATAATAATAATAGTAGTAGTAGTAGTAGTAATGGGGCTGTGGTAGTAATTGTAGTAGTAGTTGTAGTAGCAGCAGCAGTAGTGGTAGTAAGAACACTGTCAGTAACAATAATGTAATAATTGTACATATTGATTTCGGGACAGTCGATAAGCAGTGGTGTTGGTGTTGGTATTGGTAGTGGCCATGGTGTTTCTTGTAGCAGCTGCAACAGTGCAAAAAATATTGACATAGTCCAACAAGTAATAGTTGTACTAGACTATATTTTAGAAGTAATGTCATGGTTCTGTCTACCAGACTGGAGGAGATACAATATAAAGGTTTAAGTTTTAGTCACTGTAGTGTTGAAGTAGTTAGTGTACCCACAGACCTATGATGTAACAGCACGAACAAACGCCGTGCTAATAGACTATACTACGAACAGCTGTAGAGCACGCCATGTACATGATGTCGTGATATTTTAGATGCGGTTCAGGCAATGTAGTGCATATTCTTTCCCTTTTCTTTTAACGTCGATATCAAAGACATAGTAGAGGGCAAAACGCATGGGTTAAATGTAACTTTCAAGGACAAGGTTAGACGCAACGTCATTCTCACTCTATTTCTGTAGACGAATGTCCTCACGACCTGTGTCATCATTCGTCTCTTTACCCTAGTCAAAGTGCAGTGGGGGAAATAATGAAACCAGGTCTGGTCTGCATACATGGGTTACACATGTTATTGCAAATATTACGCAACCATACATCAAAACCGCTGCTGAAGGGCTCAAGTCATTAGCATTCCCCTCTTCTACCTTCCCTACTTTCTGTTCTGTCACTTCAGCGCATCGTACTCAGCCCGCTGTGAACCTAAACGGCAAGTCTGGGAACGAGAGGCCCCGACAGGGAGTCAGTAACGTACACCCGAAAGCAGGTCCTTGAACGTTACACTGGCTGGCTAGGATAGCGGGATCAGCGTGTAAGCCTGTTGCATACCGGCGTTCTGACCTACATTTAGTTCTGAGAGTATTCTCGCCAAAAAGACGGCGAAAATCGGCAAAATTCTCACGTTCAATGCCTGCTAAAAATGCTAAATGTTTGCATTTTGCAAAGAGTCGTCACTATTTTGCTTGTGAGCTTCAGAATGGTTCAATATGGTTACTACACGTTGAACGGCTGTACACGTGTAAAGCGTGATATCACGTGTTCGGCGAGGCTATTTTTACACAAGTCGATCAATGGCAGACAGGGTCAAAAGTAGTCCCAGAGCATAAATTATGTTAATAAGCCGGTAACGGGATGCGTGGCGGGTCGCTGCTTCGTCACCATTAGTCAGTTGGCAAGAATAGCCGAAAGGGCATTGCACAAGAACCCGCCACCACGAAGGAACACGGGGCAGGCGACGAATACCAATTCATTCATAGTGCGTACGTCCTCTCTCTCTCTCTCTCCCCTCTCTGTTTTTTCCCCCTTCACCTCTCTTTTTTTTTTATTTCCGTAGCGGGTTGGGTTTCAGAATCGACGTGTTCCGTTCGCTACTATGGGAAGATCTGTCAGATTTAAGCCCTTAACTTCGCGTTTACTTTCCCCACTGCGTGTGTTCTGTTTGGAATGGCTTTACAATGAGAGATATCACTTCTATGATAATCAAATTCCTTCCACTCCCACATTTCCTTGTCCTCCACACTATTTTCCAGACTGATAGCTGCTGCCGTTCCACCCCCTCCCCCGGTTTAAGTTCGTAAAACAGTCGGACGCTAACATACTTTCTATAGGGTTCCATGATCTGGAATTCTAAATTTATTATTTGGATTTAGTGAGGTGTTCGAGTTAGTGAGCAAATTGCATACACATCATAAGACACACAGGACCGGGGACTCAAACGAGTATAGTGAGGTTTGGGGGCGTGAGGCAAAGTTCGTCTGTCCGTACCTTAACCTAATCAGCCAGTAATGTTTCGATTCAGTAGAACTTTGCCAAAGAAACTTCTCTGTTTCTCGCTTTCCCTTTCTTTTTCTCCCTCTTTCTCTCACTCTCTCTTCCTTCCTCCCGCTCTCTTCTTTTCTCTCACTCCATTTTCACCATTACATCTCAAATCCACTTTTATTTTTCCACACACACAGGTGATCTGTAATCCCACGTTCCGTTACGTACCAACACGTACATCAGCAACTCGTTACGATAAACCTCATTAAGCCAGACTAGAGTTGTAGTAGGCCTGCATGTTGTACGCTTAGGCCCACAGCAGTGGCACACCGTTATGCGCCGCATTGGAATGCAAAGCATGCAGGTGATAGAAGAAACACCGCTGGCTTCGTTCTTCCGTTGTTTTTTTTCTCGTTTTTTTTCTTTCGTTTCCTTCGGAGAGAGACAGGGATACATTTATATTGTTACTTTCACCTTGCTTAGCTAACGTTCGGTCGCTCAGACAATTATACGGCAAGTTCTTTTCTCTTTTCCGTCCCGTGTTTCCAAGCTACTGGAATCTTCGGTGGATTTTCCTCTCTATGTGTTCAGATAGCGGATTCTTCCACGAAATGCAGGGCTGGCGAAAGGACGGACCACTATATAGCAGGACTTCAAGACCTCGAATTTCTGAATCCCACTCTATTATATCTGTAAGATTTTGGTGTTCGTAAGTTAAAAAATGATATGCATTGAGTTCACCTCCCTCCCAATCCCCTCAGAAAGTTACTTGATTGAGATGTCTACAAACTTCAGAGGTTAAAGAGGCAGAAAGCTTAATATTTTGGCACTGTAACAAACAGATATAATTTATAGGTACTGCAAGTCTCTTTGACCTGGAAGCTATTGTTATATCACTGATTTACAAAGTCAATCCACAGATCCAGCTGGGACCTATAATATGTAGTTTTCCACAACATTAGCCAGCATGACACCCTCATGAAACCAAGAAGGTTCTCATCGTGAGGGACAATACTGGATATTGGACAATCTTCGCATTTGTTCATCTCTGTGTGTGTGTGTGTGTGTGTGTGTGTGTGTGTGTGTGTGTGTGTGTGTGTGTGTGAGAGAGAGAGAGAGAGAGAGAGAGAGAGAGAGACATAATCTTATGGACGACTGAGCAGGCTAAAAATGAAAACGCTGAATGTCATGGCCAGACTGATTGACGGGTGGACCTGTTTTGACCAGACAGACAGACAGACAGACAGACAGACAGACAGACAGACAGACAGACAGACAAACAGATAGGAAGCCAGCCGGCTGACAGACAGACAGACAGACAGACAGGAAGCCAGCCGGCTGACAGACAGACAGACAGACAGACAGACAGACAGACAGATAGGCACAAGTAGATTATCCTGACGAACAGCTAGACAAACAAAATGATGGAAGTATAACGTGGTAAACGACCTCATAGACATAGTAGTTTTATGCTGTACCCATTCTCAAGCAGACTGACCACACAAGCAGACAGACGTCCAGGTAGACAGGCGAGCAAGCAGCCAGGCAGACAGACTGACATATCATCAAGCACCTACAGATTTCATGAAAAGATAGTTCACCAAAACAAAACAAACAATACAATACAAAGGAGAGACAGATCGCGAGGACTGATTGCCGACCGTTCGTTCACCCTTTTGAACCCACAGGTAAATTAGTGTGTAATCAGTGTAAGAAGGCCTATTAGCAAGGTCTAGCCCAACAGTTCGGTACAGGTGATAATGTGGATGGAGGTAGAGTGGGGCAAAGATAATACCGTACATGTATCAGAGCCAACAGCAGGTGCTTCCGCGACCTGTTACACCTTTGCCTGTAATGTTTGCGCACATAGGAAGGGTATAATAGAAAATACGGACAGGTACGTATAATGTAGACATCAGTCTGGGGCAGGACGTCGTGGCCGGGGGGTTTCACTGAGGTTATATAACGTCCTGCACTATAAGAAGACTACCCCTTTAGAAAGAAGTGAGGCCTATAAGCAAAACTAGAGGGATGAAATTTTACACATATTTGCTTAGACATAAAAATATTGCCCATGAGGAGCAGGTAGAGCAAACACTGAATCTGAATATAAGGTAGTGATTTATTGAAGTTTACAAGTTACCCACTCTTGAGAAGGTTCAGCTGGGGATGTAACAATAACTATTAGCTCTGGTATACATAGCATGCATAATAAGCAAACGACATATAGACAAAGCATAACAATTACAATTTGACGGGCTTAATGTACAGAGGCGCAACTTAAACCTTAGAGAGGACACGCACACACTTTCAAACTATCATAATGGTTGTGGTCACCTTTTTCTTCAAAGGGAAATCGTAAGGAGTGTTTCTAAAGCTGGTTGGTACAGCTATACTTTTCATTGTAGATCTGTTGCAGTGTTCATCATTGAGTCAACGAATCACATGCGCAGTAAGACTTAGACCCAGAATTAATGAGGTCTCTAGAGAAAGCTTGAAGTTCCCCTGTTAAAAAGTTTGATACATTGGCCCCGGCAGTTAGTTTTCACACAGACAGACAGACACACACACACACACACACACACACACACACACACATCTATACCTTATTCTTTTATTTGATAAAAATGTATGTATATTATATAACATCTAGATCTGGATCAATGAACCTTACAACAATGATAGATTTATATCCTTTTGACCTTTCGTACCAAATTCTGTCAACGCAGTGGACTTTGATTTAAGTACAACTTTTCTTTTTTATCATCCTGTACATATCGTACACTGTACAGTGCATGTAGATTATGTAGATTGATATATTTATTATATAATAAATATCTACTGAGTAGGTCGTGTGACGCAACATTCTTACCAGGAGACAGACATTATACATGTAAATCAAGTTGCATCATAGCGACGACACAATAGGGTTATCATTGAGTCTGAAGATAACAAGCTCTTTTTTAAAATTGGACAAAACATGTAGTTTGAAAATAAAAAAGAAAAGACAAAAAATGAGGTGAAGTGTTTCATTACTGATAAACTGTCACTTACGTACAGCCATATCTACTGCAGTGAATAGACCTCATTTTCTATCGGCTTGCATGTAATTTGTGGTGTTAGTCGCAATCTATGTAAATCATTACCTACAGTATAAGAATGAAAAGGGGGCGTGATATGCTATTTTCGCACGCGATAAACTCTGAAACTGCCACAATATGTAACCTGTTACTAATGTCTTGTTACTTGTTGCTGGGAACATCATCGCTGCACTCCGGACATGTCCATAGGTGCTCCGATCCCCCATGCCAACAGCTGCCTTAAAGAAAACAAGCTTATGAGGTATTTTCAGACGGGTCCGTTACGCCTCGTGATCTAGGGATTGCTAGGATATTTTGATAGATGACGAGTAATCAAACATGAGCAGAGCATGTAAACAAACCAACGTGTGAGCAAGATTTCCTAGGTCACGTGATGGAGCTGAAAATATCTAATTGTCCCGGTTGACATGTGATCGAGGACAGATCTAGACTATAATAACGTAAAGTTCGGGCTAACTACATGCTCTGAAAATTGCTACGTTATTTAACTGGACCATTTCTTCATTATTAATAGAGAGCTTTCACTTTTCAAGTCTGAATCTCTTGAAAGCATTATGGCAGAAACAGCAGTGCGCAATGAACATTTCCTGGTGTTACGATCCAACTGCAGTTTACGAGCTAGAATCAGATGAGAATTTCACTTCTAATTAGTAACGTGTAATACGATCGCAGCACCAGGAAATGCCACGTGCCTGTGCCTGACTCTGCCATAACGGTCCGTAAGAAATCCAGACTTGAAAAATAAAATCTCTCGAACATCATAAAAGTGAATTTTAGATAGTAGTCTGCCATCTTCACTCCCCGCTATTCTATATTCATGCTTATGAAGTTTGCAACTGACGGTGTCGATTTCGTCCATGTAGGCGAAAAAGGCCGTATTCTACAATTTAGATCAAATGCAAATTTTGGTGCAAGTTTACTCAGAATACTAAGCTAATTTCAACGAAAGTTTCGTATTTCATTTGCGAACTCAACTTAAAACATTTATCATCTGTGTAATTAGTCTGCTGTCTGCGGGCTCAGAGTCAGATGGTTGTATCTCAGTGCGCTTTTCTCCTAAGAATACGACGTTGTACTCGAAAATGGACGATGTGAACGCGCGTGAGCAGTGGGCAGCTCAAAGCTGGTTAGTGTAGCAATTGAATGATTGGACGGGTTGCGCTCACATCTTGGGTGTCACTGACCGTAGGGTTGTAAGGAGCAGAGAGAACATGGTCATGTGACCGGAGTACTCTAATATCACGCTTGAGCGGGTGGAGTTACAGAATTACAGTGTAAAAGAGTCACGGAATGGAAAGAGTAACGGAATAGAGTCTATATATTTACTATGTCGCTGTATTCTTGCTAGCGGTGCCCTCATGCCGTCAGCCTGCATCAACACTCAGCTATTTCGATCTCTGTGTAAAAACTCTAAATCTGAAATTGATTAATATGAGTGTGAAGTTGTGAAGTTGAGAGAGAGAGAGAGAGAGAGAGAGAGAGAGAGAGAGAGAGAGAGAGAGAGAGGGGGGAAGGGTAGAATATGAATTGATTGTTAAGGAATATTGTTATTATTTGCTCATTTACAACAGATTGTTGCTTGAGCGTAATACACTTGTTATTGTTAATATTGTTACTGATACAGAGCGAGGGGTGCCTGTAGCATTATAAAAAAGTGTATACAAGAGACAGGGTCTTTGCCCAGGTATCCCCGAGGTCATAATCAGAGATTTATTACATAGTACTGTAAGTCAAGGAGGCGGACTGGTTCCACGGAAGATATAATGACATTGATTCCTATCACGTGACTTTGCGAACGCTAGCTAGAGTGATGTTTTTGAAGGGCAAGAGAGAGAGAGTGTGTGAGAAAGAGAGAGAGAGAGAGAGAGAGAGAGAGAGAAAACTTAAGCATTGTAGGGCCATCTGCCCCAAAACAAAGGCATACATTACAAATCATAGGCGAGATCTCTACAATAGAGGATCTGCATCCGTCAACCAAAAATGATTTTACCGCTTTTAAGACACGAAGGTCAGTGAACTGAATGTCATTAGCAAACTGAAACACCTGATATACTTACATCACATGAGCTGCTGTATACAATTCTGACAACACAAATACTAGCTCAATTTTCACAAAAAATATGTAGATAAGATGTCGCTTGAAGTATAATTAGGACCTGTAAGACAGGTAGGACGTAAGCCCCTTCCTGCCACAATTAACATGATGTAATGTACTGGGTTAGACAAAGGTCAGTGTCTCATCCAGTCTTCCTTCTTTTTTTTTTTTAAAAGAGAAGAAGATGTATGAAGATGAGCTGAAATATGCTCGTCTGGTTCATTAGCACTCAAAATGTTAAAACCCAGAAGTTGTTGGAGATTGGATATCTTAGACGGCAGTATCTGATTTCGTAATTTATTCCCTATAGTGAATACATGAAAATAAGAAATGGCATTCATCCTGAGAGAGAGAGAGAGAGAGAGAGAGAGAGAGAGAGAGAGAGAGAGAGAGAGAGAGAAGGAGAGAGAGAGAGAGCGAGAGAGAGACAGACAGACAGACAGATACAGACAGACAGACAGACAGACACAGACAGACAGACAGACAGACAGACAGACAGACAGACAGACAGACAGAGACAGAAGACAAGGAGACAGACAGACAGACAGACAGACAACGCTCAGCTCAGTGTGGCGACAAAAAAGGAGGAAGTGGAATAATACGGCAAAACCATCGACAGCCTGCCTAGGCCAACCAAAGAAAAAAAAAGTTTATTCTCCAGGAAGTACAATGAGGCCATTCTTGAGTATTTTTTTTTTCCAGCATTCACCCTTACATTTACTCCTCTGTCAAAATGGTATACATAATAATATCCCCATAATGGCGTCATCATTTTGTGTTTTCTTCCTGCCCACTTTAATCCTCTGACAAAATACCGGACCTTGCTTAATTTCCACCCACAACCACTTCCTCGTTTACCGACCCATTCATCTTCCTCCCTCTGCTGCCTATCCCGCCGAGTAATCTCCCCTTGCTGTGCAAATGTTTGTCGCGTTTGACGACAATTAGGCGCCCTTGATGAAGACGCAATAAACAATAATAATAATAACATTGTGTAATTAGCGTGGTATGCGCAGATTTCGGTTCAGCGTCCGCATAACTGGACCAGTGGCAAGCGGTGCAGATGTGAAGATTTCGTCATCAGTACTAAAGAAGTTAGAACGAAATCACAATATCTAGAGACTTGCAATAGGGAATTTTAAAAATGCAAAAAAAAAAACAACTAAAGGAAGTTTAGTCTAGGGGTGCCCAACCGCTCGCCGTGGACCAAAATGTGGCTAGCCGAGAAGGTAATTTATGGCCCACGAAGCCACAGTGAAATTTTGATATAACGAATGCTTTGGTGCATGGAAAAAAATTATTTACTGTTGAGATATACTTATTATCGAAGTTCACATAAACAATGAAATTATAGAATCATAATAAATTCGTGCGAGGGAAATGATACTTACTAATAATGAGTTATACGTATTACATGAGTGCTTAATATCGAGGTTCCAGTGTAATTTGGATAAGAGGCTTAAAGTGTACATTATATAATTCAGTGTCACATTTTATGATGAAACATGCATCCACCTGTCAAGCAGTTTTCAAAAAATGACTGACATTCAAAACTAATTCCCCTAACCCCTTACCCCTCATCCCTCTCCCCATTCCTCTCCTGCCTACTTTTCTTGATGTGGTTGGGGGCAAACCTCTTTTAATCAATACATTCTCATGAATCAAACGTCTGTTCTCACCTACAGCTTTTTAACTTATTTTACTTTTGGTGGCGTGATTTTGAATTAAGGCAACCCTAGGTTCATGTCTACTAACTATGTCAGGTATAATTAGAAGCGCATGAGGAGACCAGAAGAAAAGAAAAAAAAAACCAATGAGCCAAACTGTTAACAAACTGCCTTCCGGATGAACTGACAAACCCGTGCTAATTATCTCTTTAATTAATTCGCGGCCTGAGCACCTGGCCCCCAAAATTCCTCGCATAGCTAGGTTAAGGGGCATAATATACCGATATGGCCATAGGCAGTGAAATGCATTACACTACTGTCAGAATGCTAGTGATGATTGCTTTCAAATGGCAGCGGCATTGTATAGTTTCAGGGAGTTGAGAAAGTCTTAAAATGATCTGGCCTGCTGGGGTAATAATAGTGTGAAGCTTTGTAAGCGGCCGTCAGCCTGGATATGAGACTAATAAATCGCATTATTGTTATTATCATTCATTATCTTCGTGCATCTTACAGCATGCATGGTACTTCACGAAATACAGCTAACAAATCTGATGCAGAAAGTAGGTCATCACGACCCTCGAAGTGAAAAAGACTAGTACACGGCATCGCGTTTATGCAGATTTATTAATTTTTCTGCAATTACGTCGTTGATCTATGTGTGATTGAATATGTCTCCTGTTGGGACGTTGGTCCATTTATCCGTCTGTCCAATTGCTTGTCCATTTTGTTGTGTGTCCATTTGTCTGTCGATGCACTGTCCAGCGGTTGCTATATTCTGTAACATAGTTATATAGAACATACACTTGTGAAACTAGAACTGAAACTGAAACTGAACAATGTCTGACTGCGTGAGTGAAATCTGAATTCTGAAAATGAAAGACTAGGGGTCAAAACATCACAGCGGTTATTTTGGATTTTCCGAGGTTCTAGGCCGTGAGAGGACCTTCTTTGATACTTGACACTTTTAACACATACACACACACACACACACACACACACACACACACACACACACACACACACACACATACATACATACATACATACATACATACATACATACATACATACATACATACATACATACATACATATACAAACACACAAACGCATAGAAATATACTGTGCAGGCACATACAAAGAAAATGCCGAATACACCTAACTACCTAACTACTAGACCTCTGCAAAACATGCGACAGCCTGTGATAAAAAGATCTTTAAAACCAAACACAGAGAGCGTTCGAAAATGCATGAAGCATAATGTATAAATCAATGAACGTGTCATGGTCCTAATACTATTAACGCTAACTTAGAACTGAACGCAAAGCGCCCATGAATATTAATCAACGCTGGTCACAGGTAAGAGGGAGAAGGTAATAATATAACGCAATCAACTGGACATTGAACCGTATAAACCAATTTATGTCCTTTGACACCTATAACAAAGCTCATTTAATCACAAGGGCCACACATCTTTCTTCCGTCCACAGTATCCGCCTTTGACTATTCAAAGTCCATCACAGTGGACCCCCTACGTCGTTTTCCTTTTGGCAAGCTCTCCCCGGACATGGAGCGATGCGGTTTTGTGGTGCTATATATCACTGTATGAGCCTACAGAGACTTTCTCGTGGGAATGAGACCCCAGTTTAAGACCACTGATGGAGCACATCATTAGGAATTATTATTATTATACAAACATGCCATTAGCCAAAGCCACATTTAGCCCACCTTCCTCTTTCCACTTCCTCCCCCTTTTCATCTTTTTAACCCCCCGCACAGTCCAGTTACTTGAATTTCAGTATTTAACTCAACTGACCTTTGCCAATGAGCTGAAAAAAAAAAAAAGCTTTCCACGTGGCTAAACTAGGCCAGTACCGCCCATTTTCTATTGACCTCTCACCTCTGTTTTCCAGCAACATGGTCTGGTCTGTTTACCAGTAACTATGAGCATTACTGGAGCTCCACTCTAAAACCATGGTAGATATAGGATTGTTTGTCCTGACTGGTTGATTCGGAGCGGTGAATTCGATTGGCTCAAGATTGGAGTCGTCCCGTAATACTAGTAATAGTATGTCTATAAAGACAGTTCCTATCCATGTCATCTCTCATAACACATAGGTCAAGAATATATAAGTTAAGGACTGATCACAAAAAGATATATTTCAATTTCAAAAACATGATTACATTCTCTCCCTCCCTCCCTCCCTCACTCACTCAAAGCCACAAAAGTCTCCAAATCTATGGCGTACTGGTCTGTAGAGATATACGGAAACGTTATGGTTGAAGATCTCTTGGGACTTTTTGCATAACTGTTTGATATATCATGGTCCAAGAACTGAGAACAGCATTTTCAGCGTTTCAGGGAACGAGGCTTTGTCACACAANATCGATACTCCGACCCTGAAAAGGGATGAGAAGAGTTAAAATAGCTGTCGAGCAAGCCTAGGTTCATCACCCTCGCCTCATCGACGTAACCGATACCTATTGATTATGCCCGCGCATGCATGTTCCAGAAAGACACTTGGCACACACAAGGCCGCTAGGCCGAGCACTTAATAACAGGCAGGTATCTATACGGAGTATTCGAGTACCAGATGATTTGGGCGGTATCGAAGTGCGTATACACTCGAGTGCTTGAGACAAAGTAGAGATACGTGTGAGATGTTAGATAAAACCTTCACCCTTGGGTCAAAATATAGTTAAATTTGCAAATTGAGATCTTATTTACTCTTTTCTTGATATATATTAGGCTAATGTGAGCTTACCTCATTTTTAGAAAGGCCTATGAAAATGTACTTATTATTGTCTCATGTCTGGTATGATCGGACACATGTATGTAGCAAAGCGCTGTTTGTCTGCCTGCTAAATTAATACATAAAGACAACGTCTTTCCACGATTAATAATTAAAGGCATTTAGAACTGGGGACAGTATAGAGCTAAAAGTATTAATACTGGTTACTAGCACTTGTTAAAATGTGTCTACCGATATCTATATCCTTGATATCGTGCCGCCATTCGTGAGCACTAGCCACATTATAAGAGTGATGAATCGGATCGCCTGCTTCGGCGTAGGCGCGCGCGCGCGGGAACTGGAGCCAGACTCTAGCGGTGGGGATGACGTCACTTCAAGGTGAGCCAAGACAGTCGATCTGATTCTGGCCGTTGATTCAGCCATCGGGAGCTTTTGCGTCACGATAAAAGATTTTTATGGCAAGTTGCGTATGTATTTTGGGTTTCGCTGAGTCATGCCAAAGACTCACCAAGGATTGTCAAGCAGGGCATGATGATAGAGAAAAATGGTTTGGTGGTGTACATGTATAATGTGGCTGGGCATATTAATTTATTAGAAGAGAAAGGAAGACGGAAAATAAAAACAGATCTGCTGAAGTCACTCTGCCAGTCAATTTGACCACAAACAAAAAAAACAATATCTGAGTAAGCAAGAAGAGACTAGTTTAAGAAAACAAAATGACTTTACTTTAGGGTCAGCTTGATCCTTCTGAGAGTTAATAAAGAGCAATGGCAAGTGTAACGTGAGTAATTTTCCTGCAGCACAAAGGGCCAGTGATAAATTGCCGCTATTCAGAGAAGAAGAGTGCTAGAAGAGATGATGATATTAATTCATCTGCTGAGCATGATAACGGAAAGGGACTTGGCTATACATGTATAATAATGGCTGATAGATGCTGGTTATATCGTGTTATCAGGGGAGAAAGTAAGAAGGAAATACATGATCTTATGGAATCATCCTATTAGGTATTCCGTCAACAGCCACTAGATGCTCTAGAAACCACAAGATGACTTCACTCTGGGGTCATCCTGACATTTCTGAAGACTATCAAATAACAAAAACAATTCTTCAATGAGTAATTCCCCTGCAGCATAATTTGCTAATGATTAACTGCAGTGGTGGAAACATACTAACCTCATCCCCAAGTACTAGAAGAGATTTTGACATTAATTCATCAGTCGGGCATGATGATGAAAGAGGTTTGGCGGTTTATTATGTACGCACAATATAGTTGATAAGAATAATATGGTGGTCATATTAATTTATTAGAAGAGGAAGTAAAATAAGAAACAACAATCTGATGCAGTGACCCTGCTAGCTATTCTATTAAATATGTAAGGAAGTAAAAAGAGACCCAGTTCAATATAATACAAGATGATTTCACATTAGACCGTGCTGATCCTTCTGAGAACTAATAAAAAGCAATGGTAATCCCATTGTCAGGTTTGCGAGCTAGCACAAAGGTTAACAATGAAATGCTTTTACTCTGGAAGGAGTCCTAGAAGAGATGTTGATACTAATTCATCAGTTGGACATGACGATAGAGAGAGATTTGATACTTCATGTATAACATGACTGATAGGATACTAGTCATATGAATTTATTAGAAGAGAAAGTTAGGGGGGGGGGGGGAACNGGGGGGGGGGGGAACCCCGATCTGCTGAATCAGTTTGACCACCTTAAAAAAAAACAAACTATGAGTAAGCAAGAAGTAAGCATAGTTTAAAAAAAAACAACACAGGAAGACCTCACTTTG
Source organism: Ellobium chinense (assembly GCA_033807755.1). Classification (NCBI taxonomy): domain Eukaryota; kingdom Metazoa; phylum Mollusca; class Gastropoda; order Ellobiida; family Ellobiidae; genus Ellobium; species Ellobium chinense. The sequence goes on from JAWQUT010000029.1 coordinate 1,845,396, forward strand.
GTCATCCTGATCCTTCTGAGGACTAATTAAGAGCAATGGCAAGTCTATTGTGAGTAATTTTCCTGCAGCACAAAGGTTATCGATAAACTTTGATTACTGTGGACAGAGTGCTAGAAAAAATGATGATACTGATTCATCTGCTGGGCATGATAATGGAAACAGACCTGGTCGTATATGGCTGATAGGTTGCTGATCATATTAGGTTATTTTAAGAGAAAGTAAGAAGAAAATACATGATCTGATAGATGTCATCATCCTCGCTATTCTGTCAAAAAAAAAAACAACGTGAGAAAGCAAGAAGAGACTGGTTCAAGAAAACACAAAAAGACTTCACTTTCGGTCATGTTGATCCTTTTGAAATCTAACAAAGAGCAGTGGCATTCCTTCGGTGAGTAACTTTCTTGCAGCGCAAAGGCTAATGATAAACTGCCATTATTGTGGAACGGTGTTGCCATGGCCAGGTGGTTAAAGAGATGTTGATACTAATTTATCAGTTGGGCATGATAATGGAGAGAATTGGAGAGAGGTTTGGCGGTGCATGTATCATAATATGGCTGATAGGGTGCTAGTCATATACATTTATTAGAGGAGAAAGTAAGAAGAAAATACAAGATATGATGAAGTCACTCTGCTCGATATTCTGTCAAAAAAGTGAGTAAACAAGAAAACACGAGATGCTCCAGTATACATAGAATGACTTTATATTTAGAGGTTATCCTGATCCTTCTGAAGACCAACAAAGAAGGATGGCACTCCTTCAGTGACTAACTTTCCTGCAGCACAAAGGCTAACGATAAACTGCTGTTATTTTGGAAAGTTTTGTAATTCCCAGTTGTTAGAAGAGACAATGATACTATTTATTCATCAGAGTGAGATTTGGTGGTTCATGTATATAAAGAACTTATGTATGTATATATA
>JAWQUT010000029.1:1906923-1938116 GCA_033807755.1 Ellobium chinense
GGGGGGGGGATAAGGGGCGAACTCGCGGTCTGGATAAAACATTGCAAGTAAGACGTAAGACTACATCAGTTTATCCTGCCTCGGGCGTTTTTCAGAAGTAATGTATATTTAAGTAATCATTGTACATTGCAGTTCTTGTTATGTTATTACAATTTCCCTAAGTGTCATTTGAATGCTTTAAAGACATCTATTAAGTCTTAACGTCCGTATGTGAAGCTGGCTGGGAAGAAGATGACACAAGTCTTAGCGATAAAACTCAGTAAGACGTCAAACATCTCTTGACACAGCCGTCAAAACATGGGCGTGGTACCGTATTTCATTGTCAGTTTCCTGCTCACTCCAAACCCTTCACTTCACCACCCCATTTCAGCTCATGAACTGTAATTGTCGCATCTTCGTTCGCTTATTTGCATCCTTGCATAGCGTTGATGTGAGCCAGGTTGAAGACTTAATAGGTTGATTATAATATTAATATTTATTTTCTTTTAAAGTGCCTTCTCATGCACAAAGCTGTTGCTTTTTGCTTACTTCCACTGCCTGTCGTTTCCGTCTCCACCCCCTTCTCTAGGGCTGTCTGTCGCATTCTCCATTGATGTCTTTGAGGGTTTCTGGATTCTTGGATTGACAACTTAATTGTAACAAAAGTGCTTTACTAGCTATGTTTCGTTTCGTTTTCTATACATTCCATCCAAGTTTGCATAACATGGTTAAAGACTTATGCAATTTAAGGCAACTTTTTATGTGTTTCACAGCAAAAGTTACCTGTTATTGAAGTACATAAACACCAGTTCAGATAATATGATGGTTATGTGATGTGAGTTGCTTGCCGGTTCCTTCCACCCCCTGCCTGCGGTTTTGCCACCCTTCCATACCCCTATCGCTCAAAATAGCCATTTCGCATTTGCCGCCATAGTCTGTAGTCATTCCTGTGGAGTGGAAAGCAATAACGGGAACCGGAACCTGTACCAGAGCGGTGACCTACTTCGATTATGGGCGGGCCTGCAAGTACTCTTGTCCACGCATGGCCTTGACTGATTTCTTCCTTTCTTCCTCTTTCACTGAACTCCTCCGTCCTAATTCCACGGCCTCCTCTCTGTCCATCCTGTATTTGTTTTGAAATGAGGTTGGCAAAAACGATGAAAGAGAAGGCGTCTTCGTTCTATTTTTTGTTTGGGAGGGTCGGGTGGACGAGGCATTTGGGTTGTCAGCTGAAAGATCAATAATTTGAGAGTTGTTGCTCTCTATCTGTTAACATTCTTTGCCAAATTAGCTGCGGGAAGAGACTGGAAGAATACAGGAAAAAGGTCTTTGACCTCCAAGTGCACTCGAGTTGTGAAAATCATTGGCGTAACCACGCATGCTGTCCTGTTCCGTGAAATGAAGATGCCGTCTCTTTTTATATGCATGAGAAAACTTAAATGTTAATGTTGTATAATGTATGTTGTTGTTACTGGGGATTGGAAAGGTAAAGTAATACATGGACACTGAGTTGAGGCGAAAAAGTGTCGTTCCCATTTCTTGCTATGTTTGCTTTTTCCCCTTGTTTTGTTTTTAAATGTCCACATAGACGACACAGTCACATCTTTCACTTGATAATGGAGTTTACCTAAGCTTTCTGGAAAGTAGGACCCGTAAAAGGAAACACATTTTACATTTGTCTGCCACTTTTCGTACATTTAGACATCTATTTTGGACCTTGAGTATGATTACATTAAACGGACCTGATGCAGAGTATGTACAGAAAAGCAGTTTAGCCTCCTCACCGTAAAAGACCAATGCATTTTCCTTTTTCGGTTTGAGAGATTTATTTCTGCATAATATTGTACATGTACTATGGCTTCGCATTTGCCGCAAGTAAACATTTCCAGACTGACTTTTCTTCATTTTAACATTAAGAGTAATGAAGATCTTAATTCCAGAATTTAAAGATCGTGACATTGATGGTCTTGTTTTTATCCAGTTTTGTTATGCTGTCGTAAGGTGTCATGGTTGTTTTGATATTCTGTCGTAAAGTACATTAATTTATTTCTGATAAGGTCCAGGGAAGCAAGAAAGCGGCAGATGATGTAGGGAAATGTAACGGGAATGCCCTCTGGTTTTTGAGAACATTGAAGAAAAGCGGGAACACTTGGCCGGTTTGGTTGCCATATTAGCGGTAGGGATGCCGGTGTCAGGTCAGGGCAACAGGGTCATCGGCGGTCATTGACACGAAACCGGGGCTAACTTTTCCCTGTTCAAGGACTTGCTGCTTATTTTGGTTGGAATCGATACCAAGTAATGATGGGCTGGTTAGTACCCCCTAGAGACCATTTGCCGGGGCATGGAAATTTAATGCGATACGATACGGTTGTATTCGGTAGCCTGGATACCCCGTGCCCGATATCTGGTATATACTTGTGATACGATGAAATAAACATGACAATAAAATATTTGAATCCTTTTTCCTTTGTAATAAAAATCTGTACAGTACCTTCTCCAAATGTGACTCTTATTATACAGATTTATAAAAGTTTTATTATGATGATTAGTACACATGGGGTCAACAGCATATTCTTCATGTTTGAGTTGCTCTGAACTTGTCACGTTGTGGATGGTAAAGACCGTGGCATTCTCATTGTGAACCCTTTATGAAGCAAAGAGATATTGCAAGTTTTAGAACCGAGGCTGCTCTGTCCATTTTCACTGCCACCAAGATGTTTCTGATAATGTTTGTTTTGCATAGTCCCGTAGTGTTTACTCTCCCACGGCGCGGAAACATCGGAGCTGGTACTGACTGCCTTCTTGAAGATATTGGGGTCTCCAGAGGACAGTCATCCACGCCATTTCCGGTGGTCCATAATAACCATTGGCGTCATGGATATTATCTATAAAATTCGCTTTTTAATGGTTTAAGCTAAGACTTCCCAGGAGCAAGCAGTTTGCCATCATTTCATTGTTGTTGCTGTTGTTGTTGTTGTTGTTGTCTAGGGTCACAACGTGCATGGTACTTTTGGGAGGGAATGGGAAGGGAGCGGATTGAGGGGGGAAAAAAGCGTCAGAAATTTGACCGCATTAAAAAAAAAAAATCGACGTTGTTTTGCTCAGAACATTCTTCTTCACCAGTAACATGATATCATTTTAGAAAAAGCAAGGGCAATTGGAATTCGTGGTTTCGTCGGTAGCTTGCCCTCCTTACCTCTTTTCTCAACGAGTTTTAGATGAGTGCTTGACGCTTGGCCCATTTTGGGTCAGAGCGAGCCAGCCAGCCAGCTAGCTAGGGCGGTTAGCGGATGAGTGGAAGTTGAATGTTTTGACGGGTTTTAGGGGCACGCTGAATAGAAATTTGTTATTAGGCCCGAGGAAAGTGTTTGTTTAATTTGTTTGGGCAGAGGCGTAGCCTAGCTACTTAGCAGGGTGGTATTTAAGAGAACACAATTTTCATTTTAACCTTGGGGAGAGGAGGAAGACACTCATATCATAACCACGTGTGGGAGGTAGTTGGAGCCGAGTTGGAAATGGTGCATAGGTTCTTTCTCTTCATAGATACCCCATACCTCCCTTCCTCTCTCTCTCTCTCTTTCTCTCTCTCTCTCTCTCTCTCTCTCTCTCTCCCCCCCCCCCCCCNAACGCTTCTGCGTATAAGGAGGCGTGCGTACTGTTGGCTCGAGTTCGGACCTGTGGGGAAATGATACTCAAGATATGACATGCCTGGTTCTTATTCTTGTTGTCAGGTAATAGAGAAACCAAATTTCCAGGGCACGTGTCAGAGCGAACATGTAGAATAAATGATCTCCACAGTACAATAACGAAAGTGATAGTTCATTTTGACAGTTGTATCATGATAACGTTTCGCCTCGACCCAGCGTCTTGCGATGACGAGATATTGAAGTCTGACAGTGTCATTCAACACAGTCTGTGGAAGCTGTGATAGACAGTCACTTGTATCTGACAACCTCGTTAAACGGACGTCATCAAGAGTAACGGGTCGCGTGCTTAGGATTAGGTTTCCTTTCCAACAGATCTCGCTCGACCGTTTCAAAACAGCTGACAGTTCTGATACAGGAGTAGATTTTAGTTGTTGGGTTTTGTTTTTTTGTTGTTGTTGTTGTTGTTCATTCTTTCTTTCTTTTTTTCCATCCTTCTATCTTTACATTCAGAATGGTTTCTAATCTTCTTATGTCGTGTCGCAGATGTTCGCCGAGACCCAATAAGAGGTAGTTTTCCCTTTACATTAACGGTAACGTAACTTGTGCATGAACTTCTTCCTATATTTATGGGGATGCCTTTCTGCAGTTACACGAAGCTACATACAAATTCCATCCTTGGCCCTCAGATGTTGGATTATTACCTCTAGGGGTAGGCAGCTCGATCTAACTGCGGCAGTCTCAAGTGAAACAAAATGGATTATATGATGCCAACATGAGTCACTTTTGAGGAGCAGCGACCGGTGCGAAATTGAGTTTGGAGGTTGAGACATTTGTCGTGGGCAACAGGTTTTAAAGTTTCAGGAATATGACCAGTAGAGTGCTGATTAACGTAGTAATAGCATCAAAGTAAACCAATGATGTTGAGTAATAACGGATTTTTGTTCTGTAGAAATAGGATATTGTCGGGGCCTTTTCTGCCTTTTTCGTGTGTAAATTTTCAGCAGACAATTGCCGAAAGCACTTACTTTGCCATAACCTACTTTTACTACGTTCTATTTCACCGGCCCCGGATTAAATGCAAAGAAGAGCAAAAACAAATGTCCACAAAGAGAAGATTCATGAATTCCAGTACACGGAAGCTTCCCTCGATCACAAATGGCCCTTCTGCTGTTTTCTCACGAGAACAGACTCGGGTCGGATGAACCTATTTTACTATTGTAAATATAAAGAGGTATGGTATGATAATTTGTTTCCAGTGTACCGCCCACCGAGTGGTCGGGGCCGGCGAAGCTCACTTTTATTAGCGCAACAGATGGAGTTTATATAACCTTTTCAGGCCAGGGCGAAAGGCTTTTTGCTCCAATATCTTTTCCACCTGTTCGATTTAAACACTGTATCAAATTTTGCCCAACGAAAGTGGAATCAATTGTAGCTAGAGGAGATTTTGACCTGGAGTTTAAAACGATGCTTTTGCGGTCACACGAGTTTTAAAGATCCGTTAAACTGTAGAAGTCAATAGTGATAGAGATTGTTGAGATAGCTGTTGATTATATTACACATGTCTGTCCAATGTAAATTATGTGCTGTAAAGAAGAGTGATTATTTTGTGTAACCGCGTCGTGTACATCTCTGGAAAATTGTCTTAATCCGCGGGTGCTGGCGTAATACTGTAGCAAATAGCCCACAAAGTACTCTGCGTATTTAAGTGAAGCACCAAACCCGCATAGAAAACAACTAAAATCGCAGTTTTCATTTGAAATTGAGGGGAAAGAAAATCCACAATGTGGAAATGAACGGTGAGGTTGTTCAGTATAGAAAGACTGGTTCGAATTCTGGTTTTGTTTGTTACAAAAAGCCTGTTGAAAGGGTTGGTCTTTTGGCAAACGACGGAGCGGATGGATTGCCACACTGACATGTCCTTTTCCTGGGAATGCTGTTGTCTGAATTTAATTAAGAATGCTCTTTTGTTTGACGACATGGATATATCTTGACTTATCTGACTTCAGCTGCCGTGAAATCCAAATCCAGCGCCAATCCATATCATATCCGTGGGACCACGGACGGCCTGAACTACCTAACAGGAGTACGTGCTGTGAGCAAAACAAAGACCTTGCTTTATTTGCTGGTTGCTCTGTACTAACTGGCTGTCATGTCGGACTAATCTTGTAATGTCTGACCCGCTTCCATTGTTGCCCTCTATGCGTCCTAGAATGCTTGACCCCACCCGCTCGAGGCCTTAGGGAGAATCTGACCCGAGTTGCAGTTGAAAAAGAGACCGCAGTCTGCTTTGCAAAAGACATGACCCCTAGATACATGCGATTACCCTAGGCATATTAAGAAGACAGGTTTCTGATGAATGCGTGACACCGTCAGCTTGTATTCTGATGTACATGTATCAGTCAGATACTGTGCGAGCTCCATCCTGTTGTTGAATGAGGTCGATGTCCTGGAAGACAACTTGTAGTATTCTGTAGTTCATTCATCCATCCGTCGGAATTAAGTTTTACGACCAGTTGCTTCATTCATTGGACGGTCGCCTGGCCCTTGAACTTGTAACAGTTTGTTTTCATCGATAATGTCCGCGATCTGCTATTTTACAAGCTGTGATAAGGAATGCCCTGTCCCAAACTGGTCGCCGCTGGTTGATATGATGGCCAAAATTAATTTTTCAGAGTCAGACTGGCTGTTTACAGTGGCGACGTCATCTTAGCTGTCTTGTCCTAATTTCTCATTGCTCAGTCATCCTTTAAAACTTTATTATGAAAAATTGGTGGATGGAGAATTTGAAGGAGGAGAACATTAAATGCATTTCTAAAATGATATTGATCCATAATTGCACTTTCTTAGCCTAGACCTCAGTCAAGTTTTATCGTCGCAAAGAGCTCTTGTCTAGGTAGAGATCTGCCAGGGAGTGGAGACGCTTTGGGGAAATGTTAAGCAGTGAAGTCTTAGGCAAACTCCATTATGACACCGATGAGTGATGTTGCAGGTCAAACATCAGGGCTGGCAGAATACACCTGTCTTAACGGACGCAATCATGTTCTTTAAACACGCTTGTGTTTTTCGTAGATGCTGAAGTTGTTTGAGGGTTCTTTTGCCAGTGGGGTCATGAGATAGGCTGCCGGAGAGAGAGGAAGTAGCTGGATGCAGAGTCGTAACTACTTTGGGGGAGGTCAGTGGGCCACCGAGACTTTCAGGAGGAGGTCCCATCCTGGTATTAAAACGGCATTACAGTATGACATCACAAACTCGGAATTATGAGGGTCCAACCAGAATATTGATGTATTGAGTGCTTACGAGCAAATTTTAGAAATAAAGGGACTAGGCGTATCAAGAGTTCTACAGCATGTAAAGAATCTACGGGATTTTCGAGTGCATTTGACTTATGGTCGTAAGGTCCAATTGCACTTTTATTGTTGTTGTTGTTGATGTTGCTGTTGTTGTTAAAAGTATTGATGATGTGAACAGTGCATATTATCCTTGAGCACTTGCAGCTATTGGTCTTTGCCGCTCTCTTCACCCGAGAACTTTGCGGGCCTTATAGTCACGACCCTGGTTGGTGGAGACTTTACTTAAACTTTTGTGTTTGCAAACATGATTAACAACGGAAGCTCAGGTAAATGAAAACTGGGTTTCACTTCAGGTGGCATCAGTTGAGCGGCGCCACAGCCTTGAAGGAAGGCTGTGTGTATTCTAGCTAAGCTTCAACGCGGGTACTGAGAAGCGGAGAATAATATATCGGCTGGCATTTTAAAAAAAACCAACAAAACAACTAGCCACCCACTAGAAGTGCCTCTTAAATGTACTAACAAGGCTACTGCAATGAAATAAAATTTTAGGCACTACTTATGGTATCCATAACGCAAGCAAACATTTAGTTGTGAATTTAAGGGTGTGATTTATTGAATTTTAGAAAGTAATATCGCTTGAGGAAGTTCAGCCAATGATGTGAACGTCATTCGCCCCACTGCAATGTGATGGGATGTTGTTAATGTCGGTCGGTGTATATCGATTCTCAAAGTTACGGTCCTATACCCTATTTTCTGTTCACAAAGTCCAGGCCCTGGTCACTTGGAATTGGAGTTTGTGGGGGTCTGTTGTATATAACAGCGCAAATTATATTAAGTGAATCTTTTATATATTTAGAAACGCCGCGCTGTGTGATTTGTCCTCCCAAATCATGAGATAAAGTGGTTTCAGTCAGATCAGGCGATCCAGACAGTGACGTAAGCTCTCGGGGGCCAGGCTATTCGGTGGAAAATGTCGCGTGCCACTACAAGTTAGGTCAACTGGAAAGTAGGTTCTGTTTGTCTTGTGTGCAGTACTATGACTAGTACTGTTTATTCACACAAAAGCCACCTGCTCATGCAGTGTCATGAAGTCTCCTGGACTTTTTAATGTTTGTCTTACCACTGTTCTGTTTTCTTTAGATCTGTCGCAGTCAAATTCTACTATTTCTGATCCACTGTCTCGGTCTGTAGTACAGTACTGTACTGGTGTTTCATGCCGATTCTTCTGTCCTGGTGTTAGTACCATCTGAACCGCAGGCTATGTTTGTCCAGTGTGCAGTGCGACGTCTTCAAACCAGTGTCATCAGACTGTTTGACTTGTCGGTGTTTGTCTTACCATTGTTCTGTGTGAGAAGAGATGTAATGGCCAAGTTCTGCGAAGATGTGTAATGGCCAAGTTCTGCCACTAGTCTTCCACTTCCTTGTCCTGATGTTCCTTTTCTTGTTTCCGGTTTCTCTGCCTTGGCATGATGTGGAAATAGACTGTATTTGTCCAGTGTGCAGTATGACATCTTTACATAGAAGCTACCTGCTGTTGTCGTGAGATCTGTTTGACTTTGCGGTGTTTGCTTTACCACTAGGCTCAGTTTTACATTTTGGAAAAGAAAAAAATGGTCCAGGTCAGGGACGGCCTTTAGCACACATTTGTCTTGATGCTCCGTTGTTTCTTGACGTTCTTCTGTCTTGCCATCATCTGGAAAATGAGTTCTATTTGCCCGTCCAGTGTGCTGTATGACTTCACACAAGAGTATGCAGAGACGTCGTATCTGTTTCACTTACCATTGTTTTAATTTCTCTAAGAATTGTCGAGGCAGCTTCTAACGTTGTCTTATGTTTTTACCTGAAGATTCCATGTTTTATTTGTTTTTTTTTCTTCTATCGGAGCATCATCGTCATCATCATTACTTAATCATTTAAAACTGAGAAAAATTAAAAGCTCAACCTTAATTCAAGGAATTTATTAAAAATCTAGTTGGAATTTCTTAAAAATCTAGTTAAGAAATAAGACCGAAAATTACTTCTAAACGTTTCGGCTGTAAGGCCTTTATCAATAGTATCATTACCTTCATCATCATCACCACCATCACCATCATCACCACCACCACAGAATGTATATGTGATGCACCGTAACGAGTGTAACGTTCTTGTAATCCCCAATTTTGCAGCTGTTGACACAACATAGAAGAGGTTCACGACCTGAGGTTCTCAGGCTATCCTCATACCTTTATTCCTTGTTGTGATTCGATCAGTCTCGAGTCCCAAAATGTTCTGTCTTATCAGTCTTCGTTCACGAACTCCGCAAGTATGGATTAATTGGTCTTCTGGAAATCGAGTTCTCGAGATTCTGTTGCATTTTAGTTACAGTAAAATATTGATACAAAAGAACCTCAGACTCAGTTTTTTCAGGAGACCGGCTCAGAAAATGGAGTGCATGAGGTATTTGATTCTCCATTTTAAAGTAAGTGCAGAAATATAGAGCTAGGGACCAGAGCTTTGCAACGACCAGCTATGGGGGTTTTAGGTTTTCCCATGCAAGTCTATCGTTTTAGAAATATTACTGACTGACAACGTGGTTTAGGACTCTGAACTTTACAAGGCATAACCAGTGTGTTTGTGGGTATGACAACCCGCCCGTATATAAAGCTTTAATCTTTTTCTTTGTGATTTGAGACTAGGTGTGTAAAAAGTTTGTTTGGTGGATGGAAGGGAATGGGCGGGGCGAGGACCAGTTCTTACACGACGTGAGACGAAATAGTGTTTTTTATTATCCTAGGTTGTAACGAAACGAAACCATGTTCTTTTGAAGGATTTCATGTCCTATCTCCAGTTCTCCACTTTCCATTATTGTGTTGACTCCATAGTGAATACTAGACCTGGTATGACAGAAACCTGCTGTGAGTCACTGCACCCATTCCATTTCCGGACTCGAGCGTTTCAGAAGCAGTCGCAGGCCATAATTTTGCCGGCTTCTTAGCGCATTATTTAATTTCCTTCTTTGATCCAGTTCTTGAGCTAGGCTATCACTGCATATTACGGGACATTCGCTTAAGTGCTGCGTCTTCAAGATCAGCTGTCTTAAGTGTGGCTCGACATTTTGTTTCGTGTTCCGCCTGCGAAGCCAACTTTTGAAGAGAATATTAAGTCATAACGTGCATCTATTTGCATCATCAATCCTGGATAATCACTTGTGATGGAATGCATGACACATCTCTGTTGGAATGTATAGGAGTAAGTGACCTCAGAATTTTCCCACCGAACCCCTGGTGTTTCCATGGCTCTGGCTGCTAGCGATTAGAAATTCATTTGTACCTACTACCACTCCAGTGGTCACTGCCCGCCGAAATACTGCTTGGTGTCTTTTTTTCTGTTACACCTGGTATGCTTAATTAAGACCCCGATCTCGAAAATAATAAGCGTTTTTAGGACCCATGCAATATTATCGAAAGACCCGTCCATCGTGATCGCACTTATTCTTTGGCCTCTCGAAAGAAAATAAAAGGCTAATAAAATGCAATTTTTTTTTTTATTTACCTTTCGGTTTCGTTTGAAAGAAGAGTTTCTTCTCCCTAACGAAAGCATCCTGTCGATGACTTACTGTGACTCACTATTATAGTGTATACGTATCAAGAACTTGGATTGCAATTTTCTAATATTATGAAGGATGCATTACTGATGGAATAGCGGATATGGAAAGTTTCTCTTCGACGAAACGATTGGAAATACAAGCATAGTTACCTGTTAGATTGCTGCGTCTACTCTCCCACCCCCCTCCTCCCCACCTCATCCCTCATCAGAACGCAAAGTTATCAAATAAGACAAAAAAGACGCCGAGTTGCCCAATATTTTTGTAAGCGGAGATCGAGATCATTAACTGAACAACCTGACGTTAGCTGACAGGCTAGAGCCTGGACATATCTAAATCGTTAACTACATCCTTAACAACCTGCAACACCAGTGCTTCTTTTCTTTCCGCAAGAGTCTATAGATAGCTTGTAAAACTTGGAAGAAGTTGCAGACGAACAAAACAAACTTTTATTTCAAATGTTCATTATTTCGCGATCACGTTTCGCCACCGGTGAGTTTAAAGAGTGCGTGTCTATATGTGAAAGTCGAATCGTATTTTCATCAGTGATTAATGGAGGAGATGACATCGGTAATTGGAGCATAATGGTTATGTCTAGACATTATGTATTTCTGTTTGTTTGGACAAGCCCGAGCTTGTTTTGTTTTAGCTATACATAATAACATTCCTCCCGCGGGAAACAATTTAGAAACAATTAAGATCTTGCGCATTAACGATGGGATCTCTTACGATCGTAAGAATTAGTAGCGTTCAAAATGCATAACTAATGTAATTTTTACAGTAGTCTGAGATCCTGTCGTTAATATGCAAGTTCTCAAATAACAAGTAAGGCGGCAACTTTTATTTTTGGAACATCAGCAAATTTCTTTCGCACGGAATAAAACCAAATGCTTAGGAGAAGTGTATCACACTGAAAGTAGACTGGCTGGAGAAAATTGATTGTTGTGAGTTAGGTTTTAACTTTAACTGTCATTTTTAGCATAGTTATGGCTATATCTGACACAAGACTTGAAACCCCGCCAGGCCGCCGGTTGGGCGCCTTTGAAGCACCGCCAAAAATGCTTGTAGGAGAAAGGCCGGGAGAGAAAATATATGTAATTTGGAAAAATAAAATATCAAATAAATTTACTTTATTCGGAATTGCCTTTACATTGCCATATTGCTGCACACATAACATTCTGCTTGGATCCAGGTATGGAACCGATGCTATTGTCAAGTTTCAGGAGAGTGTCATGTTTTGTTGTTTTCCTTTAACTTTAAAAAGAGCGGCACTCTTGTCTGACAATGACGTACTATTCAGGTGTTATTCAAGTCGTCAGTTTCAGCAACAAACATTCTCTTTATATGAATAGGAAGCTTTGTAGTTGTGGATTCATTTTTGCGCCTAGCTGCAGTCATGGGATAATTTGTTGGTCAGGAATTATTTAAACAGGGTCGGAATTTTGTTAAATACTTGTTATCTTGCCTTAATTGCAAATAGCTTAATCCCATTTTTATTTTTCATTGCAACATTTTTCGGTGGACTATTTTCAACATATAATAAAACAAGTTAAAATAGGCACTACCACTGACATTTTTTTTTTTGGTTATTTTTGCAATTTTTTTCCCACCCCCATGGGAGTTGCAGTTAAGTAAAGCGGAAACCGACCCCCGAAAAGCATTTTCAGCGATAAGCTGAATATATCTTAGTTCGATTAGATAGATTATTCAGTGTATCGGTGAAATATATTGCTCTAAAATATTAGACGTGTTTCGAGCACTGATGTACATCTGTTTTCAGAAAGGACAATTATGTGAAGTCTTTTTCTCCGAAACAGATCTATAGAATAGATGTTTTTTTTGGTGTTTTTTTTTTTCTGAAAGTGGTTTATGGGCAAGGCACTTTAGTAGTAGTTAGTAAGTACCCTATGGCAGCAACAACGTTTTCAATCAGTGTCAGTTTAAAGATTAGTACAGGAACCTATGAGGTGAATACACGACAGTTTCGTATTAGAAGCTCCTTATAAACAGGGACATTTAGACTCAAAATTATGTAGCTCCAAGATTAAACCCCGCTTTTTGGATGTCCGAAATACTCAGTCTTTCTCTTCTCAGAATAGCTAGGCATTTCGGCCGTTCCCAGTTTCTTTTGTTGCTGTTGGTAAACTGGTGTTGTAGACTTTAAAAGAAACTGCGGCTTCGTTGATCAGAATGGGCAAGGACATGTTCCGCTACGTTATGGCATGTTCAAGTGCCGCCTCACTGCAGTGCAGTGCTTAATTATATCTCTGTGAAGAGCACCCCTGTATGAAGTTCCCGGTTCATGCACTTCTGGTCAGACCAAACAGGAATTGTTGAACCGATCTTAATCTACTCGTTCAATAGAACCCAACCCTTTACGGCTTTTAAGGGCCTCTTAAGTTACGCGCTTTTGTGGTGTCGAAACTGGCCCTTGTAAATGATGAGAGGTGTAGCACAGCCCAGCAGACTATCAAAAAGACCGAAGAAGAAAGATGTAAATTGAGTAGGAAGATCTTATGCCAAGTGGAAGAACATGATCCTTTTCTGTATTAATGCACTCCACTGGAAATTAGGATCCTCTTTGTCCATATATTTTTGATTAGCAGCAACATAATATTTTGTGCAGTTTCTGTCCAATGTAAAGACGAGAAGCGGACTTAATTGCGACGAGAATTCGATTTGCTGAGGCGCAGAGCTTGAGAGACCATTCTTTCCGAGAACTTAAAAAGGTTTGTACTAAACATTAGAACTTCGTGACATCAAAACCCCAGACACTTTGAGAAATCCGCATACTGAATATCTTGTCACAGATGCCATGTTTCAGGGGAAAAAGATTAACATTATAGCTCAATAACTATAACTGATAGTTAACATCAATCGCTCTTTACCACTGCAGAGTCGCAGGCAGTTCAGGCTGCGGTGGGTTCTATGCAGTTACTGCTCTGGTCTTGGAGGCCGAGACCCTTGTCTTTCATATTAAATTTCATTTAACAATTTGGGCACCCTACAACTCGAGAAGAGGGGCTGGTTCCCGAGAAATCGGGAGTTTAGGATGTCCTATAATAGTTGCATGTCAAAGCAAGCCTGGAGTTTTATATTAAGAGGCCATATAATATTCTCTGTTGTTAATGTTTCAGGGAGAAAAAAAAAATTGTGCACTAGTCCTTTGGGCATAGGTGTGCGGTTTTACAAATGCTGATAGTGATATCTATTTTATTCCATAAGGTATGGACACGAGATCCAGAATATCAAAAGAGCCTTATTCATATTTAACTAGATGTCCATACTAACAACAATGTTTTAATGTGGATGTGCGGCCTTTTAATCAAAAACAAAAGTTCAGACGTGTTTAGGAATCCAGAAATGTTCAGGAAAAGGATCTAGGATCTGTTCGGTGACGCGCTCCGCTGTGATTTAACTTTTGACAGTTAACTTAATTGTTACCGGGCAGTCGCTGGAAGAGCATCTTGAATCTCCATTCTGGCGGAGAAAATGTTTTCAGTTGTCAATAGGAGCGCACGAGCAAGAAAGCATTCCGTGGGATGATGAAAATCCGCCTCATGTCCTGCCTGTCATGATGAATATGTTTCACTTTCTCCAGGCATCCGCCTTCGCTTTCTCAACTTAAGTTCAGTTTGTTAAGTAAGTATTGTCTTGGAGCGGAAGCATTATGTCACTTAGAGCCGAGAGTCTTCTTTTACAACAAGTGATACATTTTAGCGCGGTTCCATGTCTGGAAACATCGGCGTTTTGGTTTGAAACGCAGTATCGTATAGTTTTATCTTAATGTGAACATCCGCCGTACTTGCCATTTACAAAGGACCAGAAATATATTTCTGCTCAACTTCATTTCCGAAAAGAGCGTGATATTGCTGTCACCTGTTGAGTCATGCCTGAAAATAGCACTGGCTTGACTATGCGCTGCCATCTGCCTCTCAGGTTTCATCCACATTTTTTTTTTTTATCTCTCCTTTCTTATTCCGCGTCTTTGTGTGCTCGCCTGTCATTGTCCCATCAGTCACTCCACCGAATCGTTTATTCTTCCTCTTCCGTAGAGCATTCCACCCGAATCCATGGTCTTTGTTCGCTCGGGCGAGCAGTGTTGCCAGGGCAGGTTCTTTGAAGGAGCCAAACTGAACTTCAAAAAGCGCCACCAAAACCCTCAAAGCAGCCAAGATGTCGCCAACTTTTGAAGAGGCACGAAATGACATAAAAATTAAACATGTATCTCATCTTACGCTCGAGATGTGCATTTGAAGTTCTCTTGGCCTAGGTTTTTAAATGAAAAGTACACACCGATTTCACTTTGAGATGATGAAAAAATGTATAGAAAGTAGATAAAAATTCAAATCTTGGGGGGGGAGGGGGGGAAGTAGCTAAGAAACCATAGCGAAAAAAAAAAAAACAACGCTACGAGATCTGAAAAGGAGCAAAATTTAGCGCTTTCAGAGCCAACCTGGCAACACAAGGGGCGAGATCACCTGACGCCTAAGTCTGAGACCGTTCGTGATGATGAACATGTCTTGGACATTAACGACTCGCACCGCCATGTGTTTTGTTTGGGCGTCAATGGACAACAGCAGTCGTCCCTTGCACAGCCAAAGTGCATGCGCTCCCCGTGGAGATGAAAGGAGGTGTGAAGGGGGAAGAGCACAGAAACAAATCCTTGACACCTGAGAGTATGCAACAGTTGGCCGGCCTGAAGGCGTGACCGCTGATTTTGATGTGTGCCATAGATTTAGTCTGGCCACTTTGGGCTTGTCCCGCAAATTGTCACTGTATTGTGTGAAAGTTCAGAGTTTATTGTTTTCCCCTTTGTTTCTGAATCTGCGAATCTCATGCGCGTCGCCAGTCTGTGAGGTCATGTTAAAATGTTGGCCTGCCTTTGACCTTTTCTCTCATTATTCTCATCATGATGATAATGACTTTTTGGCGACTGTCCGTAATTAGTGTAATAACCCAGTAGGTTAGGGTCTCTCGGCTGGTTAAAATATGCCTAGTCTAGGTCTGGTATGGTTTGGCACTATTGTTTTGAATACTTGACGTGCGATTTACATCATTGTTCGCTCATGCGGTGCAGAAAGAAGCTCAGTAGCAGTCGGGTTTTTCCTAACTTTATATGTATATTTAAAAAACCAAAAAAAAAAAAATCGCCTTATGTAAAACTATGCAAGGGTTAGGGCCGAAACATTAAAAACCTGTAGACTACAATTTTGTCAGCAAGGCCCTAAAAATTATTACAAAAATCACAAAGAAATGTAAGTGGTTACATCTAATTAGGTTTGAGGTCGAAGAGTGTCGGATGAAAGGTGAAAAACAGCAGTCAACTCCCCCGTATACGATGTAGTCCAAAGTTCGCGTTATATCAGAACCGTAATTTATATACGCTGTCGTGTTACATACACCAAAGATGCATTATGTTAGCGTTGTACGTGAGCACAGGCCCGTGTTACTTCGACTTTGGTATCAACAGACACATCCATCTTGCTAGTAATGATCCGTTCTCATCTGTGGCTCGCGCAATGGACTGTTTGCACAACTAGATAACAAATTACCGGTGTCGTTCTTAACAGATTGGTGTGCCAGATTTAGCCTTGCAGTCTCGTTTTCGGAAAAGGCGAGTTACGTTTCAGTTCTGATGATGCCGTTTCATATATTACTCTGAAGTTACAGACAACGCCAGTGTTGCTTATTGTCTGAATAGAGCTATTCTGGAAGAGGGGTATGACAGACACAAGAAACGTTCATTGCAAAATCGTGCGTGGGATACCAGAATTAGCTCATGCACTCAATGACGGACAGATTGGCAATCGAACTGCGTTAAAATGTACAGCCGGTTCTGCTTTATTTCTTCTCTAAAAATCACCGGATAATCTTCTTCCTTTTTCAGTGGTCCCAGAAAGTTGCAATGAACTAAATCAGAATTATCTCACACACTCAAGGGCGAACAGATAAGGAATCGAACTGCCTGGAAATAAAGCGGACACTGCTTAAAAACAATCTGGATAACTGCAAATATGTCTGTATTAAAAAAATGCTATATTTCTTATATATAATAATGGTCATTGGACAGTCTCAGCTTCTTCAGATGTACCAGTAAAATACAGTAAGACCTCACGATCTCGAATTTGAAAGGAGATGTTCATCACTTCTATTTTCTTTATATTCGGTTTCATTAGTTATAGACATATGAAGAATGAAAGATTCGTGACTAACGTTTTACAACGGGAAAAGGTGGGTTTGCGAAGTAGCAAAATTTCGAATTGCACTAAACACAGAGTAAACTTCAGGACATGCAAATCATAAAATGTTTTATTCGGCGTCCTACGCTCTTCCACCTCCTGCTTTAGACATTGCTTCGCGCATGCTTTGGGCGAGGCCTGGTTTCCGCCTGTTGATCGCTTCCCATTAACTGACGATGACCGATTTAATTGTGGTCAGTCTCTTGCTATTCTCATCACATGGTTAGTCTTGTGTGAGAACTCCGCGACCGCTGAGACGAGAGGTCATCGTGAGCAGTGTGGGAAAACCCCCTTGGGTCAGAACGTGCGTACGATGTCTCGCTTAGCCCATGCGGTGTGAATCAAGACGCCGCTGCAGGGGAGCTGATAGGGATCAGAAAAATACTACAGCTCAGACTGACCACCGGTAGAATACTGCAGTACAAGGGTCGAACCTGGCTTGGTTATTACCTTTATACAAGAACCATCTACCGAGCAGGGCAATTCTGTTTAGGTTGCCCTGGGAATAATTAATATGATACTATTTGAATGAACATGAAAATGGCTTCTACCTGTTGCCAGTGATGTTACGGACGAATCTGATACATTGTGCGGTCGATTGGCTACCACATACAGGGATACCTGTAGTCTTTGCTGCATTTCTTACCGATCACAATTACTATCGTTAATCATGCAGTAGGCATCAATTCCTCGTGCCTTTCAGAAATGATGATCTTTTTTTTTTTCTTCTACAGATAATTTCAATTTCTTATAACTGCAAGAAAAAAAAAACAACAAAACAAACAAAACTTCCAAGGAATTGTGGTAAAACGGGTTCGATTGCATGTCCTTCGTGCATAGAAAGGTTCAGTTCAGACGGAAAGAGTAGACAGTGCAGACATAACTATATATTTTATATATATTATTATATATATTATGGCTGTGCTAATGCAGGTGTAACATTCTTTCTGGGTTATGTCATGCACCTACTTAACATGAGTCATGTGCTTCCTATCCATTCGCATAGTATAAACTGTACAAAAATAAAAGATATTATGAAAAAACGCCGATGAGTGCGAAAAGGCCGGGCAGGACATTGCCAGACACACAAAAATGCGCTCATCGACTCCGGTGCCCAGATGGATTCCAGACGCCGAGCCGAGCTTCCGTGTTTCCGCTATCAGGTGGTCACCGCTTCCGCTTCCGGTTAGCAGGACTCATCGCCTGTGGGAATGATCTATGTTCCGGCTCTTTCATCTTCAGGTGGTTTTTACGGCGTACGGCAGGGGCTTGTTTTAGCAATTCCAGAGCTGGTTTTGGCGGGCTTTTGACCTCACGATGTTGGATGAAGCGATACGTGACGACTTAAATGAGAAGAGATGCCGATTGGCAAGAATGCAGGGGAGAATCTCCTGATTTTGAATGTCTTATAAATAGTGTACAGTACTTATAATTGATGCATTTGCAAAGGTCGGATCTCGATTCCCTTCTCTTCTGTACATTTACGAAATCGAGTATCCCACAAACCCAATTGCTACCAGGTCTCTTACAGTTAAGAGTTTGTGAGGCCATTCTGTATTGTCTGAGAGTTTAGCCACACTTCTCCCCCCCCCCCCNTCCTTTTTTTTCTGGGAAAAGTCACCTTTATATATGCGACACTTTTGAAGTGGGATTTGATAAAAGAGCAATAACCATATGGTGCTGTCAAACAGCTCATGAACAATCTTTCATCGTATTCGAAATTTTATTACCAATACAGTAAAACATCTTTCTGCCCGGGGGCCGCAGATAGAATCAGAGACAAGTAGAGGTGACGACAGGAACAATAAAATATTATTGAGTAACTTAATAGGAGGTTATCTGTAATAGCCTGAGTTACGCCATAGGCAGGTGGCTGTAAGACTAGATTCGATTGTATCCTTTCGGGAGCCCTTGTCATCTTATTTCATATCCAAACAGATTGCACATTAAGTACTTAATAGTGTTGTATTCAGTTGTGTCTCTCTATCTCTCTCTCTCTTTCTCTCTTTCTCTCTCTTTCTCTCTCTCTCTTACACACACACACACACACACACACACACACACACACACACACACACACACACACACACACACACACACACACACACACACACANACACACACACACACACACACACACACACACACACACACACACACACACACGCACACACACGTACGTTCACGTTCTCTTTCTCTCCCTCCATTTAAAAGACAAACTATAATGTGTACTGTTCTGTCCCGTAAACCGACATCAGTGTTTTGCTCACTCTACGTTAATAATTGTCGGTCCTTGAGGGGTAATAAGGGTAGACGACCTGAAGCCTCCCCCAGCTTGTCGTTTCTTAGTGCCATATGCCTCTTGGTGTATACTGTTAGTATAAACACATTTTCAGACTCTGGAGATATGTTTAGACAGTACACCACGATTAAAGCGAAATATTCGGTTTAAACAGATTTTCGGTTTAGACGTAGAAGTCTTAAAACGAAGAAAATACACGGGGGCTTTTTGTTTCCACTTGCTTAAGCGGTACTTTCGGTTTTAGTTTAACTGTTGTCCGCTGTATTAATCAGCAGGAAAATAGTAACAGTCTGGATTGCTTCACGAGTACTATGACTGCTGGGGAAATTGTGTATTGGTTCTCTGCTGGGGGGCGGGGGGNGGGGGGGGGGGGGGGGGGGAGATGTACTGTGAAGTCTTATATGTAAACGATTTCAAGCGCGCTGACTTGATCATGTTATCAGAAATTGTGTCGCTCACCAGCACCCATCCTGTATGTTAGGAAAGTTAACTGAGGGCTCATCGTTCATCCAAACTCTTAGAAATTTCTGTCAATTTTGTGAAATGTGATGCCATCGGAGTGGCCTTCAGGAAATGTTATTTAGCCCACTAACATGTCCATGTCTTGTTGAATTGAATAGACACTAATTATCATTATGAATTAAATTTTTATTAGGCAGGTAAACTAAGAGTTGATGGGGTATATTAATACTGTAATCTTGAATTCAATTCGCATTCTATTCCCGTATCGCATATTACATTGCGAAACTGTTTCGCACTGAATAATCCCCCCGCTTTCGCGGCGCGTTTTACGAGGCATTCACCTCACCTTGCTCTGGCCTTATGACCTCCTGACCCCCGAAGTCATCCACTGACCTCCGACCTTTCTTGCAGCCGACCCCATCCGAGAGGGACGATTCACAACGTACCTCTCAGAGTTCACAACCCCGCACCGCACGCTCGCGTCATGTCGGACGGTTTTTGCGTCTTTACCTTGTGTTTTTTCTTGCGCCTAGCCCACCATATTTTCCCCATAAACACTCCCATTATTCCGTATCTCGTGCAGCATTCTCTTGTCTTTTATTTTGTTTTGTGGGCCACTTTCCGGCCTTCTCAATCGTTGACTTCCCATTTCTTTTCCTTGTCCCTATCGGACAATGATCCCTTCCTAGACGGCTTCATCCGTAACACGCATTCTTATTCATGCAAGCTGTTTTGCGTCTCCCCCGAGGACTCTCCGACTCTACGCCCCCGCCGGCTGTCGTTCCTCTAAGCATTGTAGGATACCTTCATTCACGATTTCTCTCTCTCTCTCTTTCCCTCTCACATGCTCTCTCTCTGTATCTCTCTTTCTTTCTTTCTTTCTTTCTCTCTCTCTCTCTCTCTTTTCCTCTCACATGCTCTCTCTCTGTATCTCTCTCTGTATCTCTCTTTCTTTCTTTCTTTCTCTTTCTGTCTCTCTCTCTCTCTCTCTCTTTCTCTCTCTCTCTCTCTCAGACGACGTCCAATTTTGTCTGTGTCCAAGATTTGTATCCCCGCCCGCCTCCTCATCCCTAAGGGCGACAATTTTAGCCACCGCCTACAGTCACACCATAACTCGGCTACTTTGCTTCCATTCTTCAGCTGATAGTTTATTTCAGTCTCACGTAACTACCACGCCATCTACTTAAAGAGATGACGATGAGCATATTGATATAGAAGATGGAAATCCTCCCTATCATGCCAGTGTCTGAAAATCTGAAAAGCTGAATGAAAAGCACTATAGGAAATACATTATGTAAAAGGTTTTGATCACATAGACATTGTTTTATAGAAATTTGAGTTGACACTGCAGAAACGAAATCTCAAGTTTCGGCCCCTCTTCTCCTCCCCTGCACTCCCCACTCCCTCCTTCAATCTTAATCTGCGCCCCACCCCGACAGAGCATCATTTATGACTTAATTTTATTGAAAATTATAATTTACCAAGTGAAAAGGGGGGGGGGGNGGGGGGGGGGGAAGCGACCCTGTTTTGTCCAGATTTCTTGAACATCAGGCATTGACATTCGTGACGGCAGACAACGGGGAGCAGACTTGTATATGAGCCGAAATACCGGCAGTCGCGTGTAAAGAGCATCATTCCACATAACTTGGCGTGTGGCACATTGTTGTTTCATTCACTCACCATCTTGCTCAGATGCATAAGATGCCTGCAGCGTGAATACTAGATAAATCTTCACCTAAGGTTATGCTCTGGAAGGCATGATTTGGCTCGGGGTGGTTTTCTAGATGTGACCTGATGAAATTTCACCCCTCTGATGTTTCAGACCATAGATGACAGAAATCTGTATGAAGATTTCATGATATTATTTTGGGGATTATTTTTTTTGTTGTTGTTTTTTGTTACAGTTATCTTCTAGTGAGTGCTTCTTTTGTGTTTGAGAAGATTTATATTTCCAGTATGAAGTTTTAGACTCATTCTCACCATGTTTTCTTGCACGTGCGGAAGCTCAAATCAGTATTATAGCTTAATGATAAAGATACGGTAAAGGGGTCATGCATGAAGGAAGGTTGGCTGGGATGGGTAAGAAGCGTATGGGGATGGGTTTAAGACAAGCGTATAAATTATTTTTGCCACTAATTTTGAAGCAAACATTAAGAAAAAAAAAAGAGACGACCTACGCCCACATGGAAGGGGTGGAGGAGGGACGGAGGTTTGACGCCGAACGAACGTAAATCAGAGAACGACTGTCCTCATATGCGTCGCACTGAACGGGCATCTTTCTCTTGCTGCCTACAGGCAGAGTATCAAATTTCTCAAGACGTCTTGCGAATTCCACAGAATCAGCTGACTTTTCAAGACTGTTTTTGTCGTTGTTTTCTCGTGTCGGGGATTGGCATTTCCGGATAGAGGAGTTTCATCCCTCCGTGTGGGTGGGAAAATGTTGGTTTTTTTTTCACCTCTTTCAAAAGAAGTCTTGGAAATCTGTACGAGCCTCTTTGAGATGCATATTTTGGCTATGTCTTCACAGCTAGTGTAAGGCGGGGAAGAGGTTATTAATTTTACACTGTGTTGAGCGAAGAATGTGAGCGCGTAAAGTGAAAATGTATGAATGAGAAATTTGCATGAGAATAGGGAAGAAGAGGCATATTCGTCTCAGCGTGAAGGGCTCGTGTCGTAAAGCCACTTTTAGGACACGGCTGTGTGATTTCATACCTCACGGTGTACAGCAAGCTTTCGACGCAGCAGCAGGAGACCTCCGGATGCTGTCCGTGGTGGGTACACTAGTGTATATGCACCCACACAGTGAATGTCTTTTAAATAGGCTTTGAAAGTAATTAGCTTTGTTATCTCTCCAGCCCTCATTCCAAAACAGCAGTGATAATACATTTGAAAAATACATTTGTTGTCCAGCATATCCTTTTTTTTTCATTCTCTGTCATTAATACATATTAATTTCTTGATGTCTTCCCCTCTGATCTCCTGCCCTTTTCTT
Source organism: Ellobium chinense (assembly GCA_033807755.1). Classification (NCBI taxonomy): domain Eukaryota; kingdom Metazoa; phylum Mollusca; class Gastropoda; order Ellobiida; family Ellobiidae; genus Ellobium; species Ellobium chinense. The sequence continues at coordinate 1,929,421 of JAWQUT010000029.1, forward strand.
GGTGCATAGCATGCGCATGTCCGTTGTTTTCCTCGTTTTCGTTCTCAGTAAATCATCACCAACGCTCTCATTAAGGCTGACGATGATGTGCAGGTTGCATCGAAAGGCCTTCAGAAAAGTAAGTGATTTTCCATTGGATTACAACGATAGAACCTTCGATGTGTACAGACGTAATCTACTTATAAATTAAACTACCATGAGCATCATTCTTCTTCTTCTTCGGTGTTCCCTGGTCATGCTTGCAGATCGCTATGGGCCATGAACTGGGTGGTCAGTTCGAGGTCTATGCAGTTCCTCCATAGCTTCTATTCGTTTCAGAGTCAGTTGGCGATGGCCAAAACCGTTCTCTTAATTCTGCCAGGAAAGGGCAGTCTTGCAAAACATGTTGTGGTGTTTGGTCTGTCTGCAGGTACTGGCAGAGGGCTGAGCTGTGTTTTGCCTATCTTATGCAAGTGCTTGTTGAGCCTGCAGTGTCCAGTCCTTAATCTGAAGATGGTAGCCTGGTCTGATCTGTTGAGATTTCTCAGGGAATCTTTTGCGTAAACCATCAGAAACCAAAAGATAAATATCATCTTACCAGTGTTACATGTTACCGTCTTTATATTTGACCTCTTAGCATCTTATCCTTCGCCTTCCTTCAGATTTTATTCTGACTTCAGTTTCGGCCGCATTTGATCACCGTACATCTACTGAATGCACTGCAGTTTGTATTAATGGGCCTTTTCTGTCTTTTGATATTCTGCTTTTTTTTTTTTTTTAAACCTTTTCATTAGTTTCTGTAGTTTCTCTTGAAGCCGGTCTCTTCCTGCCTCTCTTCTTTATGTATAAAAGCATGAATGGTCCGTGTCGCATCAAAATGTGATTCTGTTTTCTCAACGACGTATGAAAGTACAGCATTCACTTGTCAGTATTCATTGACAAGTGTACACACCGCATTTAATTTTACCCATGCTTGAAGGCGCGTCGTGAGAGAAATACCGGACATGGAGTTGATCCGCTGAGTTTCTTTGTTCTGGCAGCAGGTTGACTGAGGTACGGACGCACATCTCAGCGGTTGGGGGTTGCAGAAGCCAAATTGTAAAAGCTTCTTTGAGCCATTTAATAAAAATTTCTTCTCTAACCACAGGAATTTCCCGAGATGGCCAAGACTAGTCTGCAGGTCTGGTGCCATCACTGTGCTCAAATTATTTACTGTTTACGGTGGGGATCCTTCGGTTAGATTTTTCACAATTTTAAATTACATGAAAAGGGGTTAAAAATTTGGCCTTCTTTTGCAGATCACAGGTCCGCACAAATGAAATCCGCTGAAGCCATTGGGAAACACTGCCTGCAACAATTATTTTTTTACAAATTCAAAACTGAATTTCACCACTTTTGCAGTGTGGTTTCATGTTATAAGATTATTTCTATTTTATACTCTGCTACTCGGATAGTCCAGTTTTTTTTTTACCAATTAGGCTCCTGCAACCTTAAACTCGGTGGTCCACGCTGCATTTACGTTTACGATTCTAAATCGGGGGTGCCAGTCAAGTAAAAATGACCTAAATGTATCGTCTGCTACTGTTTGTAAGTCAAGTTTTCTGTGTCTGCAATCGTGGGCGTCTCCGAAGTTGTAACTGGATTAGTGTTTGGGCCGGGATAATGGTAGAGACGGCCACTCTGGTAAAGTCTTTAGACAGACAATCTAGAAATCGTTTCTCTTCCATAACCTCGTTTACCCTACCCCTTATCTTTAATCCAAAATCATATAGATTGGACATGGACATGGAGTAAACTCAGTGGCATCACTGCCCACTGTGTAAGACAGCTTACATCTAATTTCGAATCACTGGCATGGTCAAAAACTTCACGATTATGGGTCGATATTTACTGTCTCAGTCATCTTGGTTGGGAGGGAACTCTTCCCCCTTTCTACCTCCACCCCTTTCCACCTCCACCCTCTTTCCACCTCCACCCTCCATCCTCCTCTCAGATTTTCGTTTCTGCATATTTAGGATCAGCTAGAGTACTTATTCTTTGGTCATTTTGCGCGTCATTTTAGTTACACTTACCGCCCTAACAAAATGACGGACTTCAGTCAGCCATTTTAGGCAAAAAGACCGGTACAAGCCAGAATACACCCACATTCAGCATTTTGGCACCTCTGGAAAGAGCAATATTATTATAGTCTCTGTCAGTTTATCTGGGCTATTCTCTCATAACTTTGAAGGCTTCCGAGACAGTCATCTGCACGCGCCGTGAAATAAAACATGAAGGCGCAATTCGATTTTTTTTATAAAGAAAATAAGACTTTTGTAATAAAAGATTTGGTAGCATACGGTCTTTTCCCGTAAAACGGCAGCTACGGACTAGTGAAAATGGTAGTCATCACTCATAGGTGGTCTCGGAGGTGACACAGATATTGGCTAGTATAGCTACTTACCATGGCAACAAGCGGGATAACTCCAGCTTGAGCCAAGGAGGAGGGAAAGGACGCGATGTGGTGTCAGAAATGGACAGCAAAGGATAACTTGAACTTCTGATGTGTCGATTTTCTGTTTTTGTTGTTGTTTTTTTTTGTGGGGGGGGGGGGGGGNGCTGCCCACTGAGTGATCACAGACTCATTTGCCTATAAATGTAAATGCTGATTCTTGCGACTAACCCGCTACAAATGTGATCTTGGACAGCCAGTCGGTTCAGTATCATTTTTTTCGAAATATTTATGACGCTAATGTATCATATTTCATGGCAGTGTCCTTTCAGAGTTGAGCAGCGACTGACAAGAAATAATAAAGCTAGAAGACTCAAGCATCAGTTCTTGATCCTTTTACCCGTTGTCACTACCATATACCAGTCAGCCGTAAACGTGTAAACACTTTACCGTCGACTCTACGTTGTTCCAAATCTAGAGCTCCGCTTAAACAGTCTTCTTTGCCTCGGAGCTAACAGCTTATATTGTCAGTATAAACGTCATTGGTTAATCACTTCTGCTATTAATCACAATGTTATCCTTGCCCCTCGGAATTGGGATTAAGCGGAACCGACTGTTGTCAGTTTTGTTTGTCACTCCAAGCTGTGAAATGGCACAGTTGTGACATGTTGAGACGAGATGGTGATGTGGCAAGACATGAAATACTAACACGCGGCTGTCTGTCATCTCAGCGATGCCATTGGATACAAAAATGAATGGCTAAGGGCAGCCTTGAGTCGTCAAGACGTTTAGATGACAGCGAAGAAAGCGCGGCAAGTTTTCACAATATGCGAAAAGATGAAAGAAGTTTTTGGCAGTGAACGCTTTTACACGAGGTTCATCCATGAAAACTCAGTGACAGGTATGAACATGGTAGTGGTGCTGATGACGTTTTTGAAGGTCACAGAAGCAATAAGGCCTTTCAGGAAACACCAGTACAGTATTCCAGATTTGAACACATAATTGATATCTAATCACAGGGATGATATATACGTTCTTTAGTTTAAAAAGGACATTTTTTTTTTCTANGGGGGGGGGGGGGAGGTGGTGGACACCTTTAATGTCAACGCTTTATTCAGTGTTATGTTTTATTGCTGCCCAGATCTAGATAAATAAATACTTTGTAACAAGTAAAAGAGATGGCATTTTCTTGTTTGAAAAAGCAGGAGAGGCGTAAAATTTTCAAAATAAAGTATCAAAAAGGTGGATTACTTTAATACCACCGTAAAATATTTATTTCATCCCGTGTAGCTTTACATATCTCAGCCAACCGTAATTGTGAAAACATATTACGGTCGATTCCACAGTGCTTCAATAGCAAGCTCCGCTTAAACGGCATTTTTCTTTTCAGACATAACAGGCTTTATTATCAGAATAAAATTCAATGGATAATCACTTCTCCTTTTTAATGACAATGTTATCCTTGCCATCACGGATTTGTGATTAAGGGGAGCAGATGGTGTTTTATGGTTGTCAAGATGATGTTAGTCAACAGCACCGCCGGACACCCTCTACGGTTCATGGCCCTTTACGCCTAACGTACCCATCTTAACACTACGGTTGGCTGACCATAGAAGGTCATCTAAACCCCACGGATTACGGAAGAGGTCACGGAAGAAATAAACTTGTGAATACGTTTTTCGTGAAGTTTTCAACTCTGCAGCATGAAAAAGACTGGAAGCTGCGAGACGCTCTGGTAGGTGTACCTACCATACCTATCACGCTGACTCTTGATAGTTTTTAAAGCCGTCAGTTGAAATCCTATCCCAAAAGTAACAGTTGCTGTGTGGAAGATACATGATTCTTGAAGAATTAGTATACTTGATATGATACAAAGAACAAAACCAGAGGTGTAAAGACCTCCCTGGAGGCGAGACTCTACGTGGTTAAAAAAAAAGGCTAAAGAAAACAAAAAGAGGATTGCAACAACAAATAATCTGTATGTCAAACTGTCAGGTTAACGAAATAAGAAGCTGGAGTAGAACGAGTAGACCGAATCATGTTTTACTTACATTTCTGTTAAAATCTTGTAACTGTATGGAAGAAAAGAAGAGACATACAAGATTTGACACAATATATATCGTTAGCGTTCGTTTGTAGATGTACCTCGTAACTACGTCGAAAAAAAATAAGAGACTTACACCGTTTTGACAGAACGGGTACAGCTACCGTTCGTTAATACCTGGTAACTGTGTTGACGAAGATAAAGATATTTACAAGGTTTTGACGGTGCTGCTACGCTATGTTCTTTCACGGTGTGGAAAGGTTACAACCCTGGCGTTGATTGTACGTCTGTTTATATTATCCCTCTCCACGTGAAGACGTTAGCCCACTTGGATGAAGAAGACGAAGATGCTCGTCAGTTGACTGGGACGATATAGGTATACACTCCAGGAAGTTGTTACCACTACAGCGGGTGGAGCTCACCCTACTTGTGTGGGAGTTGGGAGTGCTCGCTCAATCCCCCTCGGTACGGCCCAGCGTTTTTCGTTTTAAGATGTTCGGTCTCCCCCAAGCCCCCCCGGGAGGAGGGGGGGTGTGTGGTAAAATGTTACTGGAGCAGTTACTCATCTGAAGTGACTGCAGGAAACCTGAGCTGACAAATAGGGACGCTCCTTATCTTTCTTGCACGTGTTGTGGAGGGGAGAAACGAGGAAGAAAAAGTCAACGTGAAAATTTCCTCGTATTATCTTTCACTGTCGATTTTCAGACGACGTCCATGCTTTAAGAAATGTCCTCAGTTTACTTACAGTCACTGTATAATCACAATTAAGAAGGGGAAACAGAGAGAGAGAGAGAGAGAGAGAGAGAGAGAGACAGACAGACAGACACACACACACACACACACACACACACACACACACACACACACACACACACACACAGAGCGAGAGAAAGAGAGAGAGAGACACGTGAGTTTTCGTTTCCTTGCAACCGAGACATGCAGTTAAGCGGACTCTACTTTTGTAGGGAAGTTGGTGAATGTTGCTATCTTATTATCCAAGTCTTATGCCCTTTATACAGTATTACGTATTTCAGTATATTTTCTGTGATGATTTTTTTACTTCCACATTTCAGCAGATTGCTTGTCTGGTAAGCTTCCTTCCTTCCTTCCTTCCTTCCTTCCTTCCTTCCTTCCTTCCTTCCTGTCTTCCTTCCTTTTTCTTTCTTTCTTTCTTTCTTTCTTTCTTTCTTTCTTCCTTCACCCTCTTTCTGCCATATCATATACAGTGTGAGTAAGATGTAAAGAAACATGATCACTTTTCCTAACCTGCTGTAAAAAAATCAAGCAGTTTTTCATTTCTGTTTACCGAATATTGAGAGAAACTGTAAACTCTGCCAAGAGTAAGTCCATGAAGTTGATGGCTTTCGGAATCACGGACACGGTCTTAATCCAGTTAAAGCGCAATAAGGCATGCACTGTTTGTGTGGTCACTGGCCAAAGTGCGGTGAATATAGACCCAAGATTTCATACTGACTTAGGTGCGTGACATCCACCTTCACTTTAGTGAACTACATTAATACCTATTACGACACCCTTGACCTTCGAACTGGGTCACACCGATGATTGACCTACTTAAAGCTTATCGGTGTACCCTGCCCTCGGGAGCCAAGATGGAGGAAGTGTCTTGAGACTATTTGTTTACGAGAATGTAGATTATGTCAATGTACTGTACTTGAAATCGCTTTTTTACTTTCGTCCCACTTTCTACCTTTATTGAGCCTATTGTATATTATGTTCTGACAACGGAAACAGACGGTGAATACATACAGCTTGATTGTAAGCGACTGTTGAATACAAAGGCACAGACAGGTTGACGGCTCCATAGCGTGATTCACTTTTTTTTCCCCGGGTTCTTGCGGACATAAAAACGTCACAGCCTCACCCACGATGGGTATCTTTGCGATTTATGATCGATTTTATGATTACTTTTTTTTTTTCTTAAACCTTTGTCGTGGTGTCCAACTTCCGGTCAGACATCTCCTGAGTGAGGTACCACTGTAGTCGTATCTGGCATACTTGGAGACTGTCTGCATATTTCAAAATACAGGCATACGGATCTTCATGCCTGCGAGCTCTTGACTGTGTGAAAGGGAAAACTGAGAAGGAGAGGGCAACTCACAACTGCACAGTATTGTACAGATTATAATGAGTTGAGGGAGACAGCCACCCTTTGTCATAACTTTGAAATTGCGGAGGAGGGGGAGGGGGAAGGGGATTTGTAAATTATTAGAGGGATTTCAGGTTTTTCTAAAGTCTGAAATGCAGAAAAGGAGGGGAGATTTGCGCGAGATCAGTGTATTTTTAGGAGGGATTTTTGAAATTTAAGGGGCGAATCGCGGTCTTAAGAAAACACTGGCTACTGGCTCTATGTACCTTGACAATCACAGTCTCATTGTTGCTGGAGATTGCCAGCAGTTGTGATTCGTCATATTTCAAAGTTCATGAAGAGAAGAAAAAAAATGAAGCTAAGAGGTGGAGGAAACATGAGTGCTGAAACTAGCAACTGTTAGCTGTTAAAATTGACGACCACACCTTCATTGCTACTACGTGAAATTGCGTTGCGTAGTATTGCGAGACGGTTTCAATTACCTCACCCTCTCTTTGTCTCAAAAAAGGTTCGAATAACACTCCTTTCCGGACTTTTCTCCAATCGAATCATGTCATGACTTAAGCAATACTTTTCTGGGGTTCCTTCCATGGTATTGGGGATGTGTGGAGTTATGACCTGAACTGACAGCAGTTACAACGTGTCAACAATCCTCAGCAATCAAACAGGAATTAATTTGTCTTGACTTCTGGGTGTGTGGCCCAGGTAAAGAGCTATGCACAGACGCTTTCGATAATACTGCATTCCCATTCCTACCTTTGTGTCATACTAAGCCCCAGAAAACGGGTAGACCTTGTTTGTTGCTCTAATGTTAGAGCCTCCATGGAGTCGCGTGTGCTCCAGAATTTCGTTCACCCCGTCGCACTCTGCGTGGAGCAGAGGCACGCTGAAGCCATTAGTGGCAATGTCGTGCGCTGTTTGCTCTATTTCGTTGATAGGGTCGTGCTGTCCCTGGAGCTAATGCTGCCGATCAACAAACATCGTCGATCAGAGCAACAGTCTGTTGGGTCTCGAGCCTCGTTCACTTCCACATGCCCTGCACATCTCCTTGGGGGGAAGCCAGTAGGAGAGCGCAGAAGGTTCTGCTTGTTCACATGGCGTCGTGCTGGGGAGCACAGCTCAGCTCAGGTCTAATAAATGCAGGGCACGGATTAGAGTCGGATGGTTCCAAATTTACGACCTTAAGACAATGCTTATCAGCTCTTAAGAGCGTCATTGCTTTAACTCCCAGGTATTTTTATGCCAGACTCGCTAATTTGCGTATAATCTCAAAAGAAGGGGCCAATTAGGAAGCCAGTGCAACTCAATGGACAGGTAACTACTGCTAAGGACACAAAAGTCACCACTACGAAGACTGACAAACTCAACACAGGAGCGACCATCCAAGAACCCCGTTTACAGTGTTACGATTTCAAAAGTCACCAGGTCAATTTATGATGCCCCGTCAAAACTTCGGCAACTGTCGAAGCTAGTAAGCAAAGTCATTAAGAAAGACAAGTTTCGAATGAAATCAAAAGCCTGGTGTAAATTTAGTTTCTAACGGAAGTGCGCACCCCGGAAGTAAGGTAAGATATCAATTCTCAGAAAATAAGTACAAGGTCATAAGACCAATTACAAATTTCGCAGCATAGTCTTAAGTTTTGGCGGGAATGAACTTAAGGGAATTTGATATAATCCCAAATTTCAGAAAACAATAACTTAAAGCCAATTAAGAGTTGTGATTTAACAGTTTTGAGAAAGAGGTCTGGATTCAATCAGAAATTAGCCTAATCAAAACACTTATTCCATGCAGTAAGGTCTTAATTATGACATTCCGTCGTACCTTGATCCATTTTGGCAGTATTGCGCATTAATTCTTCTCTGTGGCATGCTGCTGAGCTAGACTGTCACAGAAGCTGAAGTGCATTCCTCGTATTCTGAGATATTCATTTGATATTAGATAATACTTTTCTTGCCCATCCTTCGAATGTTACCGTTGTGAACCGAAAGCACGCTATTGACCTTGTGCATCGTCAGTATGTTTTAGATGGTGCGTCCTTGAGAACGTTTCTACAGAATGGAACATCTGGATCTTCCAAATATTTCTGTTCTAGTTTCCGTACGCGATGTGCCCCTCCCCCCTCTTCTTCTCTTCT
>JAWQUT010000029.1:1938159-1952042 GCA_033807755.1 Ellobium chinense
CTAGAACCAACCAACCAACCCTATTAATATCTATTTGCATAGTACTTCAACCGCTCTTCACTTCTCTGCTTGCTTGGCGTCTCGTCAACATCCGGCAGTGATGTCAATTGGCGAAGTCCTTGTCAGTATTGTAATACTTGACTAGTCATTTTTTTTTTTAAAGCAAAGGGGGGGGGGNGGGGGGGGGGTGGAGGTGGCTGTCTTGTTTCAGTGTCTTGCTGTGCTGACAGATAGATGAACCGAAGAATGAAGAGGAAGGCTAAATGTAGGCTAACTAGGACTTGGGGAATGAATAAGTATTTGGCATAATGATGAGGGAACTAGATGATTGGTTTCTCTTTAACCTTCGAGAACCAGTCTTTTCAGTCTATATATCCAGACGGTCTGGTCAGGGTGAACGTTGTCATGAAACACATTTCTGTAGTATAGCTGGTATGATCACTTTTAAGTTTCTTTTTCTGTTGTTGTTATTGTTTTAGTAGAATTAAGCTTCACTCTGCCAGGAAAAAGAGTCTGTTGCTCTGGACTTTTTCCATCGAAGTCAAGTATATCTTTTGAGGAGGCATTGTATTCATTTTCTCCAATCTATATGCTCAGTTTAATGATACATGTGTCACCCTGAGTTTCCAGATTTGGTCCGTCCTCTGTATAATTAAATGTATGTCACTGGTACACCTGGGACAAGGTTATCTATTTGACGAATGCCTGGCCGCTTTGGGAATGTAAACATTTCACCCCGCACCCGTCTACCTTGACAGAACTCCCATTGTCGTCTTTAAAAATTGCTGAAAAGTCTCCTTGTGATTTAGACTTTTTGTAATGATCTTTTGACAGAAGAAAAAAAGAAGGACAAATCCGTGCTTGATAAAATCGATTGCAGCTTTCCTCATAGTCGAAGAAACATTTAATGTTAGTAGTGTAAAAATGAAATCGACATGACATTTTGTAAAGTACTGTGAGGAAGTGTCCGTTTTTCATGCCAAGTCAGATTACTTAACTCATATTTTGGTGTCTTTGTTTCCGTTAGGAGAAGCTGTCAGGAATTTTGTACCAGTTGCACTGACATCTTGAGCTATGCGTATTTTACGTTTATCATGTTTTTTCAAAATATGATGATAAAGTTGTCTGAAACGTACCACGCGTTAAAAATTTGGACGAGAGGGATGTATTTCTCTACACTTACAAAGCAATCTGTCAAAATAGTGTTTATAATGCCATGCGCGTTAGTCTGTTTGGGACGCCCCCTGCAAGCATGCACTTGATAGGCATAACCCAAGGATGTAACTAACACTTCGGCAGCTGCGATTGGATGGAAGAGGTCCCCTGAATCATGGGGCCCCTTAGAGAAAGAAGGAGAAAAACAAGACAGTGAGAAAAGAAGAGAGGGACAAGAGACTATAGTGAAGACCCTAAAGTGATGACTTTGCCAGAGAGAAGTAAGGGAAGAAGAGATGAGATAGCAACTGTTCTTCTAGGCATAACTAGCTCACTACACGGGCACAAAATGTCAGAGCTGTTTCAGAAAGATCGTACTTAACCCAGAATAAAATTGGGACTCATCTGGGCCCTGCTCATCAGACGAGTGACCTCAGTGGTATGTCCAAGGTATGCGTACTCTTGCGGGATTATCTTCTTATGCACACAGCGGCGAAGGAAGCGGGCGATAGAGAAGAGGCGAAGTTGATCTAAATTTAGCGTTTAGAAAAGAAAAGGGAGTGATCTATTCGCCAACCAAACATGTTTTGATCGGAGTTTTATCTTTTATGTACAGAATTGCGTCGAAGGTAGTGGTTCCTGTTTCCCACCGCCCCCCCCCCCNCTTTTTTTTTTTTTTGTTTCTTTAGGATAAGGACGCACACGGTCCAAAGTCAATTGAGCATGTGAACGTAGCCTGCTGTCTAGCTCTCTCACTAAATCACCGCGAAATTTACGGTTGATCACCTATAACGAAGTACAGAAAGAAGTTCTGTATCTCTCAGAAAAGGCTTGACTTTGTGTAGTGGACTTGGAAATTTAAAGTCAGTTCTTTTGCATCTGTTGGTGACAATGTCTTTGTTTCAGGCATTGTTTGTACAGGTCTTTAGGTGTAGTCGGAGAATCTGATCTGGACAAGTGATATGCAGTGGGACCTCACGTGCGCAACTCAGTCTACAGTTTCAGTTTATGGGGTATTGGGTTTGTTAATGAAAAATGTTGCATGGTTAATAGGAGATTCTAGATCAGTACGAATAACGAGTTTTTAAAGTTTACCTCTCTGGGATAGTGCGTCACCGAGAAAAAGCACCTAAATTGGCGTCAGCGACTACACCTGATTTGGTCTGTCATGACAACAATCTTCTCACACCAATACATGGACTCCATGAAATTTGCTCGAGACCAATGATAATTTATAACTGAATTGTACCCCAAATTCCCATCAGTGGAAGTAAGCGATATTGGTTAGTTGTTGTTTTTTGTTTTTTGTTTTCCTTTGTCAGAAGTCCGTAAATTCTGCAGGTGAGTATAAGTCGTGTCAGTGATGTGGTTCATACCAGTCTGATAAAGGACTTCGAACTTCGGTTCATTCATGACGCTTTCTAACCCAGTCTTCCTGTTTCGGAGACCGTATTATATACCTTGCCATGGCTGGGTGCATTCTTTGGAAGAATTTGTCTCACTGACAAAAGCCTCCCTTACTATACATGAAGGATTGGCGGCCGTCGTGGTTCCTGCCTTTTCCCGTTTATGGACGATCATAATATAGAAACGTCAAAGACCGTTAGTTGAACTTTGATTATACCTTTTTACCCGGTAACCTAATAATTCAGAGTGCGTTTCAGGATCCTATAGCGGTTAGGCTAAGTATTGGATGAATAGAGAGCTCTTATGTCAAGTTCTGAGTTCGTGCGGACAGACATGGTAGATGTAGAATTTAAATAATGACGTTTCCTGGTCTTTCGTTCATATTGACACGTTACAACCTAAAATCAGATATGAATTTCACATGTAGTTCGTAACATGCAACATGACCATTACCATAACACAACAATATATTATATCATGTGCTTGCCTCCATAAATGGTGCGGAAGAAAATGTGAACACGAAAACGCCAAGTTCTCTAGTGTTAAAGGCTCAGTTCTGATGTTGCAGCACAGTTGGCTCGTGTCGAACAAAACGAAGGATTGTGAACCATTTTTTAACCCTCTAATACCCAAGAGTAAAATCTACAGTGCCAAGAACTATTACCTTCCTGTGTATTGAGGTATTTGGTTTAGCTGTATAACTATTAAAGAAATTCAGGGTTTTTAGTCATCTCTTATTATGTGGTGCCACCTGATGGTATGCTGTTTTTTTTAATGATTTCAAGAAAAGCAATGCTCCAATCAATTGTGCCACACATGCCACAGTGGCACTTACAGGGTTAATGTAGAATTTATCGTCTTGTATGGAACGAAGTTTTCTTTCGGAGGACTGCTAATGATTATCATGGCTCAGCAGTAGTTATAATATTTTAATATATTGGAATATCTCATGGTGAAAATTAGGTGAAATATGATATGTTATCTATAATTAGGAGAGCAACAAATGTTTATTGAAGAAAACTTGCCGTGTTATCAGCTGCACAGATGTTGGAAGATTAAGACCTCATAAACTTGAAATCCTTTGTTCCCGGCACAGTTTCTCTATTATTCTCCTTCCCCCCTCCCCCTTCCCCCAAAGTGTGCGTGCGTGCGTGTGTTCGTATCTCTTTCAGTCTCTGAATGGTAAGCTCTTTGTCAAACATATAGTGGAACTGTGGAAATGGAGCAGTGTAGATTACCGGCAGCGTTTACGGCGCTTAAGCCTCCAAGTCACTTTTCACCGATTGTGTCTCAGATGCGGGCATTAAAACACAGACAGACGCGGCTCAGTCTGGGGTTATGGGGATGTCTTTCTTCTCCTCACGCCTCGCGACGGTTGAACGCATAGATGGAAAACGCAGACCTTGATGCATGAGCACGCGCGCTTGAGCAGATGGTGGGGGATGTTGACTAGAGTAAGTCACGCTCACACCTTGGGGTGCCCATTTTAGCGCCGTTGAGGGGACGTCTGGTCATCGTGTGAGAATCACGACTTCGTTTGTTTATGACCAGGCAGAGACTGGTTTGCAAAACAAAAACAAAAAATGACGCATACGTCATTTCAAGGGATTGGGCCGGTAATGTAGATGTGCCGTCTTGGCATCTTGGTCGCTGTAGAGGACCTAACGCACACATGTAACAAGTCAGATTCTATAAGTAAATACCCCAGACCGCAAGCGACATAAGATTGGTATCGAGTGAGAACAAATCTTATAATCTTAGCAATAAATTGTTGGGTTGTTTTTTTTGTGTTGTTTTTTTTTTAAGGGGGGGGGGGGGGGGGGGGGGGGGGGGGGGGGGGGGGGTGTTGTTTAGGAGGGGTGATATGGCTTATTCCAATGATGTGATGGAGCAAGACCTGTTTTGAAGACCGTGTTGGAAGCCATGTGCAAGGCCAAATTCATAAGGATGTAAGAGCTTTACTGGGGATTAGGTCTCTTTCCTGCCAACATAATGGTTGCTTGTGATTACATATTTCTGTAAAATGCATATTTAAGAAATACGATGTTTAACGTCAACATGAACGTTTTATGGTGTGAATGATCGGTGCGGTTTTCCAATGTTTTGGGTTTTTTTTGGTTCGTTAGTTGTTATTTTTTTTTAACTTGGAAGACAATTAGCTGGACTAGTAATAAAAGAACCGCTGTAAGAAGCCATTCACCCCATTATCGAACCGCGTTAAGGTGATCGATCAGGGAAGTCCCACACAGCCCAGCCGTTACCTTGGTGTATTGCTTGAATGTCGACAGCAGCTGCCCGTGGCGGTTGAGGTCACGGAGTTCGCTGTCGCTTCATAACCACTCGGTCTAAAGTAGATGTTTTGTTTGAACGGCTGTATTAAAGGAACAGTGTTAAGACAAAAAGTCATTAGCTCCCTTGCCTCTCTTACCCTCTGTGAGGATTTTATGCCTGACTTTCCATATCAGCACGTCGACGTCACCATTTTATTTTTAAGACATAATAGCGAGTTTGCTCATGGATGATAGGATCTCATACCATCGTAAGAATTACAGTAGTGCGTCGATGCTTAATGCACCCTTTGTGATGGTCAACATGCGAAGTTATTGTAATTCTTACCATAGTAAGATATTATTTCTTCATTCCTTCGTTGATGCGCAAGTTCTTAAGTAACAATAAAGTCAAAACGGTGGGTTTTTTTTTCCAAGGTTGTCCCAGATCTAGAATAAAAAAGCAACATTGGCATTTGCAGTTTACTGGTCGGAAAATACATGGAATTAGAAAGTAAATAGGCAGCTGTCATGGCAAGATAATGGAATATTAGAAAAATTGGATTGGAGCTATTTTTCCGTGTACCGACCAGAGCGAAAATAAGCGAGCACTGGTTAAATCTCAGCCCGACCAAAAAAAAAAAAATACGGTGATAGGATAGTTGAAACTATTATATTTTGGCAGATCACCTGGAAGATATCATGTAACAAACCGTAGGAAAAAAAATGCAGTTTGTGGGCAATCCTGTTCTTCAAATGCTACATTCATCGAAATGAACATTATTATTGTCACGCTTGTTCCATATTCGCCCTAAGGTCTTTCATTTTCTGGCTGATAGTTGTTGTTTATAGTACTGTGATCTTCCATTTATCTTCTTTTTCCTATTAAAACAAATGTTGACTTTTGACTTGTTATTATATCCCACATTTACAAGCTAAACAACATCTGCCTTATTGTTTTGTTTTGAGCAACGGGTTGAGAATGAGAGTATCCTATTTCTCAAAACCTCAAAATATGATTTAGGCGAAATGTGGAATGAGTATGACAATATCATTAACGGTACGCGACTATTGTTAGTAATCTTTGTCTTCTTTATGATCACGATACCTCACAGTCACAACAGAGGGGTAGTATTGTTATAAACGAGGAACGATACAGTTTGGATCAAAATTCCTAAACGCTAGGATGGACAGAAATGAGACTACACCTTCACTAACCATTCAGTCTTTTTAGCAATCGTACATGCTTCTGTCAACCGGAAAATCCTTTCATAATGAAACTAGAAAAACAGGCAATCGTTTAAATAGGCCACTGAATACAAGTAAAAGTTATGGACACGGATCTATTTAGATCTTGAGCGAGGAAACGATTTTTCGTTATAGTGAGGGATTGGGTAGGCGGCAGCGGGTGGCCCAAATTGTCAAAAAGATCCGGAAAGACCTGCAGAGTAACGAGAGCAAACATTGGAGACTTTTGACTTCACCTTCACACTTAGCGAGAGGGCGCCAATTTCTTCACACCTCCTGATGAACCATTCATAGCCTCATCATCTGAACTTCTTAAGTCAGTTTGCCCCCCGCCGCCAGGCTTCTTCGACACCCCCGCTCGCCGTTGCCAGCAAACTAAACTGCCCTCCGTTCACGCCAGCATAGCAGCGCCTCTTCTACCCGCCGACCTGGGCAAACAAACGTTTTGACGGGTGTCGGGACATCAAAGATAGTAGCGCGCCAGCCGATTTTGGTGTCAGTCGATCAAACGAGGTCACTGCTCCCGATACGGGGGAGGCAGCCTGTGGCAGCAAACGCTGGGCTCCCTGACCTGGCCTCAAAACGGCCCCGGCCATCAATGGCCCCGCTGCTGACCTTATCCAGAATCGAGTCCCAAAACATTCTGATTCGGGTCGATTCCTTCCTTCCTTCCTTCCTTCCTTCCTTCCTTCCTTCCTTCCTTCCTGCCTTCCTTCCTTCCTTCCTTTCTGTCGCGAAGATACCTGTAACAGGAAGGCTCAGATTCAGTTCCGTCACGTGACCAAGGGATTGTAGCTCACACGTTGATTTGTTTACATGCTCTGTGCATGATGCTGGGCTGCTCTTGATGAATGGCGAGCAGCCATGCATGAACAGAGCATGTAAACAAACTAAGTGAGTAACAATTACCTGGTCACGTGACAGAACTGAAGATACCCAGTTGCTACCTCACTAGAAAGCCACCCTCTCTCAGATTGACTAAAATGACCAAGCGCCCACGTCCTTTCTTAGATTCCTTCCTTCCTTCCTTCCTTCCTTCCTTCTTTCCTTCCTTCCTTCCTTCCTTCCATCCTTCCTTTCTTTCTTTCTTTCTTTCTTTCCTTTCCTTTCCTTTCCTTTCCTTTCCTTTCCTTTCCTCCTTTCCTTTCCTTTCCTTTCCTTTCCTTTCCTTTCCTTTCCTTTCCTTCCTTCCCCTCCAAATCCCACCCTCCTTTCCACATCAGTCTTTCATATGCCCCAGGCTTTGGATTTCCACTTAAGCTTCTCTGTTCATGTACTTTCTGAACTCACTAAAAACTCATATACTCAGTGATGGGGCATAGTCTAACCTTAGTTGTCCTACTTTTGGAATACCCAGCGGAATCGATGCAACAGGAGAGCAGATCAAATGACTTCCTGTCTAAGCTACCTGTTCATCCTCTTTTGATGTCTTGGGGGCACCTGGAGAAGTTGGAACCAGATGGGGTAGCCGCTTGGAAGAAACGAGACAGGTAGAGTTTATCTCTACTTACACTGTTATGGAACTATCGGGTGTCTTTGTTTGTCTTCACGAAACTTATCATGCCGTTTTCAAGATTTTTGTTTTGTTTTGTTTTGTTTTAAACTAAATTTTCAAGATTGAGGGTCTTTATTTAGGTTATCAGGCAGCAACGGATTCAATACAAACATTTCATGTACAGTGACTCGATAGGAGCGGAAAGTGGAAGGCAGGGAAAAAAATGAAGAAACTGTGGTCGGACGGAGGACGAGAAAGAAAGAAAGAAAGAAAGAAAGAAAGAAAGAAAGAAAGAAAGAAAGAAAGCACAGTCGAATGTAGTTAGCACGCCCATCCTTCGGACCAAACCACTGAGTGTGGTGGTATTGAAAGTTTTGTGTTATCCTGTGCGTGTGTTGAGGAGGGGGGAGGGCAACAAAGCAATTAGGACTGTAGAATGGGAGTATGCTAAACAGATAACTGTGTTAAACAAGGATTGTGTTAATGGATTTTCATTGTACATACAGTATACACAGATTATTTAAGGAATTCTGTATCTCTGGAACTGGACCTGACTCTAAAATTTTCGCTGTCGGGATCAGCGATACCGTAGAACAGCAACACGGTACCAGGAAGTGTTTCGTTGAAGGCAGTAAATCACGAATAGAGCATTTTATTATGCACATTAAAATTTTGCGCAAGACCGTCCCTCTTCGCTAAATGCTTGAACTAAATGGTCGAATCATCTTCCTTCGTTGCGCGCAGTTAGTCATTCTATATCCTGTCATACCCATCCCACCTTCCTGATGGTCTCTTCATCACTCTGTTGACATTCCGATGTTTTTAAATGAATGAGGAACGTGTTTGCACGGAAGGAGCTTCTGCAGACAAAATTACGTAAACGCATTAGCGTAGCATCAGCAGCGAAAGATTCTATCTATCTGTCTGTCTATCTATCTATCTATCTATCTATCTATATCTCTGTCTGTTGTCTGTCTGTCTGTCTGCCTTTCTCTCTCTCTCTTTCTCTCTCTCTCTCTCTCTCTCTCTCTCTCTCACACACACACACACACACACACACACACACACACACACACACACACACACACAATCAANGAAAGAAAGAAAGAAAGAAAGAAAGAAAGAAAGAAAGCACAGTCGAATGTAGTTAGCACGCCCATCCTTCGGACCAAACCACTGAGTGTGGTGGTATTGAAAGTTTTGTGTTATCCTGTGCGTGTGTTGAGGAGGGGGAGGGCAACAAAGCAATTAGGACTGTAGAATGGGAGTATGCTAAACAGATAACTGTGTTAAACAAGGATTGTGTTACTGGAATTTCATTGTACGTACAGTATACACAGATTATTAAAGGGATTCTGTATCTCTGGAACTGGACCTGACTCTAAAATTTTCGCTGTCGGGAACAGCAACACGGTACCAGGAAGTGTTTCGTTGAAGGCAGTAAATCACGAATGGAACATTTTATTATGCACATTAAAAATTTGCGCAAGACCGTCCCTCTTCGCTAAATGCTTGAACTAAATGGTCGAATCTTCTTCCTTCATTGCGCGGTCGGGTCTACCCTGTCATACCCATCCCACCTTCCATGATGTTATCTTCATCACTCTCTGTTGACATTCCGATGTTTTTAAATGAATGAGGAACGTGTTTTCACGGAAGGAGTTTCTGCAGACAAAATTACCTAAACGCATTAGCGTAGCAACAGCAGCGAAAGATTCTATCTATCTATCTATCTATCTATCTATCTATCTATCTATCTATCTATCTATCTATCCGTCTGTCTGTCTGTCTGTCTGTCTGTCTGTCTGTCTGTCTGTCTGTCTGTCTGTCAACCAACCTACCTATCTACCTATCTACCTACCTACCTACCTAACTCCTGCCTGTCAGTTTGCCTGTTTGCCTTTCTCTCTCTCACACATCCCTGATAGAATACTCATAATAATATGACTCATAGCTAAGTATAGTTTGTACTTTTACGCTTTGGCGCCTAACGACAGCGCCCTTGACATCGAAAGACCGGTCGATGCACTTCACTCCCCTTCCTATGGGGCACGGCTCTGTTTACGTAACAGTTTTTTTTCCCAAGATTTATCAGCTGCACACATAGATAGGGCCAGGTCATGTTGTTTGTGCGGATGCCCTAGTTGCACTAATGTCGTCAAAACATGCCAGACACATCGTCCATTACAAGGCCGCTGCTGCCAAACACCCCAGTCTCTGGTAATAGTCAACAGAGCCAACAGAATCACATACAGTAGAGCCTCGATATACAGTATGCCTTTGGTGCTTGGAAAAAGTGTACCTATTACCGAGGTATGCTTAATATCGATGGTCACAGAATAATGAACTGATTCAATCACAATGAAGCGGTGTGTGTGAAATTCATACTTAAAAGCGAAGTGTACTTATTAAATGAGTTCTTAATATCGAGGTTGCACTGTACTGAAATCAGAAAAAGCTCACGAACTCGGAAGTTCAGTAGACCGGCTCAAAAACTGGAGCGTTGTGATGTGAATAGGAGAGGACTTCGGGCAAGTGAAGTTTAGGTCATGAGATTTTACTGTTTGCTTCCTCCTGTACTTCACAGCAAAGTTATAACAGAGCTACACAAAGCTTTGCGAAACGCAGACGGTGTTTAACTTGTTGTTGTTGTTGTTGTTGTCGTTGTTTGTTGTGTATGTGTGTCCTATGGCTGTTGGATTTGGTCGTTAATTAGAATGGGTCTATTGATTATCTGATTGATCAGTGGAATGAATGATTAATCGACTGGTTGGTTGATTGACTGATTGATTTATGAACTGATGTATGATGTATGAAGTTGCGTTACAAACATTCCATTATCATGTATGTAGCTATTAAGTATTTAGAAGAGAACAGAAGTGTATAAGGACGGAATGATTATTAGTAAAAGTGAGTGTTNTGTTGTTGTTGTTGTTGTTGTTGTTGTTGTTGTTGTTGTTGTTGTTGTTGTTGTTTGTGTATGTGTGTCCTATGGCTGTTGGATTTGGTCGTTAATTAGAATGGGTCTATTGATTATCTGATTGATCAGTGGAATGAATGATTAATCGACTGGTTGGTTGGTTGATTGATTGATTGATTTATGAACTGATGTATTATTGTTTGATTTTTTTTTTATCTGTCCAGGCATTTATCGTTTGTAAATGAATGTCCACATATCACACTTTGATCTAAACTTTTCTCAATAAACCTTGTAAACCTTTGCTATTTGTTCTTTGGCGCTTCCCCAGAAATATCCAAAGGAGACCGTCTTTGTGCGGTCTATGAAATTCTTTTGTCATAAGCAGTTTCGAATAGTATCATGCTGGTTTCCCATAAGTTTGATCGTACTATGGCCAGTGGTATGTGATGAAAAGTGTCCCTTCCATTCTTTCCTTAGATACTAATGCTTGACCCACTCTGCATGCTGTCAGATGTATGGCACCCGTGTGTTTCCTCTTCCCAGACAAAGACATGTTATCTTCATATTTGCAGGCTGTCAACCGCACATGTGTAATAAAAATGTATCTCATAAATAGAACCACGGTACTTTTCACATGTCATTTAAAATCAGCGTCATTCTAGCATCATCCGTTATGCTTATGTCGGTAAGAATGTTAAAAATGTCCTCTGTTCGTTGCCTTTTTGGACAGACAAGTGTCGCATAAAATCTGTGACATGTAGGGCAGAGTTTGAGCAATTTTCTCGGTATTTTGGCTTTTTGGGGATAACCGCACTGGGATATCACCGCATGCAGCCACTCATTCGGTGCCATTTGGTGGAGCATCGGCATCAGGGACGCATCGTAGTGATATCCGATCTAAATATTGCCTCGGTACTTAGCTCTTGTCATATCTCTGTCCTTTGTCTCCCATAATCAGCTCTGCGGCTACCACAGAATGTTTTGAGATTGTTTTTCCTGGGAATGTTGTTTGTTGGTGACCTAATTATATTTTGGGTATCACTTTCAGTGGCAGTGGGTGAAAATAACTCTGTTGCATGGTAGAGTTGATGGAGGGATGTTTGTTTACGGTCTGGTTTCTGAAAGCTTTTAGAGCGCACGTGTGGCACGTTGTATGCCTACCTCGTTTTCTAGCATAGCTCCTTGTTTATGTTCCGGGTTTATACTAGGACAGGACATCTCTGCCCATTGTACAGTTATAATAGTTGGAACTTAATCTTTTCGCTGAATGTATAAACTGATTATGGTGCATTTCACAGGGGCTTGTAAAGAGTATTGTTCTTTCTTTCTCTCTCGCTCTCACCCTGCTCTCTTTCTCTCTCGCTCTCACTCTCTCTCTTTCTCTCTCGTTCGCACACAGCTTGGGACATTGCCCATTGTTCTAACGCAATTTTCTTCCTGGAATCTTACCTTACCAACTGCGATTTTTGGAAACAGTTATCTTTCTCTCGTTCACTATCCCTCTCTCCCTCTCTTTCTCTCTCTCAAGAGTGAGACTTCTCTCTCCATTGCCCACTGGTTGTAACAGAATCTATGGCATTGTCACTAAATATACTATTTACCAGCTATGATCTTAATGCACTGCACAAGATATCGTAAACAGCATTCAGGCCCCCCTCTCTTTCTCTCTCTCTCTCTCTCTCTCTCTCTCTCTCTCTCTCNCTCTCTCTCTCTCTCTCTCTCTCTCTCTCTCTCTCTCGCGCGCGCGCGCGCGCTACCTCTTTCTACCTCTTTATCTATCAGATACACTGGAACCCCTATTGCACTAGTGGTTGTAACAGTTCTGTCTGTCCATCAACTTTGCAGCTATAAAGTGTATTGCACATGAGATAGTAACAAATCTCTTTCTTTCTGTCTGTTGTCTGTTTTTTTTTTCTATCTTTCTTTGTCAACAGATCGAATACTCTTTCTCTCCATTGCACTAGCGGTTGCAATTGAATTGATACATTCTACTGCATATACAAACTGCGACCTCTCTGCATTGCACAATTGATTGTAAATTCTCCCCTCCCCCTCTCTTTCTCTGTCTTTCTGTCTCTCTCTGTCTGTCTGTCTCTCTGTCTCTCTCTCTCTCTGTCTCTGTAGCAGGCAAAAATGTATTTCTCCGGTACCATCGGTTGCAACAAAATCTATAGAATTGTCACTGAACCTACTATTTACTAAGAACGATATCAGTACATTCCACAAGATAGTATAAACAACTCTCTGTCTCTCTCTGTCTCTGTCTCTGTCTCTGTCTGTCTGTCTGTCTCTCTCTCTCTCTCTCTCTCTCTCTCTCTCTCTCTCACAGACACACTGATAACTCTCTTCCCATTGCATTAACGGTGGCAACAGTTTTCTGTTTCCACTGACTTGACGAATTACGAACTTTGACCTCAGTGCATTGCACATGAAGTTGTAATATTTTTGTTTTTATGGCTCTGCTTTCGTTCCCTCTCTCCCTCTCTCTCTCTCTCTCTCTNCTCTCTCTCTCTCTCTCTCTCTCTCTCTCTCTCTCTCTCTCTCTCTCTCTCTCTCTCTCATACAGACTGATAACTCTTTGTCTTCATTGCACTAGTGGTTGCAACTGATGCTTTCCACTGAATTTACAAACTTCGACCAGTGGCACAGCTGATTGTAAATATACCTTCCTTCTCCCCCTCTCTCTCTTGATTTTCCCCGTTCTCTCCCTCTCACGAACACAGTCTCATTCTCTCTCTCTCTCTCTCTCTCTCTTTCTCTCTCTCTCTCTTTCTGTCTCACACACGCACACTCTCTCATTCACTTTCTCTTGCCCCCCTCTCCGTATACTCTAGTCACAGTCTCGTGCACATGACCGCGATGAGCGGTAGTCCTCGGATTCTCTGATGCAGCAGAAGCAGAAAAATCGGCGTAATGTTAAATGAACAAAACAAAACAACAACAACCATTGGGGAGTTGTTATGATCGATACCCGCGTTGTTATTGTTATTGACAGCCCCTGTACTCTGCACTCAGACCGGCTTAGTCATGACTGTTGACAGTGGGCCAAATCCCGAGTGGGTCAATGCCAAATATAAAGGTACGCAGCGTCATAAATACATTCAGTGTGTGTAGCCAAAACATGGGTTATTAAAGGCGTGCCCCTCTTCTTCCTGCTTTCTATCGTGCACTCGTCCCTCATCTCTCTGTCCTGCTCTTTCTCATTTCATCATATTTTTTTATTTTTTACGGTCAACTCTGCTTATTCGCAGCTCCATGGGAGATAGATAAAAAGTTGTGATTAATCCAGTGTAAGAATGGATAGAAATAAAGCATTTTGTTATGGGGAAAATATTGGGGTTAGAATTTGCGATTAACCGAGTCGACTACATTACCCTTTTTGCCCCCCCCC
>JAWQUT010000029.1:1975661-1988958 GCA_033807755.1 Ellobium chinense
TCTCTCTCTCTCTCTCTCTCTCTCTGTGTGCGCGCGCGCGCGCGCGTGTGTGTGTGTGTGTGTGTGTGTTTCTCTAGTAATGCAAACTGAAGAGTGCAGGGAAGAAAGAAGGATTGTTGCGCGCTCAGTAACCTTAAGAGGGGGGAGGGGGGGTGGAAAGGGGCAGAAGAATTTTTGAAATTTAAGACTGGAGGCTGGACACTTTTGTAATGCAGTGTCTCTCGAAATGAGTAGGTTGTACAGTGAAGTTTAGGATTGAACGTCCAGTCGTTAATACCGTATAAACCAACAGACCTCAGACTGAAACTAGTTGTTTTGATGTCGTGCAGGTCACGATCTCCAGTTATGACCAAGACTGCCGGACATAATAGTAATGGGCTGTCTACTAACACCTAATGTGTAAAACTGGGCCAGCGGACTGAATCGCAGGATGATGTAGTGCAAACGATCCTGTGTTGCATTTTCTTGTACTTGTGCCAATTTGTCTTTTTGTATAAATATATTCTGTCTTTATCTGTTATTGAAATTCTGCATAAAATTATGACCAGACCCTGCGCTAGTGAGCAAATGGGTGCCCCGCATTGTATCAAATAACTCTCTATTTTCTGTTTATGAGGAAACCATGTACAAAACATATATGTGCAATAGACAGGTCTGTTGTACGAATGTTACCGTATGAGACTCTCCTTCTGAAGTTAATGACAGTGGGTTTATTATTTTATTAATTTAATTAAAAAGGAGTTACTCAAGAGCTCTGCTCTTGACGTTAGTAATAGGTAGAAAAAGGTCCGGGATAAAACTAGATAAGTAATAGAGAAGAGGCAGGTAGTTGCGACAGGGCTCTGCTTGCGCTAGGGTGTAACGCATTTCACTTTCTGTTAGTCTGATGTCGATCTTGCTTGTGCATGCAGAAGTTAAAAACTGTTGTTTTGTTTTCTTCTACCAAGATCGGCATCTGACCACAGAAAAAACCAAATACGTGACCTTAGCGCAAGCAGAGCACAACCCATCGCTACAACCAGCCTTTGCTCTTTAGAGTAATGCCGAAAAAAAATAGTCTTCTGTCGCTGCTATGATGTAGCAACCCTAAGTTGCATGCATCATAGATCTGCTATGATGTAGCAACTCCAAGTTGCATGTATCATAGATCTGCTATGGGTGGCAAGATCTCTAACAAAAACATTACTAACACCAGTACCACGGAATAAAGAATTATAAACAGTATAGTTAAAGAATCCAGAAAATTGTTGCACATTGTGAATCGTATGTGACGCACTATTGGAATGAGACGACATAGAGAACTGTTGAGTTTTACTTTTAAGGGCATGCTTCTACAATAAATGTAATTTTAGCAGATCTTGAGTAGTGATGAGTGATATGAGCATGACAGTGTGCACACTCCTAAATATGGTAGTCGTCACAATGCGAAACAAGTAAGCCTCTGTAATCACTAGTCTAGTCATTCTGATCGATATTGTAGCGCCTATGATTCAGCCAAGGGAACATCTTAGCAAGCATTTAGTTACACCATCATGCGTAAGGAGCAGACTTTTTGACGTTTGACCTTTATGTTTGCCATTACTAACTAGCCACAGGGCCTGTCACCGCTCACCACTTGTCATCTATAACTTTTGAGTCACAGTAGCGTCTTCCTATTCAGTGGTGAACAGCGGTTTTGGCCCCACGACGCGATGCTCATCACTTCCGCAAACATTGACCTTTCCCCAGAGATATCGGCTTACGAACACAAGCCGTAGGGAATTATACCATAAACTCTCATGTCTAAAAAGCTGCGTTAACGCTCACAGTCAAAGGGAAACAATCGCCTCACTGAAAGGTGATTTGGCCCATGGTTACCATCCATGGCAGGCATTTATTTGCTTGGGTTGGTTGTTTCGCTCTCCTTTGTGATACAAGATGGCACATTAAACGCTGTTCAAACTGGATTAAAGGCGTATTAGACGGTGGCGATGAGGCGTGTCGTGGCCTCTTTTCTTCCCTCTCTAGGCTAGGCATATCAGTCACTCAAGTGAATAGTTACGTCTTAAAACCTCCCACCATCGAAAGGCCCACGAAGATTGAAGTTTATGTTATAAAGACGTGTAAAGTGGAGGGGCCTGCTGGGTGGACCCCTTACTGCTCATTTTTTCGCCGCCTTTTAAGAGGTGTTGATGGTATTCTCCTTCCCTTCTTTCCGTATTGTCTGCATTGTGCACGGTGGAATGTAGAAACTGGGCGATAATGCTCAAGGGTTTGGACCATTTGGGACACATTTTCTCAAGAGTGTTGTTGGTTTCCTTTGAATCAGCTAGTAATGAATGCGGAGAGGCGATGCTCAAACTGCCCCAGGGTTCCCCTTCACGGGTTCAGACAACGTGGAAAAGGGTGTGAAGATGAGCTTGTGGTAAAATGAACAAGGAACGTCTTGTGGACGCCTTGGCTTCTTCTCTTTCGTCAAATCCTTCCACCACTTGGTCTGTTGTATTCCATTACCCGATTATGCACTATGCACAGCTTTCAACATGGCCGTATGGCACAAAGGGAAAGCATCTTGCGTCCATTATCAGGGCCACGAGCCTGGTTACCTTCCCTTGAGTGCTGACTCCGACTGTTTCTTGTACAGTGTCACTGGGTGCAAATGGTCATCAAGTTCTTATTAGTAACTCCGGATATCCACCCTTGATTAATTAAGTTGTCGACGCATAGGGTGGTCATTATTACACCCTCACTCCTTGCATCCCTGACCTATCAATTAATTTTCTGCCTCCGTAATTATTGGCAGACTGGGTTCCGGGTACAATATCACATACAGTAACAAATGGTTACCAGTAGAAGAGCGTCTATCTTTGTAAAAATTAAGTACTTGGTAAATGTTGTACACTCTGAATGCTTTTGAAATGAAGAGAAATAATGTGAGGGCAATAAAGATGAAAGTGCTAATTAGTAACTATATTAATACCTACTGCAAAAAATGTCATAGTTCTTAATGGAATCCATATTTCAAGTTCAGTTCGCTTTTGAATGAATTAATAACAAAAAAAAACAACATGTTAGTGCTTTGGTAATTAATGTTTCAACAAAAAGTGCATTTACTAATTTAACCCCCCCCCCCCCCNGACAAAAAAAAAAAAAACCGCTCTTCAGTATCATCAGACTCGACTTCTGTCATGTATATCTCCTTCATCTCTTTCTTATCATAACTCTGGCTCTCTTTCTTCCTCTCTTGCTGCTGTTTTCACTGGCATCGCATTCCGTAATCACCACAGAGATACATAATGTACAAGTTCATTGTTCTTTTAAAAGGCTGAGTTTCCTCTAGCTCCTTCACCTCCATTTATATGACGCATGAACTGAATAAAACATATGCCACACTTGTCACCTGTAGGGTTAATAAAATCCGTACATTTTTAAGCAAATGAAGATTTCCCTGATATTTAGCGATGTCATAGATGTTATCATCCAATGAAGAGAGGTCTGCAGATGTCCTTGTAGTTAGCCCGTTCTTTGTTGATGAAGTAATACCAGTGTACGACGAGTTTATGGTGAAATTAGGGCATTTTATTCTGTGTCTTATTATTTCCTACAGACAGCGAACATGTCCTGAGTCCCTGAATAAGTTTTGTTATTATTGTTGGGCTACCAACTGCACATCGTGAAAAACATGACAAGTTATTATATACCTTATCATTTGCTGGAGGGCAGGGAACAGGTATTGAGTCCTCGAATTATGACTAATTTCTGTTATTATTGTCAGGCTGCCAACTGCACACAGATACATGTTTTCATCTTACAGTCTCCAAGGTCTCGTTTCTATATTACTGTAAAAACTGTCAAGAAACATCCGGAACTTGCACCCAAATCCATGAGTGAAAAAATATCTCTCGAGAAAATTTATCAGTTATCAGTGAAGCCGGAAAACAAGACTGTACTATTTCTTCAGTGACTCCGCTTCTCTGTTGTTGTTTTTTTTTTAGTATGGAAAGTTCAAACAAGGAAGAGAAGTGTCACATTTCCAAAAGATGATAAGCAAATTTAATTACTTGGTAGTCAAGTTACATGAAGATATCATGCATCCAGGCGTAGGCTTCATCCTTCCCACTCCCCATACTTCTTTTGTGTGTGGCTGCATTGAATATTAAATGTTTGCAGATATTAAAAAAAAACAACAACTGAACTTCACTTTTTTTTCTGGCTACGTTGCATGTATGCAGGTACAGAAACTGACTTCGGGTCTTATATTTTGATGCTGAGTAATCTCAGGTCTTTAACCTATAGGGACTTTGAGACTTGTTGATTTAAGCAACATTGACTGTAGAAAGTTTTTACATTTTTACTGAGGTAACTTTGTGTCAGATTTGGTCATTATATTTTGATACTGAGTACAATAACCTTTTTTGGTAATCTGTGTTGAAATAACACACCAGGCGACTAGTCCTTATATCGTCTGTGTAGAACTGTCTGTTAGGATGTAGTATTCCTGCCAGAATGGTTGTTACTGTATTACCGTTTTTGTTGCTGTTGAAATGTTACGATAGCTTTGGATGCTCACACAAAATCCTAGTCAGTGTTTTTGTTCAGATATCTGAGTATGAAAATTCATACAGTGTCGTAATGGGTGTTTGAATAACATTCCCGACACTCTAATAGAAGTCCAAAGGCCTACAGATCTGTGTTAAATTACGCCAGGGCAACATGTCAGTACTGAGAAAGGTCCTTGGATGGCGCCATGTGAAATGTGCAAATACAAGAAGTAAATACAGTGAGGATATATTATGTTTAACATTTTAGTTGGTTGGTTGGTTGGTTGGTTGGCTGGCTGGCTGGCTGGCTGGCTGGCTTGCTGGCTGGCTGGCTGGCTTGTTGGATAGACTATAGTAATGATTGTCATAGATAGTCTAAACAGTTCTCTCCCAGAGGAGCGAGTCATTACGATGATTGTCATAAAGGGGAAGAGTTGACAGTAATGGAACATAAATGCTATGGATATTGTAGTGGTCATAATTGTTGTGTATAATCGTCTTTATCATCGTCATCATCTGTACCTCTCCTCAGATCTTGACCGTCGGCTGGACAGTAGAGTGGACGACATGATGAGACGAGGTCTGGTCGCGGAGTTAGAGAATTTTCACAAAGAGGCACAACGGCTTGAATCTCTGAAACATCAGGCCAGGTATTCACTCTTTTTCTCTCTCTCTTTTTCTCTCACACACACACACACACACACACACACACACACACACACACACACACACACACACACACACACACACACACACACTTACACCCACCCAAAGTGATGTTGTCATAACTAGTATCATATCAACAACCTGCCGATGAACCTGCAAATATGCGGCTAGATCTCTATTATTTTGTGACATAAACCAGGAGTCCACATGTCTACGCATATATATTGCCCTTGTTATTGCAAAGTTAATTTGGATAGGACCTTGGGGCCATAGCTGATCAGCCTGCCCTTTTCTCCTAGCTGCCATCCGTCGGATGACTGCATATTCTCATTCCCTAGGTTCAGTGCACAAAAGATCCTCTCTAAATACCCTGGGCCCTCAAGGGGCAACTTGGTACCAACGATACATGTCTCAGTGATCCTTCTCCACCAGTTCAGGATGTCTTGCAAACATTGACCTAAAGCGTTGTAAGTTTCTATACCCTACAAACCAACCGAACAAATCCAGCCAGTCACAGATTTTCATTTTTGTAATAAAGGTTCGTTAGGGTTTTTTTTTAAGTTTGTGAGTAAAATATGAGAAAATATGGGACCCGGGATCAAAGCATTATAATGAGTTCGCGGGTTTTTCGAGTACCTGAGGGTCGACGGTGTGAAGTCCTACCATACGAGATTGCCACTGCAGTTTGCTTCTCAAAGAAACTTGTGTTATTCCTGACAACACAACATTTGGATAAGTGGCATTTTCGCACCTGTCCAGTCAATCGGTGAGAAAGTGCTGGAGATAAATGGCCTTTCTCCTTCCTGATTTCATTGATTACCAGGCCTTAAAAGTCCCATAAAGTTACTTGGAGAGTCAGTATTGCCACTTTTTCCCTACCTGTGTTTGGTCAGGACTTTATAAGATTACGAATGCAATGAAAGGCAAACCATTTCCGGGGCCTCTAAGCACTTTGCGAGTCGCAGGAGCGTGGAGCCTAGAAAATAGAGATTACAGGGGGGGGGGGGTGATCCTAAGTTTGTATTCATATTCCATGCCCAAGTTTGAAATGAAGGCATTGCTGTAAGTACTCTTTCTATTNTCTCTCTCCTTCTCCCTCCCTCTCTCTCTCTCCTTCTCCCTCCCACCTTCCCTCTCTTCCTCCTTCCCTCCAACAACAACAACAACAACAACAACAAAAACTCTGAATCCGGTTTCATGGTGTTGCCATTTCGTTAAAGGAGTATGTAACAATGAAATTTCATACAATAATGACACATTGACATGTTGAATGCCAGCAGTCAAGACAAATTTTTTTTGAAATAAACATAATCTAGTCTAGAGCTGGTGTCAACAGATCCCGAGCCCTTTCCGAGAATCATGTTTAAGTAATAAGAACATCAGGAGAGAATTTTTTCCAATATTAAACTACAGTCTGTTGACGAAAATTCCTGAAGGAAGAACTAGATTATGTCATACTAGTTCAGTCTGTTATCTCGTCATTCATTCATTCATTCTCTCTCTCTCTCTCTCTCTCTCTTTCTCTCTCTCTCTCTCTCTCTCACACACACACACACACACACACACACACACACACACACACACACACTCTCTGTGTTGCTTCTCTCTACCTCTCTCTCTCCTCTCTGCTGTGTTGCTTCTCTCCCTCCCACAAGCTTCTTTCCTCTCTGTCGTGGCTACTCCCTCTTTCTCAATACTGCTTTCCTGTCTGTCTGTACCCCTCTCTCTCTCTATCTCTCTCTGTTTCCTCGTGACTCTCTCCCTCTTCCTCTTCCCTCACTTCTCCCTTTTGATTTCCCTCTGTCCTTCCCTGCTTTCTCTCTATATTGCTCTATCCCGGTTCCTTTTCCACTCTCTCCCACTCCTGCTGTCTGTGTCATATCTGCCTTTCTCGCTTCTATCGCTGCTTGTTCTATCTGTTGCTTTCTCTGTCTGTCTTTCTTCCTACCTCTCTCTTTCCTCCCCCTCCCCCGCCCCTCCCACTGCCCACTGTCTATCTCCCCTCGCTACTTTCTCTTTGTTTCTTTCCCCTCGTTGATCTCTCGCTCTCTCTCTCCCTCTCTCTCTCTCTCTCTCTCTCTCTCTCTCTGTGTCTCTCTCTCTCTCTCTCCCTCTCTCCCTAGCTGTCTTTCTTTCACATCTCTCTTCGCTTTTCTTTCTCCTTTCTCCCGCCCTTCCCGCCTGTTTTTGCACCACATCTCCACCTGTGTTGACCACGGGAGTGTTTCACTTTAGGCTCTCATAATCACACTTCTTTGTAACCACAAGTTTTATCATCATTATCGACTGCCTTAAGAATAACTCAGCAATAAAAGGTTGATTTGGGATACACATTTAGATAGCCAGGTGGATGTTGTCACACGGACTTTCGGACTGAGACATAAACACTCTCACGCTGTGAGATATACAATACACTGTATAACAAACGTCACTGACAGCATCGTTATATCGATAATAGCTGTTTGTAAACAAAACAACACTGCCCCCTAACCAACAAAGACGTGGAAGTTTAGTTTAGTCACTGAAGTTTGGCCTATTAGTCATAGGTGCATACACAGGTGTATAACTATAATGGTCTTGGCATAATGGGTTTAAGGGAAAGGCTCAGGGCCAGTGTTACTAAGTAACTATAGTTGAATAGTTCAAAAGTCCAGTCCGGCCCGGCATTGTTTCCTTCATTGGTGTCTTCATAATGAACGGCATTTGTATCTTTCACAGTGACCTAATAAAAACGTTTAAAACTGTGAACTTTTGAACATGTGGGTGCATGGGAAAACTCTTCAAATCTTTCGAGATATGAAAGTTGAATTATTGATAGAATATAAATCCCCATTCATTTCTAAACATTTTGCTCTTTATTTGAGGTCAGTATCTTTATTAGTTCCAAAGTATGGACGTATTTATAAATTTCCCGTTGCCATATAGATTTTGAGAGAATTGAGATTAAAATCTTTTAAACCGCGTCTTTGAGCGAAGGGTGCTTCATTAAAACACTAAAAAACAACATGTAGACCTTATTGTCATTAACACAATTTACAATAAATGAAAGATAAATGAATTAAGCAATCTTATTCCGCAGAAATCTCAATTTGGCCCAGGAAGTCGAAATTTGACTTTCTATGGCCGTAGCTCAAAATTTCCCATTGCGAGATCCGACGGGTTTTCCTATGCGGCCACACATGAATTCTCGTATTTTGGCCAAAGCAGCATATGTCCTGTACTTTTAACTTGATGTCTTTCTGTCTTTAATTACATACGAGACGAGAAAGAGTAAGAGGAAGCAAAATACCGATACACATTTCTCGGTGAAATTCCAGTGGCAGGAATGAATCAGATCTAGATACCCGTTGTAATTGCCTTGTTTCCATTTAGAACGACGACCTCTTTCACACTGCATACGAATTTTCAGATTTTGGCGAAACCATCTTTTGTAGTTGCACAAAAAGGATGAGGACAAGAATACCAGGAAGAAGAACACTGATATACTTAAACCGGGCAATATTATCCATGTGTGGCAGGTATAAATCCTCATTGCAGTTGCACGTCGACCTGGGGAAAGCAAACTGCCTTCATGCACTGATTTTTATTACTGTCATGCATGTGAGAGAGAGAGAGAGAGAGAGAGAGAGAATGAGGATGGGAAAGAAAAAGGCTGCGTTGACAAAATTCTGCGAATGGCTCCTGGACTTTACTGTTTTATTAATATATTCGGTTTTCAGAAAAGAGTAGAGGCCACAGAAAGAGAGAGGGAGGGAGAGAGCGATCCGAATCTGAACTAATGTAGCTAATTCGAGGTAGCCAAAATCATCCATTGAGTACAAAAATGAAATACATTACAGGAAATGGAGGGCGGATGTACCGAAACTTTTCAGGAAACTACTATACATGGGAAAATGTTCGCCACACATAAACACTCATTTTTTTGTGGAGGGGGGAGGGGGTGGAGGGAGTGAGACGGAAAGAAGACGGATGAGAATCTGAACTAATGTTGAATGTTGCTAATTCGAGGTAACCAAAAAGGTACTGAGTGCAAACTCAACTATTTTGAAGGAAAAAGAGGGCGGATGTACCAAAACCATTTACAAAATAACGCAGCTATGCTTGGCAGTTGATGAAAATGTATGTCACATAATATAACCTGGTCGAGAGAAAAAAAAATGAGAAAACAAGGACAGAAGAGATAAGAATCCGATATAATGTAGCTAATTCCAGGCAGCCAAAAAGGCATCAAAGACAAACTCAAATATTTTGAAGAAAAAGGAGGGCGGAT
Source organism: Ellobium chinense (assembly GCA_033807755.1). Classification (NCBI taxonomy): domain Eukaryota; kingdom Metazoa; phylum Mollusca; class Gastropoda; order Ellobiida; family Ellobiidae; genus Ellobium; species Ellobium chinense. Next base: position 1,985,118 of record JAWQUT010000029.1, read on the forward strand.
GTACCAAAACTATTCAGGAAACTATTATGCGTGGGGCTGTTGATGAAAATGTATGCGACACACAAACTGATCTGGGATTGGTGGGCGGGGGGAGNAGGGGGTGGGAGGCGGAGGGAAGGGAGTGAGAAGGGAAGGAAAGAAGAAATAAGAATCCGAAATAATGTAGCTATTTCGAGGTAATCAAAAATGCATTAAGTACAAAATCAAAATATTTTGAAGGAAAAGGATTGGCGGATATACTACAACTATTCAGGAAACTGTTATGCATGGACTATTGATGAAAAATGTATGTCACACATGAACTGATCCGGGGCGGCGCGGAAGTAGGTTGGTCTCCATACATGGCGCCGATATGACCTATTTCGGGCAGAAGAGAAGAACAAAAATGGCTATGGATTTTTACGATTTGGGCTTATCGGGCAGCATTTTCTCTTTGTGTCCGCGTGCCGATCTGGTACGGTTAGGTAGAGGCCGAAATATTGACTAACTTGCGGAAGATTAAGGTCATATGTCGACAGAGGCTTTAGGATAAGGCCAAGGAAAGGGCGAGAGGGGAATGGAGAGGCAGTGGGAGGCAGGAGATGTTTAAATATGATTAGTTTTTGGCCAGTGCATAAAATACCCAGTGGACATATCGATGTCTGAGTATCGTTGCATCGATATTTTGCTGAGCAAAAGACGTTAACATATTGATGTTTACCCAATGGGCATGTCGAATGAATTAGTATCGATGCATCAATTTTTGCTGAGCGGTGGACGTCAACAAATTGATGTTTAGAGGAAACATGGAATGTTGTTGTTTTTTTTTGAGTTTTATGTCTTTTAATTACAAAGAAAATCCTTAGCTGATATCTTCTCTAAAAATGCAGGTTAATATATTTTTTTCCAACGACACATAAGTATATCGAGATAGTCTTTGCACCTCTCATGACTAATTGAAATGAAATATTGTAGTTCATCCAGACACACAGAGGACACAACTGGGGTGAGCAGATGACCTTTTTTTTGTGGATGTAACGGGAGCGAATTCTAACATCACAAACTGAAAGTAACCTTTTCACTCAAATGAAGCTTTCGTGTAGCTCTGCAGGTCCCATCTGGACTGCATACCGCGGTAGTATTGTTGAAGAGCAGTGGGCCAAAACTTCACATGGCTGATGTCCGGAGGGGTGGGGTGGGGGGGGGGGNTTAGGGGGAATAACTTGCCTCTAGACAGTAATTTGACTATTACCGATTATCGCTTAAATGACACATGCTCTTTCGTCTTCTCTTTCCCCATTCTCTCTCCCTCTTTGTGCGTTCTCCTCCCCCTTTCCATCCTTCTCTCTCTCCATCCTCTCTCCCTCTGTTTGCTTTCTCTTCCCTCCTTCTCTTTCTCCCTCTCCGTCCTCCCCTCTCTTGTCCCGGTCCGGTCGTGAAGCAAACCTGTCTTTGCTACTACATGTGCTATCAAACATGCAGCCCAAATGGGGATGCTGAAGCCGAGCCATTACGCCAGGTTCGATCACTGTGTAAGCCCTTGAGCCTCTGATGCCCTTTACGCCATGGGCGATGGAAAAGTGGGACAGTGACAAAGAGGAGAGCTACTTTAGCGTCCTGTTGCCGCATGTAATGGTCAAAAGCTGCTCTGCTGTTGTCCGTTCAGTCCAAGCTGTACAACTTGAATGAAGATGGGGAATGGGGAGAGAAAACAGAAGGGCGAAGTTTCGGAATCTTCAGCCTTCGGTTTTTATTTTCTCCATTTGAAAGCAAGTTTCTCTACGGGTCTTGTTTTCAGTTTCGTTTTTAATTGTCATTCAAATTAGCCACCTTGATATTTTAACTTCATTTCTGTTTCTCTTTCGGTGTTGATATGTGATATTTTTTTCTTATCACCCTCAACCTCCACCAACATGGAACATTGCCATTGTCATTTTCAGGTTCCGAAAGGTATGCAAAAAATGGCTAGCCTGTGGAAAAGTCATGAAATATGACTTTGAAAAAAGGAAATAACTTGATGGTTTAATTTGTGGACGTGATATGATGATTATGATTAAATTTTTATGATGTGACGAAATACGTAATGTTATATCACTTTGAAATACGGTAACAAGGACATTTTTTTCTTTTCTTTCTCTTATTCTGCGGCAGCTCTTGGGAACATTTCAACGATTATGTGGGATTTTGGAAAACATACTTTTGTACATAGTGGGTCCTACTACTACTATAGTACTTTATTACTATTGTCCCTACCACCTACTGCAGTAGACTTCAGTCGTAAATCATACCCTGGCCAGACCTTTGAGTAATCTTGTCCTTGAGTCCGGATCAGCGGAATGTAAATAAAGGCCAAATCCTAATTATTTTGGGACCCCAGGTTTAGACGAATCAGTGAAGTGAAAGACACAGAACGTTCCATACGGAGGGTGTTTTCAGCTTCTATAAGATACAGTTCTTAAAGACTCTCTATCCGGTTATTTAACTCCCTTTACCGGTAAAGCACTAGTTAACTGTGATAATCTCCCCTTGTGATAGAAAGGCAGTGGTGGTATGTCAAAAAATTGAATAAGCCAGCTTTAATTATGGGATTTTAGCGGGGAACTCCCCACACGGAACTAAGTTTTCGGTATAATAGAGGGTCGGAGAAGACGGAGGATCAGGAGCGAGCAGCCCCCTTTCGCAGCTTAAGGATAGTGAGATAGACCCATCCAGGATATCAAATAAAATGAGAGAAGAGGAACGGTGGAACAATTCACTCGTTTGAATTCATTCGCACGGCTGACATCAAGAAACGTTTTAAGGTTTGATTTTTTTTTGTCCGAATTTCACGAGTGAAGTTATTCTTACTGTTTAGAAGCTTTGCAGAACGTTAGTTTACCGTCCCTTCGAAATTTACTGTAACGTTTCAGTTTCACTACTTTTATCATCAATGTAACAGTGTTACAAACTTTGGACAGTGTAACTGTCGTTAGACAGTACATAGACAGAGAAATGAATAGACAACCAATCAAATGTACGGACAAAAACAAAACAAAACAAAAAAAATGAACAATCTCAAAAATGGACAGGACAGGCAGTCGGACAGGAAAAAACATAACGTTGGAAGAGAAGTGATATTAAAAACATTTGGTATTTGAAATAGGAAAGCAGATCCATCCGAGTGGAAGCGATGTCCATGGCCCTTTGTAGGCAAGGGCTTCATTTGCCTTCCGGCGGCGACGATCGGGTGAAGCAGCTTTAAATTTAAACTGGTAAACTGGAGGTAAAATACAGTATCTTAGTCATTTATTGCATTTATGATGACGCAGCTTTAAGCTCGAGGCAAAATACAGTATCTTGGTCATTTGTTGCATTTGTGAGGGAAGGTGTCAAACGCTCTGGTTGTGGAGAATGGGGTTTGCTTGATGAGGCAGTAACTGACGGCCCCTAAGCCTCTAGTTGAATGCTTCAGTGGCGAGTATTGTACCCTGCTTTGGTTGCGTGAAGTACTGGGTGGACATGGGATTAATGAATCAGGGGGAGGGTTGACATGGAGGAAAAATGAGAAACTTAATTGAACACGGAGAAGGCCAGGTCGGATTCTTTGGCTTTTAAACCATAATCTTATCGCTCCCGTTTTCTGGGTTTCTCTTTCACCTGCTTTATCCTACGGGGAAGGACAGCTCGGAGTTGATGTTCTCCGGTTTTTCATTCGTAATCTGCCTCTCTGTCTTTTTCTCTATCACATGCCTTCCTCTTTACCAATTCCCTTCTTCCCTCCCCCTCGCGCCGACCCAGTGACATGGAGGAAAAGGAAGCCCGTATGAATCACATTTTTCCTTCTGTCCAACTTTCGTTCATTTGCCTACTTCTTTCCTCGATT
>JAWQUT010000029.1:1989133-2009464 GCA_033807755.1 Ellobium chinense
TAATAATAATATTTTATTTGGAAAACTACCCCTTTACAGCGGGGGTTTCACTGGTCGGAATTACCAGTGAAACGTCCAATTTACAATACAGTATAACTCTTTAAAGTGTCTATTTACATAATTATAGAGATGCACAGTCCTTAAGCTTACATTCATTTTCATCCAAACGCGTTCTTCTTTATAAGGTCTCCACATCGCACAGCCGTTTAAAATCTAATTCTACAACAGTTATGTATGAATTTTTTTTTATTAGGCTGTCGGGTTGACTCATAAAATTATTAATACAAGGCTCAGAGTCTAATAGGAAGATGGTTTTAGTCAAACTAGACAGCTGTAAAAACTTGTTAAATACACTCTCACATTCATTATTATAATATGCATAAAATCTGTAGTTCTTGATAGAAATCTTCTTCTCATGTCCTCATACCGGTATAGCAGAGTGTCGAATATTTTCGGAAAACCGGAGAACCGGGTATTTAACTAGAAAGCAAAGTAGATTAAATGACAAGTACTTTCCATCTTGAACAAAAAAAAAAAACAACCTTGTATGTTGAGGTTGGTTTCCGAAAAAATTTGTTATTGGCTGCTGCCATCCTTGAGTATATTATGAATGTCAGTTGAGCTGATTCTCTTCGTCGTACTTTCGCTGCTCCTGTCACAAGATGTTTACAGTCCTGAAAATAGGATTTCCTAGAAATGCGGGAAGGAAAATTAAAATGTATCGACAGGAACAAGGAAACGAAATATGAATCCCACGTGGAGATTTTCCGAATGCTTTTGAGCTAACTTTTACTTTTACTTGCAGTGAGGTCCTGCTATCGGATCTTCTAGTGGTTATGCTGACCACTTGATTAGCTCGGTCGATTGCCCCGGTTCCGTCGTCAGCATTTCGTGGGCAGAGAATTAACTGGTTCTATGTCCAGTTTTGCATGTTTTAAAGGTAGAAATAGAACAAGAAACCTCTGAGTCGCAAAGTTCTATGTCCGAGAAATTTGAATCTGTAAGTACTCGTAATAATGTGAATGAATAAAAAGGCGATCTCCTATAGAACTTTGTGCTCTTTCGAAGAGAAAATCAAAACTTTGACCTAAATTTTCTCAGTTCACCAAAAAGTGGACATAGAACCAGTTAATTCTCAGCCAACGATTTGTCTTTCACAAGACTGTTGTTAAGTGCTTTTACAAGCTCAGTCCAACCAAGTGGTTGAGTTATCAAAGTATCATATCAGTACTTGAGCAAGATCAGCTCATGTGTTTCTTCAAAAGACAGGCTCGAGATTTGGGAGGTGGAGGGGAGGGGGGTGTGTAAGGAGGATGTTCAAAGACAGAAAGAATGCATGTCATATTAAAGACCTTGACAGCATTATAACCGTCATGGCTTGACAGTTCAAGGATCATCGGACGGGAGAAATATTTTAAACCGGAAGGCAATTTAGTTCAGAAGTGGCGCAGACAACTTGCTGATGTGTGGGCGAGCAGGGTTTTGACTGTTGAATGACGTCGGAAATCATCTTCTTAATTCACAGTTGACAGAGAACCAGCTTGAGTGAAACTAACGGATGATAAGAATTGAAACACAAAACACGAGTTTCTGAATTTTGTTTCGTGAAAATTTACTGTTTTTCTTGGGGAAGAAGAGAAAGTTGGAAATTTCGATAATGGTGGTCTTGGATTTTAACACCCACCGCCTTTGACAGTCTGTATGAACAGTCCTTGTTACAGGGGAAAGAGGAAGGTAAATACAAACGTGAGTGCTGATGAGAAGGAGATGAGAAAGGAGGGGGTGAAGAGAGACGAAGAAGGAAACGAAATTCATGTATGGATTATAATATAAAGAAAGAAAAAAATTGGATAGTGCGTAGAGTTTTCTCCGGGTCAAATAAAGTGGTGGAAACGTTCCCCATTTATCATGAATTTGAGGGCAGGGTTTGTATAAAATTTAAAGGGATTTTAGTTGTTGCTTTTTTTCTCAAGTAACGAAATTTTGGAATGCAGGGAAAAAAGAGGAGGTGAACGCGCGTCAGTTTTTTTTTTCATTTTTTGGTGGGGCATGGGGTTGGATTTTGAAAGTTTGGGAGCAGAATCAGATCGCGTGGTGCGGAGAAAACACTAAGGAAGGAGATCAAACTTTTGTTTGGATTATAATACAAGACGGAAAACCTTAATTACACATGAATACGTAATATGAGACTTACCTCCCTCTCTCCATATCGTCCCCTTTCTCGCACTGCGAAAGAGGGCAGGAAGGCAGAAGTGAAGTTTTGGCAGTGAAGTAACAACAATGTTTTATTTTCCTGACTACAACAGATCCAGTAATATGGAAAGCAAACGAAACAGCAATGCAAATTCATTTAGGAGGGAGAAAGGAAAAATAATGTAAAAATAATAATAATAATAATAATGAAAAGGGTTGGCCAGCAAGATTTCGAAGACGGCTAAAAATGCCTCCATGATTAAACGAGACGAGACAGATTATGGATGCTGTAATTTTGGTTGTCACTGGAGAGTAATTTTATTTTGAAGGTGTTAGGATTGTTCTGAAATAGTTTTGGTAAGAAATTTTCCCTGTCTGTTTTAAAGCCTGACCATTCAAAAGTGTAGTGAAATTCGTCGCTCAAAGAGTCACTATCACACACAGGACATAGTCTGTCAACCAGTGGAGTGTGGATCCACCTCCCAGTTTCCACTGAAACAGAATTAAATATGTAGTTATGGAGAGAGAGAGAGATAAGAGGAAGGAGGCCATGATCCTCCTATGAATGAATAAAGGAAGATACGGAAGTAATTGATAAGTATGATAAATGGGACATGCCTTGTTTGCCAAGGGGGANTTCTTTTCTATTTTCGTACTTGAATTGACTCCACAAAACTGCAACTCCTGTGGAGTTGAGGTAAAAATTGCAGTTACATGGTGACTTGTATCTTTTCGTCGCTTTATGTGGCGTGCCCTTTGCATGCAGAGCATTTTGTGATCGCGACAGCCTGACAGTTTATTGCCGGTCGTTCTGCATCCACTCTCCACATGTTCAAGATGGCTTTTCTCAGAAAAAGAAAAAAAGAACGTGCTGTACTTTGGTTCTGTTGAGATTAAACGTAATTTGCTGTTGTGGGAATCGTACTGTATAACAGGAATCATACTGTAATTTGCTGTTGTTGGGATTAAACGTATGTTGTTGTTATAGGAATGGTACTATACTGTAATTGTTGGGATTAGCGTAATTTATTGATAGGGATCACAGTGTAGTTTGTTTCTGTTGGGAGTAAGCGTAATTTGCAGTTATGGGGATTGTAATTAACCGTAGTCGATCGTGTAATTATCGTCTCCTGGCGCAGACTGCCCTGTACGAAGCTTCGTCTTGGTAATACGCTGTAATTATATTGTGGAGTAAAAATCTAGGTGATCCCCCCACTTTAAGTGCACTTGAATTGGCTCGGACTATCCTCAAGTGTGATCCAGAGGTGTTGAAAGTTTATCTAGAGGTGACGCCCATGGCTACCCGGTCCCTTTCTTAAATGCTGTCAACCTAAACAATGACAGAGGATAACGCGGGGTCGTCGATCAGAATTTAACTAATCTTGATAAGAGAAGGAAGTTGGTTTAGATATGGGAAGAATCTTCCTGTATACTTCCTTCCTTCCTTCCCCTCCCCGCCCCCTTTGCCGGGTGGCTTGTCTTCCCCATTTTTTTGGGTCAAATTTCAGTGCAAAACTCTAGTATTCAGGGCTGTCACTCTGCAGATAATTCTCTGAAATGATAAGAAGGTTGGCGTCTTGCAGAGATTCGTGCTTGACGCCAGAGATTCGTATCTTAGAAACAGTTAACATAGAAATAAAACAAATCAAAATCTAAAAAAACTATGAACTCTGATCTCTTGTTTTCTGTTTACCTTGGACGTTCTCTTCCTGCGTTAAATGAGATTGATGAGATGTAGTTGTTTTGTGTTTATGCGCAAACAAATTTATTTCGCAAGAAATGTCAGTCACCGCTATTAATAACGACTTTCTACACTAGATTGTTCGTTGACCTGCATAAAATTCAGGGAAAATTATGGACATGAAAACTAAGTAGCACCCTTGATTATCGAAATTAAATATGATTCTGCCCAGGGTTGACAAAATAGTTTTTTTTTTTTTTAATGGTCGACGTGTCGATATTGAACACGTTATCATGACTGGCATTCTTGATTATTATGAAACGAGTCTAGTGCAAGCCTCCTACACTGTTTCACCTTTCAGTTTGGGGGNTCCCTCTCCCTCATGACAGAACTTTTGGAAGTGTCAGGAGAGGAGTGGGGGGGGGGGGGGGGATGCTAGGAGATACGACCCTTGAGGGAAAGAGAGGACATTGATTTATGAGTCCCCATGGAGGGTGTCACCACATAGTTTTGTTTGGCCAGGAAGAGAAAGAGAAATGCTACATTATTGTTGTTTAGCTAAGAAAGACAGCTATGAATTTCAAGTTTGCATCTCTCTACTATACGGCGAGTTATTGTATGTATCTAGTGCGTATATGGCATTTCCTTTTGTTACGATGATATTGCACGTTACGATCAAGTTCTTTGATTATGTCAAAGCAGCTGCAACATGCAAAACGATTATAATACGACGAAATGCTTTAATAAGCACATGCGTATCGTTGCAATATCTCTGTAAAAGATCCGAGCTTTTATATAGAAGCTCTCTAATAGGAAGAAAAGTTAGGTCGACAAACTTTGAGAGAGATCCATGGATCTATTACCAGTATGTGTTACGTCAGGCCTGTCCGTCTAGACTCATACATTTTCATGTTAGGATCCACTTCGGTTTCGTTAATTAACTCGTTCGGTTAATGTACAGTAGGCGCCCACGCTGTTTAATTGAAAATTAAGATTTATGAGCAGCAAGCAAAGTGTGAGTAGTGCGTATGTTAACGTGAGGTTAATGATAAACCTGATAAAAAAGTGTTGTGTAGGAGTTGATTTTATACTCTTTTCGTTGTTGTGTTTTTTAAGAAGTTTACCGCTTTTTTTTTCTCATGTTGACTGGTGAATTCAGTCATTCATTCATTCATTCTTTATTCATTCTGCCCATTAGCTCAGTATTTTACTGCATTCGCTCATTAATTTTACCATCCACCCACTCTCCGTTAATATTGATGGGATAGTTTGACAGTGATTATGGTACAGAATTAAAAGAGCGCAATGACACTGTTCATTCAGAGACTGTATCTCTCACTTTTCAACATTTTCCCGTTTTCTCTTCACTTCATAACCTATCCCATTTCATTATTCGCTGCTAACTATCAAAATGGGAACTAGCCGAAACCCTTATATATACTGGACTGTAATGAATGAATCAGTCAGTTTGTACACAGGTTGACTAGCAGGGCAACGTTCCATCGGGCACACCCGAACACTGTCCTATTTTTATGGTGATACTGTATCTATCAGGCCACCTTTCCCTCTCTTTCCCCTTTCCCAAGCCCCCTTCTGTCTCCCCTCCCCCAAGAGCAGGCATTAGTGTATGGGCGATTATCTAACTTGCAAATGAGAGGATGTTCATATCTCAGTCTTTTGGTTGTGCTGTGCAGCGCTATGACTGATAATGGTCATTTCAAAAGTAGCTAGAAGAAGCCCTTTCCCACTCTGTGGATGTTTCTACATGTCTTACACTTGAAGTGCCCTACCGGCCTGCTGGGCTGGCGACCGAAATATGACCCAATAATGGTGTAAAATATGGCCTACGATAAAAGAATGTAGTTTGGTTATTCAGAATCATGCCTTCAGATGAAACGCGCACTCACGTTTCAGTCTGGCACTAATAACAACAATATAACAAGAAGTGGACGACATATTCTAACGATATTTACGGTCCAAGGGAAGCAATCGAATAAATAACATGTCACTGTACTTATACCTGGCTCGTATTATCTCCCCTTACTTGCGCGCTGACCCCGTATTATTACGGCAAGTAAAGTATAAAATACAATAATACTGCTTTCACCGCTATGCACACAGTGACATATGAGTAGTAATAATTAATGTACCATTGTATGAACACCATCGCAAATTGGTAACCCACTTTTCATGTAGATTTCAAGACTATTTAAACCGCTTGGAAGACGGAGGTGGAGAGACAACAGCAATGTGTTCAGGGCACACAAAAACGAGCATCGCAGTAACGTGTTTTTTCTCCATGTGTTCTTTTCAGCAGTGAGAGCACAGGACATGTGTATCCCCATGGCTTCCTCCAGAATATTGGCTTCAAGGAATTTCACGATTATCTCCAGCTTACCCCAGAGGAGAGAGCCACAGAAAATGGACAGAAGCTGTTGGAGAAGGGTGGGTAGGACATGGTTTAAACATATCAGCAACTAGCATGGGCACCTATTCTGGTAAATGGGACATTAGACGACCAAATAAGACTGTCTGCTATATGGAGATACTTGCATTATCCCTGTGATGCAATAGCAATACATGTAGCTAACCAGTGTGATTCTGCTCACTACATTTATGGCATGCCATGATGGTTTCACATTGCACGATGTCATCAATGCAAGGAAAGCAGAATTTGACATTTTAATTTCATTCGTTAAAAAAGATGAAATGTGGGAAGCAGCACAAACTAGATCATACAGTAATAATGGGATCTTGTACCTTTGGTGAGCAGACGTTCGCGCTAAACCTCCTCTACTGAATTTCATGGAGACTGACAGTTTTGACTCATTTTTATGTACCATAGTTTTGGAGTTTACCACATGTGAAAACGGCATGCCACGCATTCAGTCCATTCTTTAACTCGGTTTATTCTTGTAAGACAGGTTGTCTGATTTGGGAATCGGGTGGTAACATGTTTGGAGTGAGAAAAAGGATAGTGGTAGCAGGGTTGTGTGGCACTTTAATGTGCAGGTTAATGTAACTGTGGAAGAACCGGATGTCAGATTTGAGAACTACATAGAAACACATTCCATAAAACAGAATTTGTAGCATTTAGCGTCAGTGTGTAACATACAGGCTCAGTGTAAAGGGAGGGACCTCATTGCTGATTGTTTTGAAACAAAACATTCATGTACATGTCTGAATCCCAATCAGTTTGGAATTTCTTACAAATTTATTTGTAGAAAACTTGTTAGTCAAGAGACTGTGATAATAGGTTGGAGCAAGATCTTGATAATATGTATTTTCATGAGATTATTTTGAGAATTAAGGAGTTATACAGTATATGTACATAGCATTGTAATTGGGATTCCTATTCCAAAGTGCCCTATTCTGATCTGTAAGATCCTCATAGTTCATCACTTTTCAGTGGGAACGGTGTAATGTGTTATTTTCTCTGAACTGCTTTGTACAATAGAACTTTGACATAAAGTATACCTTAGTGCATGGCAAAAGTAAACTTACTGTTGAGGTATTTTTAGTATCAAGGTTCACCTGAATGTTAAATGATGAAAAAAATAATGAAGCCATGCCTGTGACACTTATACTTTAGAACAAATGACAAAGTATACTTACTTAATGAATACTTAATATCGAGGTTTCACTATATTTCTTTGTAAGGTACTTTTAAACTTCTCTAATAATATATTCTGCTGTTTACAATGCACAGGTATCTCAGATCTGAAGCAAGCCACTCGACGTTATGCCAAACAGCAAGTTCGATGGATTACCAACAGATTCTGTAGTCGTAAGTAGATGTTCTTTACTCCTTGACTGCTCTTTTGACGTATGCTGTACGTCATGAAATCTGTGACGGTCCGGTGCACTGTTGACATATGCTATACGTCATGCTAAATCACTGTTTTGTTTCGCCTATATCCGGACACAACCACACTTTTGAACAATGAGATTTAATTCCTCTTTAAGCCAGTTGTTTGTGTTTTGAGAATGATGACACGAGGTCAGGGGGGAAATGCTTGTAGCAGCGAAGGGGTTAATAATCTCCTTAACAGATTATTAGGGAAATGGGTCCACTTTACTTCACAGTCCCAACTTATTTCCTTGTCATGGACTAGCAGTTAATATGACAGTTATTCATAATAGGTGGTGTGTTATTTGCAGATATATTTTATCTTTATCAAACCTTTTCTCACTTCATCTTTACTGTTTGTTACTTTCAGGCCCAGGTCCCGATGTTCCACCAGTTTACTCTGTGGACTCGACTGATCTGACACAATGGGACAAAGCAGTGGAAGAAGCCATTGAGGTTGTTCAGGCATGCATGAAGGTACTTCAGATTTTATGGTTATATGAGAGATTTAAGAATTATCAAATTTAACTTGGCCACCCGATAACTAGTCCTAGAATCAAATTGTATAGTTTCCACAGAGATGTTGATATTCAAGGATATTTTTAGTTGTCTTTCTGAAGGTTTCAAAAAAAAGTTCAAGACATTGGAATTACAAGTTTTAGCTGGACCTATGGTATCTACAGTGTCTTCACATTGAAAGGATGGAATAACTAATCATAATTACTCCTTACTCTTATTGAGTGATTACAAATGATGGTTGCATATGTTACATTTGTTCAAGCCATATATATGCACCTGAATCAGATGTATTGAAAATGATATGTTGAAAAATTCTCCTGTAAATTGTAATAAAGCATTGTATTACAGTGTTGTCACTGAGCTTCCAGCTGCTAGCTAAGTTAGTAGAGAAACTTTTACTATGTGAATAGCATAGACATCTGTTTGTGATGACTAACTTGTTTTCTGAAAGACAGCTAGCCATTATTATCTGGTATCTGGCTCATGTATGTGCAGTAGATCGAGTGTTGTGCAGATATCTACTGCTGCCAGTTATATTCGTTAAATGCATTGTGAACACATTCATTCATTTCAGTATCCAACACCCCTATCACTTCACAGTTTGGCATACTAAGATGATATTATTGACAAAATTCATACTGTACTTGGAATTTTGCCTCATCAACCTTCAACACATCAGGGGAGACTACCATGACAGAGCATAAACGATTTATGTTTTACTCGATTGTCTCCCTTGGATTACATTCACAAGTGCTCTTTACCCGTGTATCTTGCGCAGGGAGAGAAACCCAGCAAAGACCCAGAACCATGCCTTCAGAGAGTGGATTCACAGCTCGTGAGGAATGTTTGTGACGTGTGTGGAGGCCGTGTGTTTTTACATCTACATGAATGGACAGGTATGGATGAGAACATGTTGCTTGTTGTTGGATTTTACCTTTGTTACTACAGTATTATGTCTGATGTTGAAAGTTACTTTTTGTTGACAAGTTGCTTTCTCCTTTCACCCCTCCCCTCCCCCATGCAAGGATAATTTTAATATGGGAAGCATAGTCATCAAATCAACATTCTGCCTAATAAATTTGATCTACCGCTATAACTGGAAGATAAAGTATGCTGTTGTCATGTTCAAGGAAGATAAGACCCTGACTCAAACTGTATTGAACCCATTATCATTCATATAACCTGCTTCTGAGTTACGCTCAGCCTGTATGTTCTAGTAAATGATTGCGGCTACCTGGGTGATCCATTACCTTTTTTGTCTCGATATCTTTCATAAATGCAGAATGTTTGCTTGAAAATTCAAAAAGAGTGCATGTAATTGTAATGAAGAGTTCATAGTGTGTTTCATCAGCCTTAAAAACTATGTAGAATATGGAAAGATGTAAAACTGGCCGGCAGCAATCCTATGACTGTGATGAGATCTGCTTTTGTTTTAGCTTTCTATCCTCTGACTCTTAGAAAGGCAACATCAAGGAATGTGCTTTCAAGTGAACTTAATAAGATTAGATCTTTAAAGAAGTATATTTTTAATCTAGGAAAAATCTTGTAGACAATTATTATTTCATGCTTGACCAGAACCTTAGTGAAAAAGTGTTGTAAGTTTATGCTTATTATCTCTTTGCAGGTCATCTTAAGAGCAAGAAACACAAGTACAATGTCAAGATGGTAAAACAGAGGGAGAAGCTCTCCACACTGTTAACAATGAGAGAAGAGCAGTTGAAGCAGCGGCAGCAGCAGTCAGACGGGACTTCTGCAGATGCCTGCGAGGAGAACCAAGATTATTTGGACCAACATCAGTCATCACCAACCTTTGTGTCTTCATCATTGTCATCGTCATCATCATCACCAACACCAACATCATCATTACAGTCATCTTCATTATCAGTGTCATGACAAAGGCTCTTAAATACAGTCAACTTTGAATGATCCTAGCTCAAGCTGCACAGGAGCCTAGAAAATGCAGCTATTATAAGGAGCTGCAGTTATCCATAATTTTCAAATAAGCAAAATATGACATAGTCTGTTTGTTGAAAAATGTTGAATTATGCAAATGTTTTGATTCAATGGATTGCATTTAAGCAGAGATAACAGAGATACTTATCTGTTGTAGGATGACAGTTTGTCATAGCATAGGATGACAGTTCGTCATAGCAATTTGGACATATGTATTTAGTAAAGTTTTTACTACATTATCTGTCAAAATGAGTCATAAACTAACAAGTACATAACAAACTGTCATTGATAAAACTCCTGTTTTCCGCATCATTTTAAGATGAGCTTAGCAGTCATATTAGAAACAATTTTTTTTTAAGCATCAGTGTAGGCAAATAATGGAATGTGGGCTGTGTGGTTCAGGCGGATTAACTGACTTCCTAAGATGCCAAACATCTGCAATATTTACCATTATACAACCCACAATGTTATCTTGTGCATTTTATGTGATCAAATGTGATAAAAAGCCATTGTGATGATTTGCTTTATTTAGCTGATAATTTATAATAAAACAGTGAATTCTTTAAAACCTAATTCATGATCTTTGTTGTGACTGTATGGAATCTCACTGCCACTACCGCCACCATCTCTTTGCAAGCATACGTACAAACAAATCACAGTCATGCATTTTTGTAACTGTTTTATTTTTTTATTCCTCCATCAGTTACAGACAATTTAGTGTTGTAATGCACATTCTCATACCAGCAAGTATAATAAACAATGTAAACTTCTTTTCTTGCTTCCATACACTTCAAGGATGAAAGTGACATGTATAGAATAGCATATTATTTATGCCACCATATGTGGGCGGATGATATAAATACAGGTTTTGTTGTGATACTCAGTAATATGTCTACATATATTTATTATTACAGTCATATATTATACATACATCAGACAGCAGTATTGCTTAAGCAGACCCACTTTCTACAACAGCAGATTGGAATTTAGGGCACATCTCTCACACTCTGATTACAATTATTATTTCGTCGCCTTCCACACGAAAGGGCATATCCCGATTTTTGACNACCAGTACGTAGTGCTATCTCAGAACTATGTTCACACAAAACGGTGTATCCCTAGCTCAAAAAGTAACAAAGATATAGCATAAAATTCCCAAAGGCTTAAGCTAACTAACAATATGATCGAATCAGACGTAAATCGCTCTCCTTAAAAACGTGAAAAACGGATACCCCCTTCCGTGTGGAAGGCGACGATTTTATCACACACATAATCCTCAAGGATGGTTTACAGTACAGAGAACAACATAAGTAGTTAATGTGTCATGTTGTATTTCACAATGATAAAGTTTGGAGAAAAATGGAATCACAAGCAACCTCATAAACTTGGTATGATATTTAGTTTTTGAGCTGCCACATGAATTCTGATGACCAAAACCAGTCTAAAATTCTAAACAAAATGACTCCAAATTAAAGAGCGTCTTTCCAAAAGTTGGTATGTGGTCTCTGAATTTTTTTGAAGTAAAGGGAAATACCATTAAGGTAATTGCTCTTCCCACATATATTTTATTTACTGTTAAATGATGTAAAGTTTGAAGAAGTGCAGATTTTGAGTTCAATTAAGTTTTGAATGAATTAACACAGAAATGGATGTTTGAGTACATTAGTAACTCATTTTTCGACGAAATTGCAGTTACTGAGTTTTAGAAAAACGCTCTCCATTTTGCATATGACCCAATTTGTGGAATACCATGTCATGTGGCAAACAGTGTTTTCTTCACTGTTTTCAAAATCTCCCCAAAAAATACATTAAACACACACTGATTTCCCATTTTAACCTGGGCTCCAAAGTTTACATTACTTGAAAAAAAAATGTTTAATCCTTCTCAAATTTATGACAAAGCCTCTGACTGTCTCCTCATGTGACATGAAGAAAACATTGACGATATCATGGACAGTATGTATTTTTGGCTTCTTTATCTCCAGTTATTTTCAGAAAAAAAAAGTTGAAAACAGGCACTTACTTACAACTCACAGCATAGAGGTAACTTTTTTGAATGCTCCTTTGGCATTGCAGTAAACAGTCTATACTACATTATAACACAGTTTCTTTGAGACCCCCCCCCCCCCCCNCTGGGGCAATATGGTCTGAAACATTTGACAGTATTAATATTAGTTTGACATTGTGTAAAAGTCAAGAATGTGTAAAAAAGTCACCAGAAAACCCTAGCTTCTGTTGATTGCAAAATGTCCATATTGCCAAGGCATTGCAAAAAAGTGGCGTCAACTGTGAACAGGTTGTTAACCAACTGATACAAAAATAGATCACTGATTTCCATTACACTGAAAGTGCAAATGAAGATCAGATCAGTTCTCCTATACAAGGCAGAAGCAAGGATAAAGGTGGCTTTCAATCATTTGCAACATCTCCTAGTTATTTGAGGAAGGAGTATTGATTGTGAAAATTAATTTAGGATTATGCCTTATTGGAAACAGCAGCAGAGCCCTTGGCTGGCAAACAAATAGGAAACAGTTGTGAGTTAGGATCACACACAAGGACAGCTACCCACAAACAGTGCTATTCAAAATATCATTAGATGCAGTAAATAAGTGATTTACTCAGAAAACTATAAAGATTGCCCCTAGAATTATCATTAGCAGCAGTGAGGTAAACAACTTATTTACTGCTGTGAATGGTATTTCTGGAAGGCATTCTATATGAAACTTGTGCAACTGAAAGTTGGGGCCGAACAGTAACAAAGACAACAGATGAATGAAGGGCAAATTAGATCTGCATCACAACAATACAGTAAAACCACAAAAACATTCTGTGGCTAAAGTGCACCGCTCTTTAGCATTTTAAATTGTTATAAGCCCACCACTGGCCTTGACTTCTTCAAAGGAGATTGATGCAGTCTATACATAATGCAGCTTACCATATTCAACCCACTGGATAACTGAGTTATCATTAGTTTGGCTGTATGTAGAGCTCTGAATCTACCACAGGCCTGTGTCTGAAAACTTGTTCTACCCACAGAATTTTTGGACTACATTAAAACTGTTTTTCCATGAAAACTCATTGTAGAAAAAGCACGATTCCAAAACCACCTGCATGTTCCACAGTAATAGGGCTTTATCAGTTTGGTGAATATTGTAAAATACGGTTAAACACACCGGTATGGAAAACACTGTAATAAAACTAGCACATTTTGAGACACTTTCCAATCCCAAAGCAACAGCTGCTTCAAATTATTTCTATGGATTTTATGAAATATGTCTAATATGATACACTTTGGGATGCCCTGTGAATATTGTAATAAGCTTGTTAGAATGTAATTTGTTGATTGCAGATCAGTGGAGAGCATCTCATGAACTTCAGAGTGTGTTCAAGCATTAAGTCAAATCTCAAAGTTTGTGAATCTCCTTGGCCACAATGCTCTAATTCTTGATAGTGTAGTTTTAAACCCCAGTCATAATATTATCACAAAATGGTGTAGACTAGAGCCTTTGTGAGGGGAGCTCTTTCCACAATTAGGCCAGTATTAGAGGTAAGTTTGTGTTCGGGCTTGAAACAAAGGAAAAATCTTTTACCATATTAATTGTGGCATCAATCATAGTGTGAGTGCATTTGTGCAACAGCATGACAAGTCTCCAGAGATGCATTCAGCAGAGTACAGTATTGCATTGAGACAAAGAGATGATCTAAGATGAGGAAAGACAGCAAGACTGATGCTCATACATTCCAGGCTAGACAATGCAATAGCCCTATCCATAACTTTTACTTTCTTTCAAATTCACTCAATGCATATATTCAAATATTTTACACTGTGATACATATTACATGTATACAAATATAAGTTATGAATTATGGTTACATGATTCATGAAATGAAAGATATTTAACTGGACACATGCCTTTACTCATACATGTATGTATACAGATCATGACCCAAGCAAAAAAGACAACAAAAAGCAGAATAGATTTGAACAAAGCAGGTTAAATACATGAGAATCCAAACCGTTTACTGAATCTTTCTTTGTATTGGTGATCATTCACAGCTCGTCCAATACTTTTTTTGTCCATTTAATCACATTAACACTTATTTATGTTCTTCTTCTCCCTGCATTCCGTGCGTGACTTATTCACATAATAATGGGATTTACTAAATACATGTACATACATGTAATTTGAATTTTAAAAAGGCTGGTCAGATTGCTGCATGCACAGTACATGTCTCATAGCAAATTCAAATATTGTATAATAGGTCTATCAAAAATTGTCTACATACTTCTTTAAGAGGATAATAATTTAATCCGAGACAGTTCTATTAACAGATTGTAAGTTATCTTTGTTGTAGGGCTTGAATGTTGTTAACTGTGTTACCAGGTGGCTGTTCTACAACAATGGGATTTGAAGACATAATGCCTTTTAGTTTTACTGCTCACTGTTCTATACAATTTAATGCCATACCATAAAAGAGATTTAGGGAATCTCTATTGACGGAATCCAAATTTCAGTGACGAGTAGGCCTAATGATGTCCTCCAAACATAATAAAGCCATTGAACATAATTATAATTATGATGACACAGTCCAAGATATTTGTTTTGGATGAATAAATATATTTTACAGTGGAAGTTGTAGGCATGTTTTTACTTCTGTCTGAGACAAAATGCATATAACCATTTCGTAATGACAGCAGAGACTTCTAAGGCCTAAAACTCATATGACTGGCTCATATTGTTAACGTACTTAAAGGACAGATATCAAAAGACATCTTTATGAGTAGAAAAAGTCATGTTTCCATAGAGAGAAACATTCCAGAAGGCCAGGTACCTGGGAAGTGTTGCAGGGGAAGACCTAGTTGGCAGTGGAGAAAAGGCATCAAAGATTTCATGAGAGTCGTGAATGCAGGATGTTTGGCAACAAACAGAGGCTTTCCAAGAGGATTGCTATGTTCTGCCAAGCGCCCACCACATGAAGAACAAGAAGAAAACTTACAGTAATAATAAGTAGAATGTTCCACCTGGTTACGAACTTTAAATTATTCTGGTGCCATCAGTGACCTCATTTTGTGACATGTAATAGATCATATAGTCCACAAAGAGTGTCATGAAATACAAAGGTACTCAGCTGCTGGTTTGCAGGCCAAAATAGGGGTCACCAAGGATGTAAAACATGGTAGAGTACAGCAACTTATAATGAACACACTTAATGCATAAATACAGATACAGAGTACAGTATTTTTAATCCCAATTTTTCTTTTCTAACGATATGTGTATGGTTATTATGTATTTCTGTTAATATGTACATTTTGGTCAATCCCAGGGTGTGCACATTATTAGCACTCCACTGTGCTTTATATTGATTTGTCATCACTTCTCTTGCATTATGATGAAACATGCATTCATGTTATAAATACAGCTCTCACAAGATGACTGCACAGAACGACATAATACTAAGTCAGTGATGTCTGTCATGAACTATTTCTTTGAATTTTGATGGATATACATCGAGCATAAATGTCTGGAACATACCGGCATATATGTTGGCACCATGGTTCTTTTCAATAAATCTTTTAGATCAGAATTAATGTTAGTGCTTCACATGTTCCTTGGAATCTGTCAACAAGATGAGATGATCCTGAATAATTTAAGTTATCCATGCGGAACTGTAGTTACAAATATGATACACAACAAGAACAATGAACGAGTGACCTTTGAGTGAGGTAGACCAGATAAATATTTGGCCTTTGCCAGAGCTATTATCCATAGTAATTGAACAAGTGACATGAAAGATATATGCTTTAAAGAACACAGCACAATTTTACTTTCTTATTGAAAAGAGCATCTTTTGCCAACATAAAATTGGTCCCACAGCCTCTTGCCTAATGTAAATTAAACTGGTTTCTCATGTGAAAAATATAGAAAAACTGAGAGAGCGACACTATTTGTCCATACCTGTGAAATGAGTTGTAGGGTTCACAAAAAAAAACAACAACTGCATATAATATTGTTTATACACTAGCATTTTGCATTGGTCATTTGCGTAATCTGCAATTTCTGTTCTGTACATCAAATATAAGATGCTAGCAAAATAATCTGCTTAATGTAATATTGAATATCCATCATGCGCTCCTATTATGGATGGGCTTACATTCTACTCCATATGATGGTAAACTAAGAAACACTGGACACAGTTATTATATCCATATCATGTAATTGTAGTAATTAATCATAAATACAACTATTTTCTGAAGTATTAACAACCTGCAATAATAAAAGAGGACTTTTGTGATTATAAATACAACTATTCTCTGAACCGTTTACAACTACTGTAGTTGGCCCCTGCTGTAAATACAAGCATAATTTTATTCTTTTATTGCCGTATATAAATGTCAGCCTCATCACTTACTCCATACATAAAAAATAGTAGTGTTTATTTATTTATCATGTTATACCTAGAGAATTCACAGAAGTATGGGTTCTATATTTAGGAATCATGCTGTGGTTTGATTTAGGCTTTCAGGATAATCTTGATAACTTAAAAGATTCACACATGGCTGTGTAATACTTAGTTAGATCTTATGTTGTGTATTACTACTTCACAGTAATATTCAAACTTTAGACATTATTCATTTACGTTTACTCATGTGTCATTATCATCACACTTAGTTCACAACATGATGCATAACTATAACTAATAAATATCATCCTCTGTGAATTATTTAGGCAACTGCATGATAGCTGATACATACATAATATTTGTCTTTAAGAACATGTGCACACATACATAGTAACATGCATGATATATAAACAAGTAAGTGAACAACCTCCAAAGCACCTCAACAATACACTAAAGAGTCACTGGCTTTACAACTTTACACATGAATTATGTAGTTTGTTATTTACATTCAACATTTACAGTACCACATGGTCATCTTCCATCTCATGCAAGGACTTAAGACACTCCATATCACAGACTGATAGACATGAAGGCGTCTAGCAACTTGCAGAAAGCAGTTTCGTGACAACACTGACAAAACAAAAAACTTTTATAAGTTTATAAATCATTAAGGATCTTGGCATATACTGATGCATGTAATTATAGTATAAGATTTGTTTGATGCTTTGAAGAGGTTTTTCACATCCCTGACAACAGCACCAATATCATAGACCAGTAAATGATATCCACAAAGCATTTAACCATGCTTTCGAATGAAAACTAAGTGTTCTGTTAAACTGTAGTTGCCTCACGGTACCTGTTCACGCTATTTTTTTTATCTCAATAAAAACTGAGTATGTTTCTCAGGAAAACATTCTGCTATAACCATAGACCTGTTCCCTAGGTCATACATACAAAGTCCTCAAATCAGTTCTGTAATCCTAACCAGTCCTGTAATCCTATAGCTTGTATAACGAGAACCTTCAGTCTACATAATGTTTGGTCTCAAATATATGGCATATTTTCAAATAGCCAGAAAGGGTATTGTGTTTCTGGACAGGACGGTTCTCATTGGAACACTCCGTGAGTTCTAGACTACTACAACACTCAATAAATAGACATCCTGTTGTCACAGACATGATTCTGTATTCTGAATACTCCAACAGAATATCCGGCCTCAAACTTCGAATGCACATTACAGTACTCTTACTCTACATCCATTATTTCATAGAGAAAAGATTGTCTTTGACATCATCCATTAAGTCTTGCGTGAGCGCAACGCAAGAACCGCCAAGCTAGTCACAATCACATAATCCTATACCAGAAATCTTCCGGCACAATCTCTGATCTCATTTTAAAAAAAGCATTAACGTACAGTCTTGGGGCTCATCATCATACACCAAAGCAGCGATTGTTTACCCACTCACGGTGAGTGTCGTAACATTAATAATTAATGATCTAGAAGCCTCTGAACTTTTGTCCTTTGGCGGTCCGATAATGTCATTATTGTATTGGACCATAATCTTTTGGCATAACTTTTCATCCATTTGTGCGAGATTACAAATGGACTTTGTTCATAGCCGTTGATCTGCATCGGTGAAGAGATACTTCACAATGAAAAGGCTCAGGACATAAAGTATCGTCAGTGGAAAGTCTTTTAAGTCATCTCATCAGTGCTCCTCAGTACTGAGATTCCTACTCATTCTATTTTTTAATCTTAGCGTCAACCTCTTCAACATATTTTCATCTTTTTGTCTGAGGTTCACACCATTGTCTCTCAAGTCTACGCCACTGCTGTTGGAGGCTGGGGGCGGTATGATCTCGCCGTGGCGGGACCTCAAGAAAGACTCGTACGAACTGGCGTGGTCATTTGTGTTCAGGAATTTTTCACTGTCGTCCGTCAGTTCGGTAAATGACATCGACTTACTCGCGGCTTTCCCTTTCGTGCCGAATTTTGAATCTGCGTAACTGAAACTGCGAACACTGTTAAAACCTGGAGCGGCAGTTTTGCTGCTCTTACGCTTACTCCTCGTTGAATGCGGCTGTTGTTTGAAGAGAGAATGTTTCTCGTTGACTTTCGGCCTCTGATTCTGACTCTTGCCTTGCTTATTTGCCGGTTTTGGGGGATTTTGATCGATTCGAAGAAAAGGCGGCACGTCTTCCTCATCGTCGCTGAGGTAATGGGAGAGATCAGCTCCGATATATTCTTTCATAATGGGTCTGGGTTTTAGTTGTTTAGTCTTCTTGGAATCCTCTCCGCCATCACTGGGATCATCCGTATCCTCGGACGTGAAATCCAGCGTCTTCTCCTCTTCGTCGTAGTCCGGTGGAGGTATGAAAACTCCTTCCGGTTCATCGGGATCACTCACATCTGGACGGACGTCTGGCTCGGCATAGATGGGACTGACAGTGATCATCTGAGCTGTTGTCGCTGAATCGGAGCCATTCATGGCTAGGGAATCGTTGGAATATGTGTGTGCAGGATTATCTATGCCTTGTTTCGGCTCATAAGAGTCCTGATGTATCAAAGTTGACGTCTCCGAAGACGACACAGAGTGTGTCCTTTGGGAATCTTCGACGTCATGGATTTTTTCATCATCGTTTTGAATAAACTTACTGTAGATATTGGAATTTTCTTGCCCCTGTTCAACATTGTTGTTATTATCGTCGTTGTCACCATTACCATTATCATCACCATCATCTACGGTTTCCAAAACCATTGGAACATCCTTATCTCCAATGACCCATGGCTTGGGTTTGGTGAGCTGTGGTCGATCACGCAGTTCGCCATTAGGAACTGGGGCTGGACGAGTTTTAGGCGATAACAAGGCTCCATTCGCCTTTGGCTCGGGACTGATTTCTATGAAATCGTCCTCCTCTGCAAGAATCTTAGGTTTATAGCCCCCAAATTTCTTCATGGGTGGTGCTGCTGGCGCTGCGGTCTTTTTCTTGCCCAGCTTGATGTTTTCCTTGGTCTCTTGTTCATCAAACTTGAAGGCATTGCTGCTTTCCAGGGCCTTGTTGCTGAAGATCTCCTGAATGGCTGGCCCGCGCGACATTTTGGCTGGATATCCTTCGAAAACTGAATCACAGAAGTAGTCCTTTTTCTGTTACGTGGGGATAATGTCACTTCTGTGTCGAAGATAACTTGCAACAATAAACTCCAGTTAGTTATTTGGAAGTTATACGTTATGACGTGTAATATCCGCTCCGATGCACAATAATCTGTCTGTAGGCACACACAGATTGACAATGATCAAGACGATGATAAAATCATGATGCCTTTTTGAGTTTATGGCCACTGCTCCAGTAAAATATGTGTTCGGGAATGGCTCTGTTGAAGAGAAAAAGAACACAAGATTTAAATAAAAAGAAAATGTCTATAGATGGCTATCAGAACGAACAAAAAGAAAGAATGACGATAAATAGAACGAAAATAGAATGTGTGCAATTATATTGCCTGCAATAATAACAAATCTATTAAACACAATGGTGGCCATAAACAGTACACAACACAGAAATGGATCGCTTACTGTGGCCTAGACTATATCATTACACAACACAGAAATGGATCGCTTACTGTGGCCTAGACTATGTCATTACACAACACAGAAATGGATCGCTTACTGTGGCCTAGACTATGTCATAACACAACACAGAAATGGATCGCTTACTGTGGCCTAGACTATGTCAT
>JAWQUT010000029.1:2022736-2041823 GCA_033807755.1 Ellobium chinense
CTTTCCCCAACCCCCTCCATCTTTCCCATTTACCACCAAACCTTCAAACGGCGAGATCTTTCTCGCACTAGACATGGACTTGAATATCAACTTAATTGTCTGCATGGATTACGTGCAGCGTGAGCAATGCTAAAGACTTATGTTCATACACATCATCATTTCAGAAAAAAATAATGGGAACGGGCACAAAGAGGGGCTCACAGTGGGGTTAAAGACTAGCTATCATATTACTTTATGGTCTTTGGTGGGACTTCCAACGCTCGGTTAAATCTAATAATCACAGATTCTAGACAGCAAACTAATACATAATAAAAATCACTTAAGCGAGCTGGGATCAATCTTCTGGATCCGCAGTGCGACACTATAGCCTGGTATTATTGCACTGCTTCGAGTGTTTTTGATTGGGGCCACCTCAGCAGTTCGTAATTCAAAGGGACTAAAGCACTACACGGATAGGCACTATGCTCTCTAAGAGACGGACGGGCGTTGAAAGACTAAAGACAGTCAATGGAGTAGCCATTTCATGGGTACAACCCATAGATCGAAGTCGTCTCTCTACAAATCAGTGACCGTATGCGTAATCCATACGTGAAGTAAAACACTGCGTCTACTATAAGTGAACAATACTACTGTTTTGGGAGTTTCCCATGGTTATCGCAGAGCGTTAACTAACGTAAGATTTATGCATACGGGCACGGGAGCAATTTGTTAATCAAGCCTCAGAAATAAAGAACGTTTTTTTTTGCTATAAACTTGGACAAGTCGATTTCATTTCCTTTTTTTCTCATCATCAGCTGCTTAACAACACAGCCGCTCCCGATCATAACTAAAGAACACTTTTTTTTCCAACAGCTGCAAGCTATTATATCATATATTTAATGGACAATTGTTTCATTAAGTTACATGTTGTCGAAGCTGCCCTTAGTTTGAACTATTCCCTAGAGTAAGCTGTACAGGACATTCTTGAGAACATGATTAACCATACTTCGGACCGTGCATATTATGAGACTGCCCGATCCATGTACATGTACTACGTTAATCAGTATTCTTGAAGAAAGCGAAGCCAGCAACAGGATAGAAGAAATCGACCGCCCTGACTGAGTGACCAGCTTAAACAGTGGACGTATTATCAGGGTTTCACTCTAGTTTTATTACCTTATAATTCCACTTTAACGGGGCAAAAAATGCTGACTAACAATAAGCCACTATCACCGTGACAAGAGTTGCACACTGGCTTTGTTTGTTTATTCATTGTAAAGCTCTACCTGTGCTTAACTTTTTGACAAGCGGTGACTGCAGCCATAGACTTCAGAGCGTCTGAACAGGATGTGAAGGGCAGTGACCTCATAGGTTCTTGTAACTGACCATTCCACCAGGTACACAACTGCCACTCTTGTCCATTCGTTTAAAGGTTCTAGCTTTGTTTACTTTTTTTTTTTTTGAAGGACTTAGACGGCCATCATAGGCTTAAAGGCCCTCTCAGGGTACAAAAGGAGAGGAGAAGCAAGATGGGGCACTTCACTAATTTCAATTCAGTTGCACACTTCATATCGGGTAGCCCTTTTTTTTTCCCCCGAATTTCACTAGTAAAACGTTCCACATTGCATTTAGAATCCTTGCAGATCGCCAGTTGACTTTTCTTTCGCATGTTACAGTGAAGAAAATTGACATAAAAAATGTCTCGTATTTGAAATATGAAAACACATTCATTTGAGTCGAACAGTGTCTCATGTCCGTTGCCTATTGTAAATGGGGCTTGCCTTCCGACTGTAACGATCAGACTGGGCAGCTTTGAGCTTTGCTTTTCTGAATGATATGGATACGTCTGAGCCGGAACCCTAAACACGCTAGCTGGGAAATGGCCTCGTAACTTCTTGTGAATGGCAAGTCCACTACATTATCCTTTGCCCTCACCTCCAGTTTCCACCACTGTCATCGTCGCAAACTCTTTGTGGGGAGACTAAGATTGACTCTATTCTAATTCACCCTATTCCCATACTTTCTCGTGTCACCTATGAACCAGCCCCTGGGCCAGAAAATATAAACGCTATCCCTTTCTCTTCACACCCGTGTGGAATGGTGTGGAAAAAAAAATAAGGCCCCTCAACTAAAGAAACTATTTTCGGGAAATGCCCACTTCTTCAGGAAATCCTGCAAATCCTAATGCTATCCAGACCTCAAAAGTTGGTCATCGCACCCACCGCAGCGCCGCCGCTGATCCGAGCTCTCAGGCGACCACGTACGTCTCAAACCCGATGACAGTTTAACGGTTTTCACCAGCGCATACTGTCAACTGTCATGTGTGGACAAGCAGTCCCCGTTAAAACATTCTGACGCGGTCCTAATGCTATGCTCCTCATTAACACACCCTATATAATATTACGGCTGCGATGACGGACATCTACATTGGCCCCTAGCCCAAGGCTGGTACAGGGGGCCTGTCATTAGCTTGCTTGAAATATTTGTTCGGTATGATTTATGTCCAAAAAGCTCTTGTTCATTTTCTTAAGTTATTTCATGACTACTGTGTATATTTAATAGTGTGGAAGAGCCTCATCTAAAACTTGTTTGTTTTAATTAAAGATGGAAATGAGGTGGAGTGGTGATGTGCTTTTAAGAATAATAAAAAAAAAATGGTTGTATTGTGAATCATACGTAGGCGTGTGTGTATTTACCACTGTGCGCGTGTATGTAAAAACGTGCGGCGACTGCAAATGTTGAGTTTTATTAGTATTAACAGAGCAAACAATACACTTCACCAACGAAATGGTAAGATTTCCAAAACCTGTGACCTCACCAGTCAGCTGAGCTTAGTTTGTCTAATGCTGAATATGGTGCCCATCCTAAAGATGACTAGGTTTAGATCTAGCCCAATTTTCACGTGGTTGACTCATGTTTGCCTAACTTAGGTCCCACACTGTTAACACCTGACCCAGTTTGAGCGTTAAACAATTTGGACTTTTTTTAAAACGTTTAAATCCTGTTTTCGACTATGAGGTATTTTCAGACGGGTCAGTTACACCGCGTGATCTAGGGATTGCTAGGATATTTTGATAAATGACGAGTAATCATACATGAGCAGAGCATGTGAACAAACCAAAGTGTGAGCAAGATTTCTAGGTCACGTGATGGCGGGACAGACCTGAATAAAGTGGTGCCAGAGATGACATTGGTGTGATCCGTCTATATTTGGCAACAATTAGCGGGGTATCTCCAGCATATGACCATATTTATAGACTGAAAATCAGGATTGAGCAAGTTCACCAAAATAGTCAGTTTAGTTCAAGTTCAGTTCACGAAGACCAAAAAAGACCCAGATCAAGTTTAGCTCAGTGTCACGAAAACTGAGTAATTTTCATATCAGATCAATTCCTCTTGGTGTCTGAAACTGCCATTCGTTTCTGATTTTTCAAAGAGCTTGTGAATTCAACTGAAATTTAACTAGAAAATTAAAGTTCAGATCAAGTCCCCGAACATACCTACAGTTCAGAACCACATCAGTTCGTCCAAAATAGTTATTAAGCTGGATCAAATTCACGTGAAATGAACTTAAGTTAACGAACGGCGTTCATATGAACTCAGTTCTGCCTGCCCTGTGGAAAAAAGCCAAGGGACTATTTCGACCATCTTGTCATCATGAGTATTATCGAAGAGACAGCTCTTAAAGCACTTCAAATCGAGCCCCTGAAACCGTCAACCCGTCACAAACAGGTGAGAGGATCTCAGAACTAAAGCGTCAATCAAACTAGCCCTGACGTTCAGTCTTACACGTTCGATCCTACAAAGACATTTTTCTGGATACATTCCGGATACATTTCTGTGAGACATGGATGTTGCTGTCCACATGATCTGTCAAAACAGAATATGAAAAGACAGGACAGAAATGTCTTTATTAAATATATAATCCATCATTCTTCAGGTCACATAGGTGATCTTCAAACTCCTATCACGAATGAGCCCCCACTCCCTACCTCTTCTCTTCCTTCATGGCGGCTAACTTGAGATTTATGGAGGAAATCATTGACAGAACTTTATATATGTTAATATAACGTATGGATGGCGGATATGGGAAGAAGAGAGTGGGTATAGACCAGTAAACACCGGTTACAATGAAAAGATTTAAACCGAAAGTGTCCATAAAACGAAAGGCAATAACAAGACCCGCGTATTTTTCTTATTATCTTTGTTAACAAACAAAGGTTTAAATCGAATTACCAACTATGGCTTAACCAAAGGAGAAGATCTTCTTGATGGTAATCAGCACGCACATGCTGTGTGATTCGCTGAAAGCTGATTCAGTTTTGAAAGAACAGATTGGAACAACGGCAAAAAGTCTAAAATAGTTTTTCAGGTGTACCTAATTTTCACAAGCCCGCACGTGCATGAGCGCCGAAGTTTAGAGTAGGCCTATTATAAATTTGAAGTGATTTTACAGGACCAGCGATTAAACAAAAATTCTTGGCGAAAAAAGATCACTCCAACAATGGCCCAGATTCACAGGTGACTGACTATTCTAAGACCTGTGACTTCTAGGGAAACAAAAACTGGAAAAAGAGAACCGGAAAGGTATATTTATGCGCCGGTTACGATGTACTTAGGATAAAAATCACAGCTGAGAGCTTGCACATTAACGGTGGGATCTCTTACCATCGTAAGAATCACATTAGTACATCGATACTGAATGCCCCTTCGTGGTGTTAACATGCAGAATTAACGTAACTCGTACGATGGGAAGAGATCCCATCGTTAATGTGCATATTCTCTAGTGTCTTGCTGAAGATTCGCCTCCTTTGACACTGATAGATAATGAGGCTTCTCTGTTTAAACTGACACAATGTTTAAATTCGAAAATAAGTTTTCGTCACCGAATTTCGGTTTAACCGTTGTCTTCTGTATTATCATACTGCTGCTGTTTATTGTAACCGGGTGGAAAGGCATATACAGCATAGTATTCTTTCTCTTATATTTAATGGGGAGGAAGGTGAGCTTAAGTCTGATAATTTTTCAGATGTTGCATATTATTTTAAGGAGTTCAGAACCACATCAGTTCGTCCAAAATAGCTATTAAGCTGGATCAAATTCACGTGAAATGAACTTGTTAACGAACGGCGTTCATATGAACTCATAGTATTATTATTTTAAGGGATTTTACCAAATTACTATGAATGATCAATTTTGAGAAGAAGGGCCGAAAAAACCTACTCTAGAAAATTTCTGTCCCTGCCGGGGATCGAACCAGGGTCTCTCAGCTTGCAAGTCCGAGCGTGTTACCAACTACACTACAGGGACGCTAACTTCACAGCAATTTAATTCTTAAATACCTACTGCCTGAATCGGTCCCTAACTTCCACGTGCGAGCCTAGTGTTCACCCGTGACCCTAACACACTTCCCGACTGCTCACATTATGTTCCCTGGTCTTGATTTAAAGTCTGTCATGCGAGATTATGAGAGCCTTTATGTTGCATTACTAGAATGGACATAAGTCAAGTAGGATAAAGGGGAAGTGCTCAAGAAGACAAATGCAGAGAGAAAATGAAAGAAGGAAAGAAAGTCATGTGGTGGGAATCGAACCCGCGACCTCTGCGTCGGCACCCATCGCCTCGCCGTCAATTTGGAATCAGGTAGACGTTTATACACGACCACGCCGCCACTCCAAAAATAGTGGCTTAGTGGCCGGGGTCTTTCCTGAAGCCGAACAGAAGACTAGAATGGACAGAAAAAAAAAAAAACAACACTGAAGAGATGGAATAAGACTTTGGAATATCGAAGCGGCTTGGCAGTTTTTTATGTTTGAAATGGAAAATCCATCTCCACATGCACACAAAATAATGATTGTCTTCGTTTCTATTGAGAAAGCGAATCTAAAGAACGGTCTATTTGTTTTGATCTGAAATAGTTTGGGATAGTCGCCCACACGACTTTGAACTCGTTGAGTTGGAGAGAGACAATATTATCTTAGGAACTTTATTTCGAGGACAAGACTGAGAGACGATGATCTTTGATCATTATATTTGGTCAATAGGACTCTTTGATTGAAACCTTTGTTTTTTTCTTTTTATCTGATTTCGCTCTTGCCCTACTAACATTTCATATGGTGGATTACAAGTTTGCTTTAAATAGAAAGACCGCGCGCGCGAAAGAGAGAGAGAGATGGAGAGAGAACTGTTGCATTGGGAAGGTGCAAGGAGAAAGCACTGCGGTGGTCACGGTGCCAATGATCAATAGACTTAACTGGAATGACGATATCTTGTGTGTTCCCACAAGAGTCTTCCTACTAATTCACTTACGCCTTTGACAAAATGACGTCATCAGTTTGTGTGCTCTTCCCATCAAACCCTGAAGAAATGATTTAAACATGGGTCGAGGAATGTGACCGCTCATACGACCTCACATAATTATTACCCCATCAGGCCAGATCACTCAATGACATTCTCAACTTTCTGGGGATCATTAAGTGTCGCTGCCATTTACGGGCAATGGCCAATAGCATTCTAACAATATCTTTCGCCGCCTATAACCAGGCAGATACCCATTTAAGAGGTGGAGGAGCAGAGGAAAACATGAATGAAATGCTTTTCCAATATATTTAGCTTTATACATCACCACGACAGGAATCGAACCCACGTGCTCAAGAGTGGAAACAGGTTAGGTGGAATGGAAGGCGTATATATATATCTCCACCATGTATAACTCAATGAAAAGCTCCGCCTCTGAAAGATGGCTGCTGTTTTGTGCTCTTCAATTATTCATTTCCCCGCGATATGAGGACAGCCGCCTTCTCACCATAAACAAACAAGTGGTCGCCGACGCATACACAGCCCCAGGGTGAGTACCCTCTCATGCCTCATTGGTCGTTGGGTGCTCGATGGTCGTTCAGATCGATTTTCCGATCATATTGGTCCATTCCGGCGGTACATCACTCACACTTACCAATTAATGAAGTGCTTTTGACACCTTGGGCCTAGAGCGACGTTTGCGATCAATAGAACATCCCACTTCGCTTAAACGCAATTCTTTGGGAGCACGGGAAATTTCGCGATTAAAAAGAGTTGCGATTATCCAGTGACTTTTCTACTAGGAAAAAATAGATTATATCCTTCTTGAAAAATGTTGTGATTAAGCGGAATTTGTCATTAAGCGAATTGCCATTAAGCGGGGTCGACTGTAAGTGCCTGGATATAATATGCATGTAGGCCTATATTGCTGTCATAAGTACACGTAGGAGGAATTTAATGATGTTTGCACTGCGGGTGGTTGAATGGATATCCGGATACAAAGTATTTAATGGGTCTGTTTTTGTATGGAGAAGACGCTGAGGCGTGTTGAGGAGAGAAAGAGGTGTTTGCGGGATTTTGAGTAAGTGACAAGAGGGAGGGAGAGAGGGAGGAAAAGAGGGATGGAGAGAGGGAGGAAAGAAAGAAGAGATTCACTGAGAGAGAGACAGAGA
This sequence comes from Ellobium chinense, assembly GCA_033807755.1. NCBI lineage: Eukaryota > Metazoa > Mollusca > Gastropoda > Ellobiida > Ellobiidae > Ellobium > Ellobium chinense. The sequence continues at coordinate 2,030,185 of JAWQUT010000029.1, forward strand.
GAGAGAGAGAGCGCGCGAATGGAAGTGACTCACTGAGAGAGAGAGGAAGGAAGGGAGGCAAAGAAAACGGGATATAGAGAGGGAAGAGGTAGACTGGTGAGTGAGTGAGTGAGTGAGTGAGTGAGTGAGTGAGTGAGTGAGTGAGTGAGTGAGTGAGTGAGTGAGTGAGTAAGTGAGTGAGTGAGTGAGTGAGTGAGTGAGTGACTGACTGACTGACTGACTGACTGACTGACTGATCGACCAACCAACCAACCAAGCAACCGGCCAACTGACACATCGCTGTCTGATTCGTTCACTCACATAGCTGTCCACTTCTTTGCTCCGTCACTCCTCCTCCCCCTCTCCCTCCCTCCCACCCTCACTCACTCACTCACTCACTCACTCACTCACTCACTCACTCACTCACTCACTCACGAACCAACTCACTCCCTCCCTCCCTCTCTCCCTCCCTCCCTCACAGGGATAAATTATAACAAGCCATAAATACAGCAAGTGAGGCAAATGCCAAGAACAGCCTCGAGAGACAGACAGTTGCACAGGACACGACTACGAGAAAGAGAGAGTGAACCAAAGCCGAGGAAACTCTGGATTGAAGGGGTGACTGAGATGATGTTACATAATTTTTTTTTCAGTGGTAGACGTTAATGTTTACCAAACGCTTTCATGAACACTTTCCTTCCAGTCTTTGCTAGCTGCGCGCTTGCGACTGCGCCATTATGGAGCATGAATTAGTCTGCAATATTCACCCACTATGTCTCAATGAGTCTCATTGAATGGGGTCTGTGATGCCCTTTTTAAATGTCCCAACGCATGACGTGAATATTTCTTTAACGTAATTTTATTCAAATAAAGCGGCCTGTATCGTCAAGGTTTCCTGTAGATCAGTATGAATAGAAATGTTCGCTAATACGGTCTATTACGTCTTTCTGGCATTTTGGATTCTTTCCCAAAGATCGTCATAGATGTGGAACGGATGAAGGATTGAGAGGAAATGGAGAATGTAAACTTCCGATATAATTATTCATGTTTTCCTTCAGATCGGTATGAATATGACTAGAAACGTTCGCCAATATTGTCAGTTATGTCTTCTTGGCAATTTTATTCTGTCCTATAGACTGTGGTGATGTGGAAAGGCTGGAAAGTATAAACGTTTGAGGAAAAAAGTAAACTTTAGACTTCCGATGCAAGTATTCAAGTTTTCCTTCAGATCAGTATGAATAGAAACATTCATTAATATTGCCTATTACGTCTGCCTGCCAATTTGAATCCGCCCCATAGATCGTATGGTGATGTGGAAGGTATTAAACATTGAGGAGACAAGTATAATTAAAATTCCAGTGTAATTGTACAGTCTCATCTCTCTCGAATCCTCGAAACGTGTTGAACCACTTCTTAGTCTGAGTCCGTATTTAGGAAGTCTTATATAGAGTAATCAATCTGATGGCTGACAACTATGTTGAGAAAAGCGTTTTCACCGAAGATACAGTTGACTCTAGTTAATCGCTATTCATTTAATGACAACTTCCACTTAAACACATAATTTTCCACAGTACATAATACAGTTGGCCACTGTTTCTTGGCCTGTGGCTGAGGTTGAGAATTTGAATCTCAAAACACGAAGTTGTTGCTATGTGGGTACAAGTTACTCTATTTATTGTATAAAAAGGCCTGAAATATAGGTAGCCTGATTCACTGCCAAAGTTCTCAAAATCTAATTGGGCTTGCGGCATATTTGTATGTGTCAAAATCTAAAGGAAGAGTTAAACAATATGTGTGGAAAATATTTTGGCATGAGACCCCTCGGTAAGTTTATGAGGAGTGTAAAACCTTATATAACCAACAGTGAAAAAACATTGGTATCCTCATACCCTAACCCGAACCCACATAGAGGAAAGAGTCCCGGAATTTTATCAAATGGACATAGAATACCTGTATAATGAGGTTGTGTTATCCTATGACGAAATCTGTGAAGTTTTTGTTTTTTTTTCCCCGCTGCTGATAGGCCCTCTTGCCGCTGACGCAAATTGCTTTCAACATTGATGACATCTGATGGTAACGGCTTAGACATCACGCAAAAGATGACTTGCACGTGTATGAATAATTTCTAATCGCCTGATTAGGAAGATGTGATCTGCATTAAATCATGAATGCATATTTTCGTCTCTGAATATCAGAAGCATCTTGGCCTATGCGATAATCCCAAGTATATGAAAAGCATGTAAGGGTATTATAATCATACACTGTGTGAAAATTGTTGCGTCAACCACTTTACGCCTCTGCATTTAAGCATCTTGTCTGCATAGCTACACTGACTTGCATGGCGTCCACTGTGCTCAATGGAAGCCAGAGAAATGGTATGTGCTCAGAAAGCATTTAGGTCTGCGTTCACATGCGCGTCTCGACGATGCTGTCGGTCTTGAAAAACTTGGATAATGGGTAAAGAGTGTGCAATTACAATCGGTCGTATACTCACTGGTTAAAGAAAAAAGTATAGACTTTACAATACGACGGAAAGTTACTTGCACTGTTCTCGCCCGTGTGCGCGAGATCGCACAGACACATTTCATTCTTCTAGCTACAACTTTCCTCAGCCCCTGTCCCGTCACAAACAGGCAGCTGAAAATAGATTTCATTGCGTAAGCAGCCTGATTCAGCGTGTTTAATATCTGTCGTTAACATCTTGACAAACACCACAATGTGTCTCCTATTTCGTTCATTTCACACTCTGCATGTGTCAGGCTGAAAAGAGCGTATGAATACAATAGGACTACATTACACCCAAAAGTACATAGGTAACCGCCCACGTTGGGAACTCTAAACACATGGTATATTATGTATATAATATAAAAAGTCTATGGGTTCACCCACAAAGTACATTAATGAGTCTATTATTACTGAAAAAAAAAACCGCGGGTAGAAGTCGTAAACATTAATAGGTCACCGTTGAAAGGTACGATTAAATGCCATCACGTGAATGGGGTTGCACTGTCGCAAAATCGATATACACTGATTGATAATAAACCAATAAAAGTAATCGATATCGAGCGGAGACAGTTCTAGCTACGGAAACCCTGCGCGAATGGGAACACACTAGCATTAATGGAAAGCGGATAACGAAAATAATGCTCGGAGCAATGTAAAATTATGAGCCTTACATGTTTGTTTGTTTCTGATAGCCTACAGCAATGTTATAGAGACCGCACAGTGTCCAGGAAGCAGTGCAATGTTTTTGCCGATACACTGCCTCCACTGGCGTTATTTATTATACTTCTCGTAAACAGGATACTTCAAGATTGAAAGACGCTAGGGGGCATAAGCATTCACTGAAACTGCGCTTATGAATTTGAGGGAGGGATATTATGTAAATCTTGCATTTGTCACTGCACTCCTGAATTTCCATGTTACTTCATCATGTTTTCAAAGCGTTGATGTCATTAGATTACCATGAACTCTTAAGGTTTACTAGCAATAGATCATTATACAGAAAGTATGATGTAGGATACAACACGGGCGCGCTACCTCCAGGATGTGCCGGTACGTCTCAGAGCTGTTTGCAACAAAAAGTAAAGACATACATGCTCGCCATATGTAGCGAAAGAGTTAAAGGGTTGACGCAAGCAAAAGAGGACGAAATGAAGAAGGTTCTCACAAACTAGAATTCCAGGGGACCCGCCACTAGTTTCGTGCCTGTTAGATGTTTAAGTTCGTGAATACAATTTGAATACTATAGAAAACGACAGGTCCAGATCAAGAGCATTTCAAGAAGTATGTGGGTGTTTCCAAGGCAGTGTGGTCGTGTAGTTATGAGTCGTGTTCAGAAACTCAAGACTGTCAAGTCTAACGTTTGTGTGTTCGACTCACGGGCCGGGCGGTGTGCGTTATTGTGTCTTTGGGAAAAACACTTCACTCCCCTTTCCCCACTCCACTCAGGTGAAAATGAGTACCTTGTTTTAGAGCTGATGGGGAAGAGGGGCAGGGCGCTGCACCGCGGCGACCAGCAATAGCTTTGTTAGGTGTTTCATTTAAAATATTATGTAATTACATGTATAAAGCGTTCTGTGTTCTCTGTTCTGTGTTTGTATTATGAGGAAGATGCTTGAAACAAATCAGTTTCCCTACGGGATCAACAGAAGTATTTTCAGAATGAAAGCTTCCTGGTTGTATTGTTCTACTGCAGCCATTATTTAATGTATGCCACTGAGTTATAGAGACAGACACGTTGGAAAGATTCGACTCAAACTGTGAACATTTCTCAAATCTTAGATACAATCCACGAACATCCGCGAGGTTATGCCTGAGAAAGCAAGACCGAGTATAATGTGTGAAGAAATGATAAACCATAGGTTGCGCAAGTCTCAGTTGCAATGGGGGCATTGACTATTCATTTTGCGTCACTGAGTGAAACATGGGTATATTGAAACCGCTTGATTTTTTTTATTTTTTTAAATGAAATAAAGTTTAGCTTAACATATACAAAAGCCTCTTTGCCAGTATCTGAATAAGCCTTTAGGGATCTGTAGGGAGAGATATTTATTCTAGCCGAACTTACCTTTGATGAACGAATAAAAGAACAACACTATGTTTATATATGATGAGAGAACGTTTCTAACATTCCTTCTCACCTTGTCTATAAATCGTCTATCAACATACATTAGATTCGGCAATACGCCTGAGAAATCATGGACCAGTAATATGAAAATATATAATAGACCTAAAAACTGTGAAAGTCTCAGTTGCAATGAATTATGGGCCTATGCCTATTCGTTTTGTATCACTCTGGGAAACACGGGGACATTGAAACCGCGGATGTTTTTTGTTGGTTTTTTTGGGGGGGTAATGAAAATGGAGGTTAAGCTCAACATAATTCTGCAAAAGCGTCTTTGCCAATTTCTGAATACATCTTGAGGGATCTGTAGGGAGAGATGTTGTGAGAAGATATTTATCCTAGCCGAGCATACCTTTGATGAAGGAAAAAAAAATATCCTGTTCATATTTCGCCGCCCGGATATAATACAGCCGTAAGTCCTAAAAGTCATTTAAGGACATACGATAGTATTAATCCCAGGCGATGATATGATGATAGTACTTTCTCTTATTCCCTCTCACCCTCTCTAGTCTAGAAAGAAAGCCTCAAAAAAGGGTGCGAGATCGCGGTATAAATTCAGTGTTTTCTATAATCTTTATACAGAAAGAAAGAAACATATCCCCACTATATAGCAATACTGCAGTCATAAAGAAGACGTGGAATAAAAATATTTCTATGCTTACGCCACAACTGAATAACCTGCATGAATAAGACCTACATGAATATGAAAAACAGCTATTAATAATAATGCAGGAAATATTTTATTCATCGCACAGAACACTTAAGAAATTCTGATAAAAAATTAATGGAAATATAATCTAACATTCTAAAGATCAATGTAGTCTCAGAAGCAATTTAACAATACTTACGTCTTCAGTGCAAAATTCATTCTTCATAGCTTTGCAACTTTATCCCACCACGAAACCAGTCACATGCCACACAGACTTAAGTGCTTAAGACGAGGCAATAGAGAAATGAAACATTTCTATTTTGATTTCCAATTCTCTGTGCTGAGGCTAATATTCCTGAACAATAACTGAACTGACGTTAAAGATAATTATCTATCTTCTAATGGGATTGTAAAAGGGAAACATGAAACACGTCCAGCAACCTACAATTGCGTCGAAATCCAAATTTATACCTCTGTTCGTGACCGAGATTACGTATTGATTAAAGCAACGTTTATTATCCCGTACGCCATAAAAAAAAAAAAAGCTAACGTGCTGCAATCTAACACACAGAAGATCAACACACGGCTAGGAGGCACACCCAAGTTTACGACACAATAAAAGGGTCATTTTATGTGCATAGTGGTATAGTATGAAAGCAAAGTATACATGAAACTAAAATTACCAGTTTTTATATTGGAGAGTTATTAGTCTTCGTCCAACCCTGGGATCTTCCCAACTTAAAAAGAGAACAAAAAAAAACAGACGTAATTTTAGCCAGTAGGGAAACTGGCGCACAGTATTATAAAGTGTTATACATCTCATTCATAAAACAAACACAGAGAACAGTACACATCACACATGTAAATACAGAATATTACAAATGAAGCACATAACAAAGGCATTGCTGATCACCCACGGTGCAGTGCCCTGGTCCACCCAGCTCTAAAGCGAGGTACTCATTTACACCTGAGTCGAGTGGGGAAAGGAGGATGAAGTGTCTTTCCCAAGGACACCACTATGCAAACCTTCCGGCCCGTGAGCCGAACACACAAACCTTAGACTTGACAGTCTTCAGTTTCTGAGTACGACTCGCAAATCACACTTGAGTACCATGCATATTATTCGAGGTCTTTATGTAATCAGGTGGTAATAGATATTCTTTTTATTCATTAAAGGGGGAGGAATGTTCGCCCAAACCGATATGATCTAAAAAGTGTATCACTTGGGAATTTACCAAATTACTGCCCCCCCNCCAAAAAAAGGAAAAAAAACCAAAGAAAACTAACACTAGAAAATGTATTGTTCGTACACCGGGGATCGAACCCATGATCTCTGAGCTACACGGACTACACCACACGGACGCTAACTTCTTAGCAACTTTAACTTCAAATACCTACTTCCTGAACAATTTCCTAACGTTGACGTGTGAGCCCAGGGTTTATCCTAACAACATTCCTCAGCTGTTCACACTCCTCCTTGCTTACCCATGTCATGTCTTCGTGACACACAGTTCTCGATGAGTAGGACTAGGAGGTCATTCTTATGTATATATATTTCCTTCGAGGTACTGTCTTGATGCCTTTTTAAAATTAATTAAGGTCTCTCATCTTTTAGAATACTACCACCCGCGCTATCCTTATGGGTTATAGAATCTTTGACTCTAGAATATGTAATAAATGTCACGAGAACAGCATACTGGTAAAAATAAGCTGGTGTAAAATGAAATGATGAGTAACAAAAATCTCAGATAGTGCAGGATCTTGTGGATGCTTGAGGTAATTCAAGTTATAATGTTTAAATAAAAGCCTTTCTAACTGCGCTAAACCTGGTAATAGTAGACTAAAAGCTTTCTTCATTATGTCCTTTTGACTTCAGTGTCTATCAATTACCTCTTTGGGTCCTATAGTTGTTACTTACTTGTCTGTTTATAGCAAACCAAATCCACGTGAAAAAGCACTTAACATAATTTTGCTGCTGACTGAAAGAATTCCGATGCAGCATTTTAGAGAAGGGGTCAAAAACTGAACAGTTTGGCTTGACCCCCGGTGACCACAGCTCACTAGGCTATGCTAAGCTACTGGCATGTGGCTTAAACACTAGCAGCAGCTGAGCTGCATTTGGGCGCCTGATCCCAGGAGGCCAAGTTGGACTTGACCCAAAGTCTCAAGCCTGGGAAAAAAATAGGCCAGGGTCGGGCTGCAGGCTATTCATACATACTGGCGTTATACTGACTGCAATAGTATCTCGAGGATTGTTGAGAGTGACAATGGACTTCAGCTCTTTTGTTGTAGGATAATACAGTAGTAGTAGGACTTTGGATCTTGAACCTCGTGTACTCAGAGAACCTGCATTCTCACTGTAGTATTTTAGTCCTGAATCCCATGTTACTTACAAATCTGAAGTTATGGATTGGTTACTGGTATTGAGGGTTCAGTTCAAGACATTCTTGTGTATGATATATTTTATAACTTAGGCACATGGGGCATGAGAAGACAGTGGCTAAAGCAATGATAATAACTGGAGAATTAAACGGTAAACGTAGCAGAGAAAGAAAATTCTGAATGGAAATGGAGTAGCAAGCTGTATGAGGGCACAGAGTTATAGTGAAATGTTGAGATAGGCAGCAGACACAGACAGAAGTGGAGGAAGCCCATGATCACCTATTTCAATCGATATAATACTAGAGGAAGAAGGCACAGTTTGCTTTTAGGGTTACATATGTGTGTGTGTGTTCGTGGTTGCTTGTGGGTGTGTGTGTGGAAGTATGTGTGTGTGTATGTGTGTTAGCGAGGAAGTGTGTGTGTTTGCACAGATATTTATGTTTTGTAAGTACACTGCAACAAGGCAAATTTCCCTTTGTGGACAAATATAGTTATCCTTATCCTTATCCTTATCCTTATCCTTATATGATGTCATGGGAGATGTGTTACATCTGATGAAGTAATGACAACAACTTGGTCACCTTCTCCCACCTTGGAAAGCTGAACATTTAAGCTGGGGCGTTAACCTATAGCTTTCTAGTGTGGAACGAGCTGCTGCAGACCAGTTAACATGTCTTCATAATAAAGAGCTTGCGCAATAAAGATGGGATCATTCACCATCGTAAGATTTACATTATTGCATCGGTGCTAAATGCACCCTTTGTGGCGTTCAACACATAGAAGTAGTGTAATTCTTACGATGGTAAGAGATCCCATCATTTAAGCGCTAACTTTCAAATGAATGCAACATACGACTTCATGAGTTCAGCCCGACCCACGCAAAAGTTTCTTAGCCTGAAAACCTAAATCCTAACATTGGTCGATTTGCTGTCCTCAGATAACGTCGCAATAAATTCTTTCGTTTGAGCGTTTTACTTATTCCAGGTGTTTTCGAGCTAAAGTAAATATTTGAAGTTGGTCGTGAAGTGGGACTAGTGATAAAGTTATAATGATGTATAAAACATTCGTAATATACTTCAGAATAAGAGAGTCGAAAATTCACATAACTTCTCATATTAGTGGACTTTGAAAAGCAGTTACCAACTCCGCATATTCGCTACATCTCGAAAGCATGGAAAAAGTTACGATTAAGAGGAATTGCAATTATCCACTAAGTTTTATGTAGAAGAATAGCACTTTATTATTTGGGAACTGTTGCGAATAGGTGGCAGTTGCGATTATCCGGATTGGAATTAAGCGGATTTGACTGTAGTTTCACAGCAAGGACCACAAACGCTGTGAGAAATTATTGCACAATACTGATATTTAGCCTCTATTACAACAGTTACCGTATCTTTACGACAGGTTTGATATCGCATTTATTGGTTTTTCAAAAGACCCGAAACATTTCTCACAGATTAAACTTCAACTATACTTCAGATGCTTATCGTCATGGGATTTACAAGTCAATAAATGCATTAAACCGCCTTCTTGTTATCCAAAGACACACATCTAAAATTAAAAAAAAAAAACAGCTTTGCACGGCTGCGAATTCCCTCAACGTCCAAATTCGGCTATTGCTGCACATTACATTAGCGTTCTGGTCATGAATGACGTGTGGATCGATGAAATAAAATTCACTTGTACACGGGTAGTACTTTCTCATAGATTTAATATGAACTATACATAAGATGCCTACCGTACACACTACACAGACAAGTCAACAGATGTACTCCAGTGCCTTGTTGTGATCCAATATGAAAACAGAAAACCTAGATACAGCTGCAGATGGCTGCCAGCTACTCTCAACGTCCAAGAGCGGCTATTGCTGCACATTGTATTATGGCGCTCTGATCACGAGAGACATGTGGATCGATATAACAAATCACTTGTAATACGGTTCATAGCATTTTTAATTTCTTTTGTTAGTTAAGATATTGATCTAACGGTGATGGTATCATTTATACTAAGTCTTTAACTTCAAGCTTCATTACACCTACAAGGCCATCACCAAGCATTTCACTATCACTACAATCAAAAACTTACCTGTCTCTGGGCTTAACGTTTACTTAAGAGATAGTTCGGGTGCGTCTGTTAAGTCAGTGTTCCTTTGTGAAAGTGAAATGCTGTCCGGGCCGTTAAATTGTCTGTGACATTTTTAAAGGGTGCTCGGCTCGGCGAAAACAAATATTAGACCCGATCCCTAGTTTGCAGGAACAAATCAGGTATCTCTCTTTTAACCTTTACATAAAAGGCGCCTGTAGTTTTTAACATGAAAAGTGAACTATAACCACTCCCCACATTATGACAAAGTTCTTTAGCAAGCAGGCCAGTAGTTGGTTGTGGATTTTAGCTTATGAAAAGTAACTGAAGATGTATTATTTACAAGCAAATTCAACATTCTTTATACGAATCTACTTTTTCTTTAGCACCTCTTTGAGAAGAGGGTCAAGATATAAAAGGTGAAATGGTGAGTGAGATCATGGAACGTAGAGTCCCTCCTTTTCTTGCGACTGAATGAAGGAATTTTAGTATTTACATGCAAATTTCAATACTCTTGTGTTCCTATGTTTTACCTCCTTCCAAGGCGAAGGAAAGGAAAACAAAGACAGTGACTTTGAGGAACAGATGCGGTTTTCATCTTACTAAAGAATAAAGGAATGTTAGGATTTATATGCAAATTAAACGTTCTTGATCTGCCTAACTTTTAAGCCTGTAGTTTAGAGGAAATAAGTTTAAAATTGATGAAGAATACAAGAAGTATGAGAGGAAATATGGCAAACCGTATCCACAGTTATGGAATGCTATTCTGTATTTACATGTGCAAGCAAGTTGAAAATTTTTATGTTCTTGTAGGACACCTGTTGTGAAGATATTGGTAAGAATGGAGGTATTACTGATAAGATGGTAAGATAGGGTCTCTATCTTTAGAAAGAAGGGTGAAGCTATAAATATTCTCAATGAAATAATGCCTGTTAATACACACACACACACACACACACACACACACACACACACACACACACACACACACATGAACGCACAAAGAAAGAGAGTAGAGAGAGAGAACAGATATAGAGCATGAAAAAAAAAGGGGAGAAGAAACTATTTAATGACTGTACTCCGAGGATGAAGACTTTTGAAACTTTGACAAGCAGGTTATACTTTGAGGCTGTAGTCCATTTTACGAGAGAGTTAAAGACGGGGACGGACAGACAGACAAACGGACAGACTGACAGACAGGCAGGCAGGCAGGCAGACAGGCAGGCAGGCAGGCAGGCAGACAGACAGGCAGGCAGGCAGGCAGACAGACAGACAGAACAGACAGACAGACAGACAGACAGACAGACAGACAGACAGACAGGCAGGAAAGCAGATAGGCAGAAAGAGATAGAAAACATGGAGAGGGAGGCGTAAGGAGTTAGGCAGTCAACAATCTGACTATCATAGAGACTGACAATCAAACACTCAGACATTCAGATAGACAGGCAAACAGACCGACACGCAGACCCACAGATAATCAGACAGACAATGCTTAAGAGAAGAGGGGCGTTACTCCAATAAAGTGTTAAAAATCGATAGTGAAAGTAACGATATAAAGATAAGAACAAGGAAGAGGGCACAACCAGGCACTAAAGTAGAATAACTTCTTATCTCCAAACCCTAAAAGCTTCAGTTTTGAAGTTTTTGACCCGTTGTAAACATTCTCACAATCTATCGTATTCCGTTACAACCGTAAGAAGATCGATGACGGCCATGTTGTTATCTATGTTCGTTCCTTTTCTGGCAGAGAGGTGGGGAGGGTGTTAATTTATTGTCACATATAAGTGTCTGTTCAAATGCGATGTTGTGGAAGTTATAACTGTGAGCGAGAGAGAGAGAGTGTGAATAAGATAATGAAAGAGAAAGTTAGTGGAAGAGTGAAACAGAGAGAAAGAGAAAGCGACAAGATATGTAAATGAT
>JAWQUT010000029.1:2045266-2070361 GCA_033807755.1 Ellobium chinense
AACGTCACGGACTACTTACTATAAATTGTGGATATACTGGATCTTATGTGTAGTAGGGGGCACCCAGCTGTTAAACCATGTTAGGTGTTTCTGAAGAAGACGGTGAATAAATGAACGAGGAAGGCGGGATATTAGAGGTGTAAATATCTCCTTTCCAGATCACTACATTCTGGTGAGTGTAGAAAGTGTAGAAAAGGCTATGTTAATGAGTGTCTTGACGATATATTGCATACCGAATAGGGTCACAGGCACCTGTGAAATGCTATTTGTAGAACTACCAAAAAAAAAAAACGAAACCAAAAGCGGTTACTAGGGATGGGGCGAGAAGGAGAAGCAAATTGAACATGCTTAGCCGGGTGGCCAAAGAAAGACAAACCACTTTACTTAAGTTCAAAGGTCAGTAACGTCAAAAATTTTAATTTTATACCGCTGAAATTTTACTTACATTTGTAGATAGATACTACCGGCTAATGCTGAAACTTTCAATTAATTAGACGCTATGAGAGTGTCACATATGTTAAAAAAAAAACAACACGTGTCTTCTAACAGCATGTCCTGTGTGTATTAAACATTAACCCTGGCAGGTCGGTTTTATGATATGTGTTTTCAACTTTTTTGCTGCCCAACCACTTGTTCACACGCATACGCAGCTTCCAAGTGGAAGTCTAGAGCTAATTCTGACCTCCCATACCTCCACACAACAACAACAACAATAACAACAACAGCAGCAGCAGCAGCAGCAGCAGCAGCAGCGGCAGCAACAGCAACAATCCCTTAAACAACCAGAAACAAGTGTTTCCAATATCATACACAACACATGTATCGAGCTCCAACTCCTTGAAAAACCCAATGTAAAACCTCCATTCACGGCTGAAATGACTGCCTACAAAAGGCACCCGCTCTACGGGATAATCTAGACATTGTAACCTCAATCATGATAATTCTGTGTCAACGCCGATGCCCCCTCCCCCTCCTTCGCAAAGGCGTCACCCGACCCTCGCCCCTTCTATTTTCTTTGGGACATCACAGAAACACAAGATTCCTTTTCTTCATCGACCATAAAAGTACATATTATCACAAAACGAAGAGCGGGTGCGGTTGGGGTGGGGAGCAGGGGTCCTTAACCCTTTGAGGTACACCATATTGCTGGAATGTGAAGAAGGGGAGGAGGACTCCGAGAGAGTGGTTGTTACGGGTCGCAGCTCACAGTAACAATAGGAAGTCTGAGATAAACGCTAGAAAAGATGAAAGCACACAAACTGACAGTATGATACTGATAGGAAGCATGGACAGGACACACAAACACAAACACACAATGGCGGTTGGGTCGGAAGTTTATCTGGGGCGTGGTGTCTTTGACAGAACCAGCCAACCAACCCGACTGGCACAAAAAAGGGAGAGCATTCCACCCCAAAGGTGACAATGACAGGCTTAAGGCTAAGTTAAGGTACAAGCACATGCTAGAGTTATCCCCACTGTGTAATCTTGTCCGTGGGCTAGTCAATGGGCTTGACCTTATCCAAGGGTCGTATCGTACAAAAACGCACCTTTTGCAACATTTTCTAGTCTGGATCTGGCTGGTGCATGTTAAAGAACTGATTGGATCTCTCTCTCTCTCTCTCTCTCTCTCTCTCTCTCTCTCTCTCTCTCTCTNCTCTCTCTCTCTCTCTCTCTCTCTCTCTCTCCTCGCTCTCTCTCTCTTTGTCTCACTGTGTGTCTGTCTGCCTGTCTGCCTGCCTGTCTGTCTCTCTCTCTCTCTCTCTCTCTCTCTCTCTCTCTCTCTCCCCTACTTTCTACCTACAGATGAATGCTACAAGATTTGGAGCTAACCATTCGAGCCAACCAGCCACTCCTAGACTTGGCAGCTAGCAGCTCTTATTTCATTTAACAATTTATTTCAATAGGCATCTCCGTACGATTCAGAAGTGCAGAGTTTGGCCAATATTAAATAATAATTGTGCACACATAACATTAAAAATGGGAGCTAACGGTATGTCAGTGAAAACTGACTATATCATGAGTAGATAACGCACAATCAAAGAAGTAATGAATGCGACAAGAGGTGAAAACAAGAGGGTTGTCAAGAAGTACAAACAAAAGAGTGGAAGAGATTGTTTGAGGAGGCTTAGACTGTTATTATGTAAGCTGTAGGCAAGAATGCTAGAGCCATGCACTACCAGATAAAGGCAGAGGAATTTCGTAAGGTGCCAGTTACACTATATATGATAACCGGCTACAGGGGGGAATCAGGTCTGTTGACACTGCCCATTGTGTGGGCTAGAAGGTCTCAGTTTTTCTATAGGCCTGACTAGTTGACTAGGCTAGACTTGTATAGTAGGCGTCGTCTTGAAAGAACGGTCAGGTCATTTGAGACGTTTGCCTTTTTATCTGTTTGTACCTCTGTCCCTGATGTTCCTCTCGTCTTCTTCACCCAGACCCATTGTTGGCCTCATACTTTGAGAGCCACACCTCCAAAACATGCAAGCAACTTCGATAATGAACCTACTGGTTCACAGAAGTAGGGGTTGGTAAACGAGCAGCCAAAAGATTGTTAGATCTGTTAAAGGCGATGCAAAATCAGAGATCTTTTTGTGAAACAGTCAACATTTGCTCAATGGTAACTTTGCGGTAACATGAAAGAGATGCGCTTTAGAGGAACTGCAATAATTACTCAGTGACGTTCTTAGGAAAAATACAGTTTATATTAGCAGAAAATGTTGTTATTTAAGCTGAAGGTGCGATAAAGTTGTTAGCTATTAATGTTTCACTAAAGGACACTGAACACAACAGACCAACAGTCAACATTAAATAAGTACATAGTAAAACTGGGGATCATCTTTGCAGAACGTCTTTACAATATTATACTCTCACGGATCATCCGACATGTAATCAATCGTTGATAGAGGGTAATATAACAGTATGGACCTAATGATTACTAATATAGATGATCATCAAATGAAAAAGAATTTATTTTTACTAAGGTTATCTTGATTGGCTGTATATATGTGAGCATTACTTGGACAAAACTTTTTTCGAAACTGCATCATAAGTTCATATCAAATTCAGTTCACTGAGGACAAAAAGTCCTAAGATGAAGTCTAGCTCAGTTTCATGAAGAGTAGTTTTCAGATCTTACCAATTCCTCTTGGTTTTTAAAACTGGTATTCGGTTCTGATTTTCGAGATCGCTGTGAACTGAACTGAAATTTAGGTAGAAAATTAAATTTCACAGCAGGCACTTAAAATGGCTATAGTTCAGATCCAAATCAGTTCGCCCAAAATAGTTCCTAAGTTCAGATCAAGTTCATGTGTATTGAACTTAGGTTCATGAACTGCATTCATTAGGTTCATGAACTGCGTTCATATGATCTCAGTTCTGTCCAATCCTGTCCCGAGCCTCAGAACCCTGAGGGCTCATATCAAGCTAATGGCAAGAGCTAAATATTGTGCATCGTAGGTGAGGTCGAAAGCAATGACCGAGATTATAATGATACAACCCCAAACTTAGCAAAATAAGCAACGTTAGGCTTGTCACGACAAGTAGAACAGCAACCCTCTAATGCAATGTAACCGTACATCACTATGAACTTTGCGACAATTCCCAACAGCAATACATAGTGGTCCACTGTCCACTTTATTGGAGGCTATGTTATAACAATTTACAAAAGTTTATGACAGACTTGAGCAATTTCTGACGTATGCCTACCCGTTTAGTCTACTCCACCTCATGAACTTTTAACTGTTAACAGGTCAATGTTCAACGCCCATTACTGTACTTTAGTGCATAGGCGGATACCCAGAGATGGGTGTCTTGTTACACTAAGCGCAGTCGAAGGTATCGGTAGTGACGTCCCCGTCCGAATTCTTAAAGGGAGGTTGCAAAAGAGATAAAGTATTCTGCCTCCTTCTCACTTTCTCTTTCTCTCTTTCTTCCTCCCCTCCATCCTCTATCTTCATCTCTGTCTTGCACTGTCGAACCCTTTTTGCCCATCGACAAGGAAAACAGAAGACAAAACGGCTTGGACAGTTCAATTTCATGCTGTAATTCCTTCTTTCAGTGAAACTTCAGCCTGTTCTGAAGAACAAGAGTTCACAGTCTTTGCAAGAGGTCATCACGGCCCGACTAGCGAGGTGTGTAAAAGTGCAAACGAGGTGGTCTAGATCTTTGTCTCACTACTACACTCTCACACTCATGTGAAATGAGTCACTCACCGTACAGAGTTTAAAACCGAGGTTCCCAATCTGGAGGTAGGCGTACCCCTAAGAAGTTTGTGGACAGGGTAGTTGAAGGGCTACCTCGTTGGACTCAAGATCGAAGGGTACTGAGTTCGATTCCCAAACTCTTCCAAGATGTAAATGCCTCTGGAAAGCTGTTTATGTACATTTTCCTCAGTCTACCGCGTTTGTTACATGTGTTCCTGATTATAGGCAGGGAAAGTATTAGAGTATTGTCGAATGCTAATGATCAGCGCCTGTAAAATGGCAGCGGCAGGCTTCATAGAGAGTTGAGCTTATCTTTGAGTGATATGGCCTGCTGGGGTAATGAAGACGTGAAATTGCGTGAGCGGACAAAGGCCTGGATTCGAGACAACGAACCTAACATTTATTACAATACTATTATTATTACTACATAACATAAATTCCAGATAAGTTTGCAAAGGACACAGTCCATGAATTTCGATAAAAAAAATTCGAGTTATTGACTTGATTTTAAACCATATGAGTAATTTCTAATCCAGGTGTACCCATGATTGCCTTGTGGCACCAAGGGGCACACCTATCAAAAGAAGTTGAGAACCCCTGGTCTGAGGCGAGAGGAAGAGGTAGCACGGGAAAAGCTTATTTGCTTTCACATGACTGAAGACACACATTAAGGCATGTTGATCCCAAATTCTGAAAGCGGTTCACGAAGCACAAGCACTTGATACCTCTTCTGTGCTTCCCCACTTCTAAAAAAGACTTTATTATGCTCTATTGCCCCCTCATACATTCACCCTCTTAAAATCTCTCTAAAACTCTTCGTATTTCCATAATCGTTTGATGCTTCCTTTCACAGCATCCACCCGGATCTCGGCAGATCATATACATGTGCTTTGAAATGAAATAGACAGTAGGATATAATGATATTGGATTCCTCGCCAAACAACCACTTGCTTCTTCTCCCTCTAGTTCTCGAAAAAAACAAAACTACACCTAGATGTGTGGTTGCTAATGACGAAAAAGATACGCTGTTGGAGCCCTGATGTAATGGCTCTCTATGTTTACTACCATTTCTTTGGAAGTAGCAAAAAAAAAAAATTGCACTGCACTTGGCCCTTCTCCCTCTAGTTCTAAAAAAAAAAACAACCTACACCTAGATGTGTGGTTGCTAATGACAAAAAAGATACGCTGTTGGAACCCTGATGTAATCGCTCTCTATGTTTACTACCACTTCTTTGGAAGTAGCGGAAAAAAAAAGGTATCTCAAACAGTCCAAGGTACTTCCGCACAGCTGGTGAGAAGCGTCCTTAACTACGGCCGCAGAAGCAAGAACATTTTCATGTTACCAGAGTGATAATACTCGTAATGAAGATAGAGCAAATTTGATATGTGACAAGAATTTCTCCATTCCCTATATTTGTAACAAGGAATATTGATTTCAGCTATCAGTCGAGTGCATGGAAGAGTTTATGACGCTTGCTTTCTCATCGGAAGTTTGAAATGCGCAAGGGGGAGTGATCATAGCGGAAAATTTCGATACACTTAGCGTATCATCACATTTAAGCCTATCTCCTTGCTTCACAAAGGTATGAAACATAAAGTATGACGCACACTTTGACAAATGAATGGAGTGGGATCTCGATATTAAGTACTCATTTAATAAGTATATCTTGTTATTGTATGAATTTCAAATGCTCGGATTCAACATTATTTTATCATTTCATTATTCAGGTAATCCTGGGTATTAAGTTTTCCTTCAACATTAACAAGCCGTAAAGCCCATTTCACTTTAGCCTGAGCCATTTTTTTGAAGTTCTGAGAAATCGAGCGCTTTAAACCTGTTGCTCATAACAAAACAATAAAGCAGATGTGGTTAGCTTATATACTGTAAGTGGGATATAATAACAGGTCAAAACTCTACGTTTTTTTTAATACGAAAAAGAAGATAAATGGAAGACTTCAGTATAAACAACTCAATTCGTCACAAAAATTACTTAGGCAATGTGGAATGAGCATGACGAAGTATACTTTTTCCATGTGCCAAGGCCATAGTTGTCATCGAGGCTTTACTGCGCATGAATTGCACTGCACTTCAATACGAAGTAATGTAAATATTTCGGTTACCTCTCTTGTAACACATCATTTTTTAATTAATTTTTTTTTCACAGTTCGATGTTATAGAATACTTTTGACGAGGAAGAAAGTGACAGAATGCAAATAACAGCCTTGATTTGTTACATTTTGTAATCGGACAACTCCTACTCGCAGCTAGACTAGTCCATGCTTGCTTCAGCTAATGTAGCAAACTGTGACAATCTTACGCGCGAGCCCAAAGTTAACTCAGAAGGCTTACGGCGAATAATCCCTTGTCGTTTGAGCGAGAAAACTGACAAAGCTCGGTGTTTGTTTTACCGTCGAGTGGCGAGTGTTGACTCAGAAATGGCCGCTGTGGCCTTCAGAATTTTAATGAAAGATTTCGGAAACTTAATAGAGTGTACTGAGGGAAAGAAGCAGGTTTAGGAGGAGGGGGAGGAGGGGGAGGAGAGGGTAGGTTAGAGGAGAAATGAGACAAAGAGGGAGGGATTTCATGTGTAGTAAGGGAAGAGTGAGAAAGTTGTAAACTTTGAAGTGTTCACATACAGAATTAGAGGAAGACCGATGACTCCAGGCATTAAAGTTTACACGGTGTAAGGCAGATGATAGAGTCCTTTAACAAGGAAGGATCAATGCGCAGGTTCCCTCTACTCCCTATTTGGTTTCTCTGTGTATTTAAGCAATGACTACAATCTGCCATGAGTGGTAATTAAGTTCTTGTGTACCTGGTAGTAGATGAGGAATGGGTGCTAACTCTAAGTACATCGAGGAAGTCGGAAAAAGCGACTCAGAAAGGATATATAGAGATTCGATTTTCCGTCTCATGCGCTGTGTATTTAAACAATGACTAAAATATGCTATGTGTGGCAATTAAGTTACTATGTCCTCAGTACTTACGGAGGATAGGATGCTAACTCTAGGACATCGAGAAAGTACTTGTAAGTGATTCACCTTGCAGAGTAGTGTTTACTGTAGTCTTTTAACATGTAAGCGAAAATGAATCATATGGGAGATAAGAGTATGGACTGCATACAGATCTCTCCCGTATGAAATTACTACAACACGTTTAAGGAAATGATTCAGTAGACAGGGCAGTGTTTAAAGTAGTGTTTGGTTAAATGTTTGATCGAAAGGGAATTAAATCTGTTCCGAATGTAGTTACTACAAGTAATGACATGATTCAGTTGGTAGGATAGTGTTTTAAGTAGTGTTTTTAATATGTAAGCGAAAGTGAATTCAATCTCTCCGAAATAAAGTTGCTTCAAGTAACGAAAGGATTCAGCTACTATGGCAGTGTTTAAAGTAGTGTTTATAACATTGTAAGCGAAGGTGAATGAATCTCTAACGAATAAAATTACAAGAACACGTCACGAGTAGTGTTTTTAACAAGTAAGCGACAGTAAATCAAATACCTCCCGAACCAAGTTACTACAACACGTGTTACCGGGTAAGGTAGTGTTTAAAGTAGTGTTTTTAACATGTAAGCGAAAGTGAATCAAATCTCTCCCGAATGAAATTGCTACAATACAAAAGATTCAGCTGACATGGTGTTTCTAACAAGTAAATAAAATATCTCCGGAACCGAGTTACTACAGTACGTGTTAATTGGCAAAGTAATGTTTAAAGTAGTGTTTTTAACATGTGAGCGAGAGGGGAATTGAATCTCTCCCAAAAGAAATTACTACAACACATATTACAAAATGATTCAGCTGACAGGATAGTATTTACAGTAATGATTTTAACATGTAAGTAAAAGTAAAATCAAATCTTTCCCGAAACA
Organism: Ellobium chinense; assembly: GCA_033807755.1. Lineage (NCBI taxonomy): Eukaryota > Metazoa > Mollusca > Gastropoda > Ellobiida > Ellobiidae > Ellobium > Ellobium chinense. The sequence goes on from JAWQUT010000029.1 coordinate 2,053,340, forward strand.
AGTCACTACAATATGTATTACTGGGCAAGGTAGTGTTTAAAGTAGTGTTTTTAACATATAAGCGAAAGTGAATCAAATCTCTCCCGAATAACACGTGTTATGAAATTTCTTTCCAGCAGGGTGAAGCGGACCTTCGGCTACAAAAGAGACGTATTGGAGCGGGCATTCATTTAATAAAATAAGGGCGTAACGTGTAAGATGTCAGCGTTTATCGGCATGCATCACAATCATACGACAAAAGCCCATTGAAATACCCAGGATACACCCAGACGGCAATGCAGGCGACGAACGATAGGTGGCTATTTATATAACATCTAATGATAGATAAGAGTTTTCTTTCTTGTTTTGAATATGAAACCACGCCTCAATAGGTTACGTTATATATGTCGTTAGCTGGCGTGGGTATCTACTGGGTGGCGATATAGCTATATAAATATATGTATGCATTAATTATCGTGTGTCCTGCGATTAGTTCAGCCAAAAAGAAAAAAAAACACATGCGTCAGCACGAATATTTTGGGATTATGTTTACACGTTTTTCATCCTCCACGATTCGTAGGGTGCAAATCGTGAAACCCACAAATTTTCAAGACATGATCATAACCGATATATTTTTTTAATACACATCATGTATCGAACAATCAGAACAAGACTTCGCTTGTAGCTGGTTTGTTGTTGGTTTTTTTTTTTCATATTAAAACGAATAACTGAGTAATTTGTTTTTCCCTGTAAAATTTTGATTTCTGTAGAATTCATGATTCACGATTATTGTAAATCTCACATTGATGAGGTTAACAAACTGCTAGATAGAAATGAACAACGTTACAATGCAATGTGGACAGCGTTACTTCAATGCGCTGGATTGAATTGGATAGCGTTACATAAGTGTGCTAGACAGAATTAGACAGCGTTACAGTAGTATGCTAGACAGAACTGGGCAGCGTTACAGTACAATGTGCTCGACAGAATTGAACGGCGTTACAGTACAATGTGGTAGATAGAATTGGACAGAGTTGCAGTACAATGAAATGAATAGGCTTACTGAGTCGGTAAGAGAAGACGACTGTGACGGAAATGATGAGGAGGAGAGGAGGGGCGGGGAGGGGGGTAAGGGCTGATGTAAAGGGACAGGGGAACTTGGGGTGATAGAAAGAAAGAAAGATAGACAGAGAGGAGAATGAGGATGGTGAGGCGGTTAACATACAGGAGAATGACCAGCTGGTGACGACTCTTCTCTGAATGAATAGTAAACACGATGGTACCGACAATAGAGAAGATGAGGGCAATGACACCAAGGATGATAATACCATGCTGAAGACAACGATCATTATGACAGCTAAGCCTACGGTTGTGTCTAAACATTCGGCCAACTTCACAACCGTAGGGCGTGACTAAAGTTTACAAGAATGAGGAATATAAAAACCTAATAAAGCTACTGACCGGGAAGTTAAGCTTGAAGACTTGAACATAATAACGTATGTATCGTCGGTGGCGTAATAAACCAACTTCACAAACTAAAGCACCAAAAAAAAAAAGCCAGCTGGGCTTTAAAAATTATAAAAAAGGACCATCTTTTGGGTAAAAGAAACGAAATTTCTCGCCATGCTGGGCAAAACGATCGATTGTGGTTCTCCAGAAATCGGACGAGGTTTGTTTTTGAATGTTTTTATATAGATAAAGACACCTATGTTAATGATGATGAAGCGACGAAAAGGAGGACAAAATTCATTATTATTGTGAAGAGAAGGAGAAAAGGATGACAAAAATAAAAGAGACCGGGCCTGGACAAGTTCACCAAAAAGTCACTTCAGATCGAGATCAATTATCTAAGGGGAAAATGCTCGTAGATAAAATTATGCTCAGTTCCTGGAAAACAATGTATTTTTCAGATCAGCTCAGTTCCCACTGGTGTTTGATAAGTTCAGATCAAGCTCAGTTCAGTTCATCAGAACAGAACATGACTCCATGAGGATAAGTAAGTCGAGACCAGGGATGTTGCTGCAGTTGTTTTGCTGATTGTGAGAGCATTTTGTCGCTGTCATCGAAGTTGTCTTTGTTGTTATTGATGACCCTTTACGATACGTTTACCATCCATAATTATTAGAAAATTGATACTGTAAAGGCTGAACACCCAGACCAGCTGTGCTGTTTTTGTAAAGCAAAAATCAATTCAGTAACAAAGACATCCATCACCCTCCTCTTCCTCCACCGCAGCCTACCTCTTCTACCGCCCTCCAACCCTCCGAAAAGAATATGACACACAATCATCACTTGCAAACCCAGATCTGAAATAAATTTCTCAAATTTACGCGAAAGGTAGTAGTGAAAGTTGTTAAAACAAAAAGGAAAATTTGAGGAGATATTCAATAGCCATCATAGAGTTTACACTGAAATTGCCCGTATCCTCTTCAAAAGTAGACCTAGGCTAAAAAGAATTAGAACGACACTTCTACTCTCTTTGGGATCGGTTCACGACGAGTTACCGATCTTTACGACAACGTACTGTACGCACTCGACTCAAGGTCCTCACACTATTGTGTGCAGGGACACTGCATGTCATGGACTGCAAAGTAAATCGTTCCGAGAGAACTCAGCATGTATCTATGCTTTCAAGGAAATGCAGCTCAGTTCAGGAACAAGACAATGAATAAATAATAGTTTAAATGTAACTCATTTCAAGGACTAGAAACTAATAAGTTATTGTAAAATTGTAACTCATATCAAGAAACAGAAACGAATAGGAAAAGTAAAAATGTAACTAATTTCAAGAAGCAAGAACGAATGAGTGAAAGTAAAAAATCTAACTTAGTTCAAGAACTAAAAACGAATAAATAATCAAAATGTGACTCACTTCAGGAACAAGACATTAATTTTAAGCAACCGTTAAAATGTTCGGTTCAAGAACAACAGACTTAATTGATATAATTTATATGTAATTCACTTACAGAAAAAGAGACAAATAAGTAATAGTCATGATGATCCTCATGCCACAAAGAAAGAAAGAAAGAAAGAAAGAAAGAAAGAAAGAAAGAAAATAAATAGTAAAAAGCGTAAAGTTGTTCAGGAACAAGAAACGAATAAGTAATGGTCAAAGTGTGAGTCAGTTCAACAACAAGAAACGAATGAATAACAGTCAAAATGTGTAGAGCACAAGTGCTCAACCTCTGGCCCCCAGGCCTAGAGATGGCCAGGTAAGGATGTCAAAACATGGCAAACATAATTACTATAAAAATTATAAAGAAGTTTTATGGTTCATTGTCAGATGTCATTATGAAATTTGGAGCTACATGTTAGATATTGCTCTAACAGATGACTAACAAACAACACTGTCCTTCTTTCATCTCTCAAAAAGGTTGGCCTAGCAGTCTTGATACTGAGCAAACAAGGAACTGAAACAAGAACTTAAACCCACCTGTATGAGAAATAACTAGAATTAATATTATAATAATATACTACCATAATTTTATATATATATATATATATTTCAATCGTTCTCAAGCACGCAACACAGAGGCATCCAGGAACCTAGACCCACAAAGTACGTCATCATAGACATAATAACGGTACAAAAGAGTGGAAGATAAAATACAAAGGAAGGGATTGGCCCTCTCTATCACTGACAGAAAGTTCTATCCATGATCATGATTACAGCTTTCGGCGAACTTGGGAGATAAATGCAATCATCACATTATATTCTAGTAATGACATCATAATCATCATATTCTAATGATAGTGATAGCGTTTCACTACTTAATTCGTTGCTGACAAAAATTAGCAGCATGCAGATATATAAATATTAAACACTTCAGACAAGTCCTGGTGTAAATACGGAACTCAGCAGTAATGCCGTCACCCCAACCCATCCAACAGAGTCATGCTAGTTGAAAAAAAAAAAGGCGTGTTTTGTAATATTTGGAATATTGTTTTGTCTACATGTATTTGTTGTGTATTTTGATGTTTGATTGCCCATATGTTATCATTTTGTAACCTGGGTTCAATAAACTGAAAGAATTTGAAACTGGAAAGTGGGCTTTGTCTGAAACTTGGCATGAAGATCCAAAACAACAACGTAACGACTCTATCATCACTTTCACATTACTCCGATACTCACGATATGATAATACAGTCTACATAACTTCCTAGATACATCACATGTATGTCCTAAGTGAACCTACCTTTATCTCCCGATCATCACTGATAAATATGAATCACAAGTACAAAACACAGCCCAAGTAGAAGTAATGTCGCTGATCATCTATCATTTACAACTGCCTTTCCGCTTACATAGACCCTGGGCTGCCTTAATCCGGGGTAGTTATTGAGGGGAGAAATCACAGAATGAATGTAAGCAAAACAGGTCGCACCGGAAAACAGTTGTAGAAACTGCGCGAGGGGAAAGCACTCTGAGTGCTAGACTGGATCTGCTGCTGTTTGTCGCCATGGGCAGGTGTGTCGCGGTCGCGGAATGGCGCGCTGTGAACTGTGAAGGTACAGGAAGTTCCGTGCCCGTCTTTTCTTTGACTGTCGAAGGCGGAGCGTGAGGTGGGACCTTTTGCTTCAGTCATAGCATAGCTCATAATAGTATCTATTTTGACCCTGATGTTATTTGCGGAAAGACCAAGTTAAACGACGCTTGATGCTGGATGCACACTAATAGCTTTGTGAGTTAATAGGCTTGCAATTCTAGCTCCAACTTCTCTCACATCAACCTCATAGATGTTTTGTAATTTCAACGTCGTCATCAGCATCAAAATTAACATCATCATAATCAGTTTCAAAAAACTAAATATGATTCTGCCCAATGACACAAAACTTTTGAAAAATGTAAGGTGAATTTATTAACAAATAAATCATTATCAAATGGATAGTTTGATAGAAATTAGAGGTTCATGGGTGTGTATCGAAAAGTAGGTCATACATAATTCAGATACTTATAGAGAGGTACAGGACCCACGTGTAAATTCTCAATGTCCTGAAATACCGCGCATTATAATTATATTCTACATCCCCAGTATATTAAAACCGCATTCATGGACCGGACATTTTTAAAATACACGTTTTGTTTTAAATACGTCAGGTGGATGTTTTGACCTCCGGGTCAACTGGCGATCAGGAAGTAGTTTCCGATAAAAAGTTTGAAAACTTGACTGTATTCTAAAACGGAAGAGAAATTAATTTTCAGTTGGTGTTATTCATTAAGTCAGTCTAACCCATGGCTTTTATATAAGTTACCTTCGAGGCCGCGTGAGCCATCTGGTCGGTCGTCCTGGATGTGAAAAGCCAAGCTCACGCGTTCAAGTCTCAACCTATGAAAATGATTAGCCTCACATTACATGCATTATATAAATGATTCAAATTAAAAGTAGCTCTTTCAAAATCCAACGGATTTATTGAACGATTTAATCACCTAAAATGTCTTATAGTAATAACATTAAGCCAGCATAATAATAATAAATTCTTGACTATTGATGATAGCTTAGCAGCAACGGTATGTAAAGGGCACAATTTGTATGAACACCCGCAAATACTAGCTTCTTAACTTTCATTAAAGTTCAGTATATGATTATTATCATCTCCTTTCTCTCAGATGCGCCCGCCGCCGCCCCTGCTGACCTCTGATGGGTGTAGCCAGAACCAATGACAGGCGATGACGTCTCATACCTGAGCATTCGAGTGGAACAATGGTACACGGGTACGAGTAAGGTGGTTTTCTTCTCCTGCGGTAGTGTCAGTTGCTTGGTTACTGCAGTTGCCAGTTTGTTAATGATGATGGCGGTGACGAGTGACGACGATGATAGTCTGTAATGGTTTCTCAAACATTGTTTCACATAAAAGATGTTAGTTGATGAGATTAAGATTATAAAGACACAAAACATATTACACTGAATCCTATATTCAAAGCACATTTTATATTATACGTATATAATAATGATATTAATATGATGATGATGACGACAGTCACATAGATGTCGATGATGTTGAAGATCAGAGTGATAACATGCTATCGTCGCTGTACTATAATGATCACTTGGCTATGAAGTAGTTCTTCAGAAAGATAATAAGTCTAACCCTCTGTGTATATATATATATAAAACTGGGTGAAGACTAACATACATACATTTTGACACACTCCTGAACAAGTTATCGATTATCAAAATATATTGGCTGTACTCAAGCTGTGATGAAAACTGCATAGTTTTGTTGCTTTTTTTTTTTAAGTTTTCGATATTCAAGGTTAAAGTAATGGCGATTGGTGCTCTCGCATACTGAAATTATGTTAGAGTCGGTATTTCATATTTTTTCCCCCTGTATAAATCAAAGAAGGAATCCAAAGTAAACCGCATTTAGAGAAAGCCGCATTAAAAAAAGTTTTCGAACCACCCAAAACCACGCCTCGTCCATACCTATTTTTGTTTCACAGATTGTAAATAAAAATTATGTGGGGTAGAGATTAATGAAAAGATATGAGAGGGGTATGAAGAAATGAGACGGGGTGGACCTTTTTTTTTTATTATTATTCTCTTTCGTGGCACAAAGAATTATGAATATTACGACGCTTTGAAACATTTGTCATACCTGGGCCAGCATAAAGGACACATTAAGGAATAAATTTCTCTTCTCGAGTATATTGTAGTAAAACACATCGTGTCACAGTGTGAATCATAAAATGTTGTTGTTGATCTGGCTTTATTTGTTCTCCCCTAGAGTGCAGACTCTACGCGGATACAGTTTAAATCGTAAAAGACTCTACGCGGATACATTTTAAACCATACACAGACAAAATTATGTGGGCGGTTGACTATTGTAGTAAAAATATATTTGAACCTCAAATTAAAATGCCTAAATATTTACACGTTATTCAAGTTAATGAAAGAGACTTAGTGACGCTGACGGTTAAAACGATGATTTTCTTTTCATTCTGTGGAGATATGAAGATGCCAGTGTTTTTTTCACAGTTGGCTATATAAGGTTTTACACCTCTCATCCAGGGATCCCAAGCCAAAATACTTTCCAAATATGTTGTTTAGCTTTTTCTCCAAATTTTGATACAAAGAAAAATGCCCCTAAACTAGTTAGATTTTGAGAACAGCCACTGAAGCAGGCTACCTAGTATTTTAGGCCTTTTCACTCAATAAACAGGCCTAGGGTAACCTTACTCACCCAGCAACAACCACAAAGTTTGAACTTGAGTGGCTGAACCTCACCTATTCTGCGTCTACAAATGTATTTGCACCTATCAAAGCTTTTGAAATTCTAATCCAACACCTTTACCCCCTTCCCATGACCAGTTTTCTGATTTTATAGGGACTATTTAAAATTGCATATTATTGTACCAGGTGCTTTTGGCATCTTCATACCTCGAAGGTATAGAAATCTACAGTGAGATTGCAGGACCTGTGTCAGTGAAGCTACGCACAGTGAATTACGGCTGTGATACACTTACCATACGCTGCTGCACCACGATATTTCAAAAAAAAAAAAATTCAAGTCCATAAAGGTCTTCATTCCCAAACGTTTACCTATATTTCCACGGACCAGTGCTCCCTAGACTTGGAGATTTTTTGTAAACACAAGTGCAGGAGGAAGATGAAGTTCAAAAGAGAGATGTTATATCCGGGAATAGCAAATGCATACCTCTTGAAGGAAGCAAATCATGAAAGGAAATTACTGTCAACATGAGGTGAGGAGAAGACACCCAAAAATTCATAGGACATATCAAATGAGATGACAATAGCTAGATAACAGCATTTGGTGACAACTGGAAAATTATAATACATATTATGGTAAACGAACCAGAGGAGGACAATTCAATTCAATTCAATTCAATTCTATTCTATTCTATTCTATTCTATTCTATTCTATTCTATTCTATTCTATTCTAGTCTAGGCCGCTGTGGCCAGTTCCAAGGTATATTCAGAATCTGCACATGATAAGAATACAGAAAGTTAGGAAACACAAAGAAACAAAGAGGGAAAAGTCTGGATGGACTAGTATGTTGGATGGATGTAAACAGTGCTGGATAAACGTTGAGGTGGTCAGACTGATGACAGACAGAAAAGAAGGTCAATAAACAGAAATTATCAAGTCGGATCAGTGTGAAGAGTAACTAGAAAAGCCATCGCAATCTTTGCTGGGAGAAACAGTAAAAAAAAAAAACAACTGAAGGATCCGTTTAAGTTTAAAAGCAAAAAAAAAAAAACAAGAACTGACGGATCTGTTTAAGTTTAAACAGCGAAAAAAAAACAAACAAAAAAAAACAAAAAACTGACGGATCTGTTTAAGTCGACACCCTTTCCAGATCCTTGACTACGTTCGTGTCCCCCCTCCTCCCCCCCCNCCCGGGTGCTTGCAATAATGCTAACCCTTCCTCCTCTTATTCTATAATTAGTGCTCTAAATACTATTTATACATTTCACCACTTCTAAGAAACTGTTGATCCCTTTACTCTATAATATGATCCTTGGTATAGACTATATCTGTTCGGAAATTTATAGCTGAAAAGAGGTTAAGGTGNACATAGACTATTATTCAAGTTAATGAAAGAGACGTAGTGACGCTGACGGTTAAAACAATGATTTTCTTTGCATTCTGTGGAGATATGAAGATGCCAGTGTTTTTTTCACTGTTGGCTATATAAGGTTTTACACCTCTCATCCCCGGGGATCCCAAGCCAAAATACTTTTCAAACATGTTGTTTAGCTTTTTCTCCAAATTTTGATACAAAGAAAAATGCCCCTAAACTAGTTAGATTTTGAGAACAGCCACTGAAGCAGGCTACCTAGTATTTAAGGCCTTTTCACTCAGTAAACAGGCCTAGGGTAACCTTACTCACCCAGCAACAACCACAAAGTTTGAACTTGAGTGGCTGGACCTCACCTATTCTGCGTCTACAAATGTATTTGCACCTATCAAAGCCTTTGAAATTCTAATCCAACACCTTTACCCCCTCCCCATGACCAGTTTTCTGAATTTATAGGGACTATTTAAAATTATTGTGCCAGGTGCTTTTGGCATCTTCATACCTCGAAGGTATAGAAATCTACAATGAGATTGCAGGACCTGTGTCAGTGAAGCTACGCACTGTGAATTACGGCTGTGATACACTTACCATACACCGCTGCACCCCGATACATCAAAAAAAAAAAAAAAAAAANATACATCAAAAAAAAAAAAAAAAAGAAAAATTCAAGTCCATAAAGGTCTTCATTCCCAAAACGTTTACCTATATTTCCACGGACCAGTGCGTCCTAGACTTGGAGATTTTTTGTGAACACATGTGCAGGAGGAAGATGAAGTTCAAAAGAGAGATGTTATATCCGGGAATAGCAAATGCATACCTCTTGAAGGAAGCAAATCATGAAAGGAAATTACTGTCAACAATGAGGTGAGGAGAAGACACCCAAAAATTCATGGGACATATCAAATGAGATGACAACAGCTAGATAACAGCATTTGGTGACAACTGGAAAATTATATATTATGGTAAACGAACCAGAGGAGGACATTTCAATTCAATTCAATTCAATTCTATTCTATTCTATTCTATTCTATTCTATTCTATTCTATTCTATTCTATTCTATTCATTTCTGTTCTGTTCTGTTCTATTCTATTCTATTCTATTCTATTCTATTCTATTCTATTTCTGTTCTGTTCTGTTCTGTTCTATTCTATTCTATTCTATTCTATTCTATTCTATTCTATTCTACTCTATTCTATTCTATTCTATTCTATTCTAGGCCGCTGTGGCCAATTCCAACGTATATTCAGAATCTGCACATAATAAGAATACAGGAAGTTAGAAAACACAAAGAAACAGAGAGATAAAAGTCTGGATGGACTAGCATGTTGGATAGATGCAAACAGCGCTGGCTAAACGTTGAGGTGGCCAAGAAGGTCAATAAACAGAAATTATCAAGTCGGATCAGCGTGAAGAGTAACTAGAAAAGCCATCGCAATCTTTGCTGGGAGAAACAGCAAAAAAAAAAAAAAAACTGACGGATCTGTTTAAGTTTAAACAGCCAAAAAACCCCCAAAAACTGACGGATCTGTTTAATTCTGCGCCCTGTCCAGATCCTTGACTAAGTTTGTGCCTCCCCCCTCCCCTTTCCCTCTACTCCTGCTTCAGTACCGCTAGTTTCAGGATGGACTTATCTACTGACATATCCGGGGAGAGGAGGGGGGAGGGGAGGGGAAGGAGGTCACCGGGTGGTTGCTCTAATGCGAACCCTTCCTCCTCTTATTCTATAATTAGTGCTCCAAATACTATTTATACATTTCACCACTTCTAAGAAAATGTTGATCCCTTTACTCTATAATATGATCCTTGGTATAGACTATATCTGTTCGGAAATTTATAGCTGAAAAGAGGTTAAGGTGAAGTGGGAGAGGAGAGGGAAGGATAGTAATATTATCATAGCATCTAAAAATTGCTTATTGTTTCTCCTCTACTCAGTAAGGGGTCAAAATATGTGGAGATACCCCCCCCCCCCCCCNGCCTCGCCTTTGCTTTTTTTCTGGATCCGCCCCTTCTACCTACTGTATTTTACCCCGTATCCCACATTTAAGTTTATTTTCCACCATCTGTTTTGGTAGGTAAGGCCTACTATCCTTAGACAGGCGCACCCTGCCCTTCTTCACCACAGGGGATCCTGAGACTATGGCCAATTATTGTGTGACGCTCCATAGCCCACGTCATTATTCTGTCCTCCAACCACAGTTTTCACCTAGCCAGAAACAAATTAAAATTTAGCGCCATTTCTGGAGTGCCATTACTTGACTGTTTATTATTTATGTGCGCAGAATGGGGTGAAAGTTTGGGTCAAGGTTCGATACGCATCGAAGTTTCAAAATTAGTCTATTTCAAATTTATTTCTGATAGACCAGTGCCCAGAAAAAAACAACAATCAATACAATTATAACAGTTTTTCATGTATTAATAATTTAGTCCAATGCCATCATCGTTTCACTCATTTAGCTCAGATATATAGACAGACAGACAGACATGGACAGACAGACAGACAAACAGACAGACAGACAGATAACGGACAGACATACAGACAGACAAACATACATGCAAATAGACAGACATACCTACAGATTACAGACAGACAGACAGACCTACAGACGGATAACATATACACAGACAGACAGATGAACAGACACACAGACAGATGAACAGACAGACAGACAGACAGACAGACAGACAGACAGACAGACAGACAGACGGCCAGACAGACAGACAAACAGACAGTTGTTACACTATTTCTTGAAACGCTCATCTTTCTCAGTGTCCAGGTACACACACCGACACCAGATAGCACCAGACGACCATCTCTATTATATCGTCACGCTCGTTCCACTTTCGCCTATGTCATTTTTTGATGATTTGTTTCATTATATACTGTGATCTTCCGTTTATTTCTTTTTCCTATTAAAACAAACATGGATGGTTGACTCGTTGTTATGTCTCAATTTTACAAGCTAAACTACTTCTGCTTCACTGTTTTGCTTTGGGCAACATGTGTAGGCTGAGAGTGCTAGATTTCTCAACACCTCAAAGAATGACTTAGGCGAATATGGAATGAGCGTGGCGATTTTCTTTCTCCAATATATTAATTTTGTGGTCAACTTGATCACCGCAGTTGTTGTTTTTTTTTTTTATATGGTAAACTGTATTAATATGGGTCATTTTCAGTATATTGGTGTATTCCAGTCGGTCGCACCACTGAACATAATGTTTTCCGCGCGTATATGTTTCTTTAGTTTCTTTTGCGCAACGCACGTCCTGCCGATTGGGTTTGATAGATAACGTGTGTGAGCAGTTGGAAGGTGTGCTTGAGCCATGAATGAAGTCCAGGTTTACATGTGGAAGTTAGGGATCACTATTCATGCGGTGAATATTTAAGGTTTAAATGTTGTGAAGTTGGCGCTCCTGTGATGTAATAGTTCGACGAAAGCTGAGGGGACCTGGATTTGATCCCTGACAGGATAAGAAATTTTCTGTTGATAGATTTCTTGGCTTGTCCTTTCAAAATTGATCTGTCACAGTAATTTGATAAAATCCATAGTATCCCATTTTCCAGACAATTTCAGATCGGGGTCACTGTCCTTCTCCCTTAATGATAACAAACACGCCTTACCATCTTTATTATTATAATACAAGCAAAGAATAAATAAAAATGTAGGCCTACATAGTTACAGAAACATTCACCTAGATTTCCGTGAACTTCTCTCTAGAAACCCCTCCACATCCCAAACCTGAAAATTAAAAAAAAAAACATACAGAAGAAAGTTCACCCAATAAATCTTGGGTAGTTAGTTATGTATGTACCATGCCGACTGCCCGGGTGGTTTTTTGTTTTTNGGGGGGGGGGGGGGGGAGAAGGGCAGCTCCTGAGTTGAATGGCCTTCACATACTTGTGATCTTCTTCTTTTGTAGCTTTATCTAACGTCCCCTAGAGCAAGGTGACCTTATTCAAATATATGTTTTTGATCATAGACACAAAAGCGATCAAATAAAGATATGTAAGTACACGCCAGTGTTTGCATAATATACGTCATACAAAAACATGCTACTGGACGTGTACATACCAGCCATAGACCAAACAGTGAAAGATGGCTGACGCAAGAAATGCTCACATCTCAAAGATATTTGGCATGCTCTTTTTTTTAAAAATTCGTTTATTGAGTGTAATGGGTGGAGTATTCATGAACTGTTTTGAGTATAGAAGACCATGCAGCTCTTTTCTCTTTTCAGCTAGGTAGCAAGAAATGTATGTTTATGGGTTTGTTGTTCCACTAATATTTCCCCTTGAACTACGATACTAGGAAATATTGTGCTTAAGAACCTATATATTACTGACCTAACGACCTACCCAATTATGTATCAACACATATACCTACCTATCTGTCAGCCCATCTGTCTATCTTTTTTTTCCCTACAAAGTGCCTAACTCTTCTTACCTCACTCTGTGCAATGTCACTGACGAAATTTTTAGGTGTTTTGAATTACCTCAGATATAAAATATCATTTATGAATATCTGACTGACTATTTTAGAACGCTGTTACTTCCTCTCTCTCTCTTTCTCTCTCTCTCTCTCTCTCTTTCTCTCTCTCAATCACTATTTTCCTCCACCTCTTCCTTTCCCCTACCCCCAGCTACTCCCGGCTCCTTCAAAAGCTCTGTTGTTCTCTGTTTTCGAAAAACACTGTTATGGTTTTTTCAAACAAGATTTAATCGCATATGGCATAAAGTTCAGAATTTACTTTGCTTAAAAGCTTTGCGTTTATACTACACTGCACTGTCAACAGACCGGTCAAAGTTTGCTCACACACAAGCGCCAGTCGCGGGCCAGTCACTCACGCGGAATTTAAAGGAGTGCACACCTTTTTGCCCTTCGATTGATTTGAACGTCAGAGGTGTCACCTTGTTAGACTGTGTCGACAGAAAGAGAGGGGCTTGGGTGAGCTAAATAAGACGGAAGATATAATTTCAGAGAGAGAGAAAGAGCAAAAGAGAGAGAGAGAGAGAGAGAGAGAGAGAGAGAGAGAGAGAGAGAGAGAGAGACAGCTCGCCCGCGTGTGTGTGTGTTTTTTTTTTGTGTGTGTGTGTGTGTGTGTGTGTGTATGTGTGTCTGTCTGTCTGTCTGTCTGTCTGTCTGTACGCGCGCGCGCGTGAACACGGCTTCTCCAAAATCATGGGGAGGGAGAGAAGAAAGCGGGGAGATAGACCCTCAGCCTGATTCACTGAATGCTACACCTATGACCTAGCTGGACACTCTCTTTGCTAATACCTTCGAAATACTTGCGGAAATGAGTATAGCACAGAAGAGTTCATCCTATAATTTAACCATTATTATACCAACGATTTCATATACTGCACTGAGCCTACACTATTCGGTGGATGACTATAGGACCGGGTGTGACCCAGTGAATCGAGTCCAGAAATTAGAGACACCCAAACAGTCACAAGGCAAGGCTTCTGTTGAGTGCATTTTGTACTGGTCAGAGAAGAAAAAAAGTTAAGAGTGCAGTTAAGACACGGAATTGACCTTGGATAATATCGACATGCTATAAGTCGTAATTACCTCATATTTCCCAGTTCGATATTTTCTTGACGGATATTCAGTTTCAAGTTTGTTTGTTTGTTTGTTTAGGCGAAAGCCAACCACATACAATATAATGTTATATCAGTTTTTAAAAAAATGAATGAATACAGAAATTCAGTGACAGATGACTTTGACGATCCCTATGCAACGAGGTCGTTGACAATATGTAGATGAATCAGTCCACTCCGCTTTATCGCATGGACAGTTGCGATTAAGCGACTGGGGGCCTTTAGGGGAGTGTCATGCAGACAATAGTCTATTGTTTTGATAAACATGGAGCAAATGTGGGAAAAGTGCGACTAGGCGGAATAAGTGTTACTGTTAAAACAAACACATGTTGAGTGTTATGCAGGGTACAGAAAGTTTGAACTCAGGTGTCTGTTAAAGGGTAGAATTCCGAATGAGACTCACACCCGATGCTCCTGTCTCGACGGCCACTAGGGTAAGGGATCACTTCGACGGACGCTCCTGTCTCGATGGGCAATTGGGTTAGTGTTAAAGGGTGAGATTAGGGTTAGGGGTTAGGGGTTAGGGTTAGGGATAGGGTTTGAGCTGTAGTGTAGGCATACGTTCCCTTTAGGCATGTGAGTCTCATGTGGAATTCCCTCCCATTAATGTTGACATTTAATGGAATATTATAATACATGTATAGCAATTGTGATCAGGCTGAAGCAATATTGTTCATTGTTCATTGTTCATTGTTCAGGGTTGCAACATCACTGCACCCCGGGCAACCCCATAGGTGCTCCGTTCCCCGATCCAGGATCCAGTGAAGAGTCCATCTACTGATAGTTCCCACAGTTATTTGATTGCGGGCCTTTCGCACTCTTCCAGACAGTTTGCATTGTCTGCCTTCCCCTTTCTTTATTCCCATCGCCATCATCCGTTGCAGGTGGTGGTAATCTTCCCATTCCCTCTCATCGTCCTCCGTCAACTTCCTCATCAGATCTTTCAAAATGTCCTCTTTGTCGTGTTTGATCTGGCCAGAGATCCTGGCATTCCCAGTTAGTCTGTCTGCTAGTTCGTTCCCTCTGACCCCAGAGTGTCCATAATAATAATAATGAAGCAATAAGATTCGTTTAATCACAGTACATATGATCAAAGAGCGTAGTGTCCAAGATAAGACATTTCATTGCACTTGTTTTCAAGAAATGGACACTGGACACTGTTTTGACTCAGTTGATGTCAGATACAGTTAACCTTTTCTCACCTACAGTCGTCGGAAGTGGCCGACCGCGAGCTAGTCTAGTTCCATCTTGATTAAAATGCACCGTATTTTCTCTAACTGGCGCCTCTGGCGTGTGAAATTGAAGTACTGAAGTAGGGAAGTGTGACAATAACAAGATCATGAAGTACCATCTGAACAAAATCACATTAGACAGTTGAGAGCTTGTGCATTAACGATGGGATTTACACAACCATCGTAAGAATTATATTAGTACATCTGTGCTGAATGCACCGTTATTAGCGTTCAACAAGCAGAGTTAATGTAATTCTTACGATGGTAAGAGAGCGCTGCCGAGGATGCATTCAGTACTTTTGCACTAATGTAACCCATACGATAGTAAAAGATTCAGTGGTTAATGCACCAGCGCTGGAATATCTCTCAAAATAGTGACGCATGCTGGTATTCTTCTTCCCATTCTTCTTCTTTCACTTATAAAAAAGTGAGCACATCACAGACTGTGGCTTCTTTGCGAGAATACATGTAATAAGTCTTGAATATTATTCATGGCTGAATATTATGAATATAGTAAAACATTGGGTCGTGTGTACATCAGGTGGGCTGCACATCAAGATTATAATACGCTTCCCGAAATTCTCCAAAACGCGTGGAAAAAAAAATCTGACCAAACAATTCCGGAAAAGTTTTCATTTCCTAAAACTTCATTCTTGCTCTTGTCACTTACGTGACAAATCATGTCACCTTTCAGTAGTCATATCCATTACACTTTTGATCCCAAATCACAACAGTAAGATCGAAAGATAGCAATTTGAATTTTACTTGAGACGTTAAAGTTTATTCATGTTTTGCTAGGAGTTCAGTCTGCTTTGTGTTACCCAGCTCTCTGTCAGTGTGAAATGATCAAGAAATCTCATTCATCGTAGATTTTTTTTTTTTTTTGAAAAATCGATAAAGATATTAAAGTATGGAGAATATCGATACAACCCAATAAACGCATTTTTATGGCGCGTAGTGCACTGAAATATTAATCGAAATTGCCCCCTCCGCACCATCCCGACCTTTTCTGCACTGAAGTTTTCTTCTATGTCAGTTTGGCTTTTCTAATAATTCCCCTTTCATTCCTTCCTGGCCTTTTTTTTTCTTTTCTTAAACAGGAATATGTAAATATATGAAGCCTGTGATTCAAAAGCGTCCTATACCAGCACGTGTAAGGTGATGTGAATGACAGCGTGAACGAGAACAGAAATACAAAGGAAGTTCTAATGGCATTTTTGCCCCTTTTGTACCAACTCCCTATGAAAGGCTCACTGCTAGTGTTCAACATATTTCCCAACTGGAGGGGAACGCAATAGGGTGAAGACCTCCGCCAAGGCAAAATGTAAACTTAAGAACATAATGAAGAGATAGTTGTAGGTGTGGGGTGTGCATGCGGGGAACCAACCAACCAAGCAAGCAACCAACCAACAATCAACCAACCAATCCACCAACCAACCAACTAACTAACCAACCAACAACCAATCAACCAACCAACCAACTGACCGATCGACTGACCGACAGACCGACCGATCAAATGACCTACCGACCAACCGACCAGACAGCTAGCCAGCCTACCAACCAACCAACCAGTAAGTCAGCCAGCCAGCCAGCCAGCCAGCCAGCCAGCCAAGCAAGCAAGCAAGCAAGCAAGCAAGCAAGCAACCAACCAACCAACCAACCAACCAACCA
>JAWQUT010000029.1:2089124-2203865 GCA_033807755.1 Ellobium chinense
CCTCCCTTCCTCCCCCACGCACCCCCTCCCCCCAGCCTCTCATGATTTGCTCAAAATTCGAACATCAGTGAGTGAAGGTCAGTCGTTGGTAACGTAGGATTTTGCTGATCAAATTGACCTGAGAGCTTACAAGATCACGGGATACAATTTCACATTTAACATATCTGCGGAGTTACAGTACCGGTACCTGATTTATCGTGAAACTATCTCATCTCAAAGTATCTTTCAGAATAAAACAGGGTTTTCTTGGCTAAGTCACACAACGGATTATTTCGGAATTTGCTTTCGGCTCGTCGAGAAACTCTCATTCAAGCTGCGACTATATTTTGGTCGTATTGTAAAACTAGTCTAGAGAGCAAGTTGATCTCACCGCTCGTATTTACTCGTCAAATCGTCCCAGCCAAGTCGTCACAGAGATTAACTTCTTTCAACGTTAGAACGCAGAAGGATGAGGAAGGAGGCAGATCTCCGCGATTTTGATGTTTAACGGCTACTACGAAATTCCTCAATCATCTGTGGCCGTATGCATAATACTGTACTTACATTAGTTAACGCACTGCGGTAACCACGGGAAACTCTCAAAACATTAGTAGTGTTTACCATAGTTAACGCACTTTAACTCAAGGTGAATACGGATTAAACTGATTGTTATCAGTTGTTGACAGCCTCAGTCGTTGTCTTAAACCAAGCTGGTCAGTCCCAATGTTAAGAAAGGAGAAGGTGTGACACATGTAACGAAATAAAAAAGTGTAACCAGATATTTTCGTACGGTTAAAACTACAGTGACGTAATGTGTACAAACCTACAAGGCATGAATGCGATGGATTTAAGTCGTTTCAAACGCTCATTAATTTTGGATAATTTGACTACGTAGTCCGTAGAGGCACGTCACGCTCCGTATTCGAAACAAATTGACACATTTACAAAACAAATTAGCGTCAACTATTTTCGGTCAAGATGTTCATAATATACTCTACCTCAGTTTAATCACTGGCGGTTTGCATAAATTCATCAATCCCTGTCGAAGACACTGACTGTAAACAACCTGGTAAAAGTAATAATGTTATTTCTGGCAACTAAAATCAAGTTCGGACATCACTCCATGAGATGCACAGCACAAATACCTCCATCCACTCCTCCTTTCCCCGCACAGACAGACAGACAGACAGACAGACAGACAGACAGACAGACAGACAGGCAGGCAGGCAGGCAGGCAGGCAGGCAGGCAGGCAGACAGACAGACATACAGACAGACAGACAGACAGACAGAGTTACAGCAAACGACCAACTGATTAGTCCAATCAACACCGCTTTCTCTTCCAGGCGAGACCAGAGAAGAGGTCCTAGTGTCGGCCACCCGTAACCCTATCATTAGGGTTGATACTGAAGGTGCTGCTGCTTACATTGAGGCCATGGCTGATGATTTCTCTACGGTCAGTCTCGCTATAACTGGTGTTATCTGTGATGCTGTTGTTGTTGTTGCTGTCGTCTCCACGTTGCTGTTGTTCCCAGTGGGGGCTCGTTACCTCTCAAAACTCCCCGTGCAACCTTTCCAGCTCCCGGTATTTCTTCAAATCATAATTTAACCCAAAACAGATAAAAATATCAGACCCACTGTTCTTGCTCTGAATGGCAATGAACAAAGGTTCCTGGTTGCATTATGAGCAGAGCGTAGAAGATGAAAGACAACAGAAATGCAAAGAATGATCTCTGAGTTTACCTTAGTTTCTCTATTTGTGGAAATCAATTATAATTTTTACTCTGAGCTAAATTTTAGTCGGCACTGCACAGGTTGCACCTATTCAAGCCGCCACTGGTTGTTCCCGGTTCAGAGGCGAATCTTGCATCTTGCCTTAACTGGTGTTCTTGTCTGTGTAACTGCGGTGTAACTGATGTCATGTCTTAAGTTGCTATTCGCAGTTCAGAGGCGAATCTTGCATCTTGCCCTTCTGGTGTTCTTGTCCAGAGGCGAATTGTGCATCTTGCCCTAACTGGTGTTCTTGTCTGAGTAATTGCCGTTTAACCGATGTCATGTCTAAGATGCTGTTCCCAGTTCAGAGACGAATCTACTAAAGTAAAAAAAAAAGGGAGGGAGAGAGACTTTTGTCTGTACAACAACAATAGGAGCGGATCTATTAAGGGTTCAAAAGACAGTGAGAAAATTAACTGTTGTGTGCCTGTTGTTGTTTTTTGTCCCAATTCAGAGGGAATCTACCAATAAAAGGAAGGAAGGCAGAGGAATCTTAGCTGCACAATTGATTTTGTAGAGGAGGATCTAAATAAAAGATCTTGACATGCCAGTTGGCCCTTTAATTTCTGCAACCAGAGCAAGTGGACTTGAGAACCAGATGGAAAAAATGTTCTTACCATTTGGATTCCATTTCTATTCTTTCTCCCCCAACCCTCCTCCACGCCCTCATCGCCATTCCCTACCTCCCACCCCAAAAAAAAACCAAAACAACTGTGCTGTAGGTGAACACCTGTCTAAGCAACCGTTTAAATTAAATAACAAATGGATGTCACCATAGCCAAGACAGACATGGCCATGTGCACTATGATTTATGACCGTCCTTCAATATCTCACAGGTCACCATTGAGGTTGCTTCAGATGCCAGCGCTAATGACGTGATCTCCAGTGGTGAGAATATCTTGGATCTCGGTGCCTCGGGAGGCCCAGTCTACATCAAACTGTCCTCTAATTCGGCCGCCGACGTCAAAGTAGCTTTGACCGTCTCCTAAGTAATGTCGTCACAAGAATATGAAGGAGACATTACCGATCACGATGGAACCCGATTAACGTCCTTTGGATTGCAAAAAAAACGGATTGCGAATGAATACGAAACGATGTGAAAAATGTCTATTGTGAACTGTCAGTCACAGTTCACAGCAGTCAGTTTTTCCCTTTATCAACAGGCGTGCACTACACCCATGCAGCTTGGGAGACCAGGCTGTCATCTATGAATGTTAAACATATGTATCCCCATATGCTGTTTTCTTGTTTCTTCTCTTTCCTCTGATGCAGCAATGTACAAAATAAAAGCCATTCTCAATTGTTTTACAAGAAAAGAAACCTGTGTTTTTGTTTTTTTGTGTTGATCAAGTGACAGCTGATGGTGATGTGAAAGTGTGTGGGCTGCTGGAGGTGAGTGTGGAGGACATTCAATTGATTCTGTTCTAAATTACAAACACACAATACTAGCATGGGGGAAACTTTCGAAAGTTGAACTTACTGAACACCAGACACTGTCTCGGTGGCAGGTGTAGGGGGCAAAGCAGCCATAAAATTTTCATGTTTGAAGATAAAGGTGCTATTTTGTTCCTAGTACTTTGAAATACACTGGTGCTCAATTGGAAAAAATCAGTTTTTTTTTTTTCAGGAGGATATCTAGGAATGTTCTGTCATCCACCATCCTTGATTTACTGATTTCAGTAAATTTACAGAAGTGTTTCACTCATACATTAAACAGACAAACAGTAACTGAACAAAGAACAAACTGAAGAAATGTTCCGGAATATAATATTGATTTGTTTAACTTCACAAGTCAGCATTAATGTTTCTCGAACCCTCATACATATATACCACATACTGGGACCCACAGAGATGTTAGTGAGAAAAGATCTCCCACAATAAGAAGAATGATGATATGTAACGTATCTTGCAGCACATCAAAATGAGGTTCATATTGCTAAAGAAGAACCAAGATATTACATTCAGACAGTGAAATGGCGCTCCCAGTATTGTATTTTTAAGTTGCAAATTTTGAAGGAGAGAAAAAAACCAATAAAAATTTCTATACATAATAAAAATTTATTATTATTTGGGGTTTGGGGTATGTAAGTGTAAGCATTGACAATTCTAAGTTTTTGTAACATAGATTACTTCTATGGTGTAAACTGTATTTAAGACAGAAAATCTAGAAAAGCCCTTGTATGAACATGCCAAGAGAAATGTGTGAAATTCCCTCTGAATTTCTGCCACTGCACTAGGTTAGTCTGTATCACTTCAAATGACTGTATTTCAGGTCAAAATAATGCTGGGTAAGAAAGTTTTTCACCTTATGAAGATGAATACACAAAGCCCTCATGATATCAGTAACTTGATGTGGTCAAAAAGTAACCTATCCTTTCAGACTGCACCCATCTTACCTTATATTTCTTAAATATGCAGTGCGCTATAAGCAAAAGCCCTTGGATATGCGCCACTGACAGATTTCTCTAATAAGAAATAAAAACTAAAAACTAAGTACTGTAGTTAATATTTGAAAATTCTTTTTGCACAAAACTGGTTGGTTATTTATAAATTAATTGTTACATATAACTGGTCCACATTGGAAATAACAGATTATTTAGTTTCCTGTGTTGTGCAAAATTTTGAATCATAACAGTTGTTCAGGCCAGTGTGAAATGTCAGATTGAAAACCACACAACCACTGGGCCGCATGTTGTGAAGTGGTGTGATTTGTGCCACACGAACGTTGTGGGGCGTGATGTGAAAAGGTTAGGCCAAATTACGACTGGCTGTAAGACAGAACACATGTATTAATTGCATAGATAATGTTTCGGCAAAAAAATCCAAACCTCATTATTTTATATGAATATTATAGCCCCATTATGATATTACTGGGTAATCACAACCTCTTTGAAACCAACAACAGGTTACAGACCTGTAATGGGATTGGACCCTTTTTTCCTCTATGAGCTATATTAACATTTTGAGCTGCCCTCTGAACCCGAAGTCTTAGTTTTATCCCAGACCCATACCAGACTGGCTCATTATGTAGCCCAAATTTCAAGACTGACCCAACCCTAGCAAGCCCATTAAAATTTTGAGCTTGGTTGCTATTTGTAAACAGAGCCTACATTTTTCACTAGTTAACGCCAAACCCCTCCCCTCCTCTTCCGCCTGAGCACACCCTTGACCTGGCAGTTTCAGCCCGGGGCTAAATAGTGCCTGGCAAAATAAAGTAAAATGGACACAGCTTCCCATGATATCAAAATTTCCCCCCTGGAGCCCTTATACTGGAAGAAGGGCATGCCAAAAGAGGGAAAAGGGGAGATGAAATATAAGCCCTAAGTAGTGAAAGTACAATTACAGGCCTGTAACCACAACAAATCAAAAAGAGACACAGCCCTTTCCAAGAGGTGGTAATGCAGAATACATGGTGTGCAATTTGATACCTTAAGACATTGGAGTTTCTATGCAAAACTGTACATTAAAGTGTTGAATGATGCATTTTTCTCTTAGATCTTAGTTGACTGACACTAAATTTCACACCTTTCTCTTCGCATGTTCATACAAGGGCTTTTCTAGATTTTCTGTCTTAAATACAGAATGCAAAACTAAGAACACACTTTGACATACAATGAAGTAGTTGTATCAAGACATAAAATCCAGAAATGCTCATGTAAATGAACATGCATAGAGGGGCATATATCTAATAGACATGGGTGAAATCTGGTGTCAGACCACTGGTGGTATTGCAAATAGCAATTGCTCTAAGATTATCATGCATCATTCAGCACTTCAGTGTGCAACCAGCCAATTTGTTTTCAAACACCCCTACACTTATGGTGGCAAGCTGAACACGATGTTTTCAAACACCAAGGTGGTAAGTCAAACATAATGTTTTCTGCAATACAATCTCTGGGAAAGGATCATGTCTCGCCTTAACAGCAACATGAATTAACGAAAAAAAAAAAATTGTGACCTGGATGAAACACCATTACAAGTGCAAAGAGAACTACATACTGTGATGGAGCTAGGTGAAATAACTTAGTTTCTACCTGCTGGACAATTCCCTTTAATTTTCAAATTAAAAAAAAAATTAAACTCAGTCATTTTTATTTCTTCATCACAAAGAATTAGGAATTTGTATTAACATTCAGCCACTGAATTTCTAGATAAAGATTGTTACCTGGAAATTATACTGTCGTAAGCCCTTCAAGTAACTGTGGGATTTATGACAGTATTAATCCCGGGCTGCGAGATGCTGCCTTTATTGGTGAGATTCATCAAACAAGAGACCCCTTGGAAACAAACTTACACAGACTGACAGTGACTTAAAACATTTACAAGAGACCAGCACTTTCATGAAAGATTTTGGTAAGTCCTGACTCTTTATACTTTATTATGCCTACTACAAAGTAAAGGCCAGCGTTAATCTGAGCGACACTCTACTACGAAGCATTTCTCATCCCTTACCATCACATTAAATCATTTTCAATTAAACAATCCCTTTCCACATCATTCCCAAAACTGATCTGCCTCCAGGCTGTTGTACCAGTGTTAACCAATAGTGTCAAACACATTCGACAAAGTTGTGCCATCCTTTGCCGATCTTCCTTATCATGGGTTATACGAAAGATGTTTAATACTAATAATACAAAACAATTTTGCCAGTCCCATGAACTGACTGCTCTTCATTAGTCCAACAAAGCTCACTTCTGGTTCAAGCAAAATGTAAACAACAGTGTGACTGCATCACAAATCTCGCTTCCGAAAGTAAAACCAACCAATAAAACTCAAGGCAACAGACCATATCAGCCAATCATATTCCCTCTGACAATGAAAATGCAAAAAGCGGAGATACTGATATTTGGAGATGGGACTTGTATGCCGGGATGACAGTCCATGCACAATAACTGAGCACGGTCTCATTTGTAAAAGGCATGTTCAAATATAATATTTATGATTAAGGCAGCATGGTTTGTACAAACAAGTAAGGGAGGAAATAAGCACACACACACACACACACGCAAAAAAAAAACAACAAGAAAACAACAATACAAGAAAGAAATGATTCTCCCACATATATTGTGCCATATGAAAATGTCTCAACAGTTCCAGGGATTTCATAGACATTAGTCTGCATAAGGTAAAGGATAGTAATACAACAAGTTTTATCCTCCAGCAAATCCCTCATGAAATCTTGGTTTCTCCATAACATTCTGTGCAATAATCCAGCTTCCCTCCAAAAACTAAAAAAAGCCACGGAAAATGACAAAAGCATTTTACCACTGTGGATGTTCAAAATTTACATTCAATACTGAAAAAAAAAATATATATGTTATGCTATCTGATGTGCTCATGTAAAATGAATATGTTGATAAAATGCAGGAAGTGAAAAATCACTTATGTCATGATCAAACCTCCTACCTGTTTTCATCATGTCCATTCACTTAGCAGGATTGCCAGAGAGTGTCCATGATATTCTCAGGTGGTTTAACATTTGTTTTCCATGAAAAAAATCATAATTTAAAACCCCCACTGAATAACCTTTTTTTTGCATGAAATTTATACAGTATGCATTTCAGCTGACACATGAGAGAATAGCCCTTAACAAAATTATGTTCCACAAACCAGTTTTATGAAGATTTCATGATTTTTTTCCCCGCAGAACTGGCAATTTTCGTTGATCCCACTATTTCAAAGACCTAGAGATGCAAATGGCAATTTTCCACAATTTTTCTTGACTTTCCAGTTCTGTAGCAACCCAGAAAGTTTGATCATGGTTATAGATAATGTCTGGATAACTCCGGTGAAATGTGAAAAGTCAAATATCACAGTCATACTAGGAAGCATCTCTTGAATATTTTCTTTACATACTGCTTATGATATTGATAGTTGAGATCAACAAAGAGCTCAGGGTCTAGAGACAATTTTGGCATAATAAAAATGCTGGTGTTAAAATACAAAAACTACTGTTACAATTCTTTCTGCACTAAATATTGAATCCATCTGTAACAGAAAATGACTGTAAAAACTAGGGCTACATTGTCAATAAGTCACTAAAAGAGTGAAAAAGAAATAAATCTCATTCATATAAATTACTTGGTAAGTGTCAATCATGTCTAAATGAACAGCAAACAGTAAGGAAAAATAATAATGGGGTCTCTTTTTGGTTTATAACAAAATTACGAAAAATATAAACTATACCTTTATTTGTCTTGATGGGAATATGCTTTACAATTAAGAACTTGTGCATTATCGATGAGGTCCCTTTCCATCATAAAAATTACATTAACTCTGCATGTTGAACACTACTAAAAGTGCATTCAGCACTGATGCACCAATGTAATTCTCACGATGGTAAGTGATCTCCTCATTAATGTGCAACCTCTCAATTGTTACACAGTGTTATACACACATAACATATACATAAACAATAGTACATTTAATACTACTTCATTATCACCAGTCAAATCTATAATGAAGTCGTTGTTCATCACCCCAGAGTAACACTCTTATTCCCTTTAGCTAAAGACCTCAGTCACAACTAAGCTGACGGGGAAATAGTAGTGAAGTGTTTTTCCTAAGGACATAACAATGCACACCACCTGACCTGAGAGTCAAATCCATAAACTTTGACTTAAAAGAGTCTTCATTTTATGAGATCAACTTAACATGGAGTATGGCCATATTGCCTCACAGTGATAGACTGGTAAATATCTGTGCTTACCAATATCAACTATTCATCACAGGTATAAGTAGTATTTGAAACTCCTTTTGTCTCATGCATGATATCACAGATCTCAGAGATATTTTATTATACTTTTTTCACACATCTAGTCATCATTTCATCATACAATGAACTACAGACAGATTTCACACGTATTTTGACAGTCTTGCATGTGGTTGGATAGTTCATGTTGTTTTCTACACACGTGTAATGATTACCTTATCACACAGAGCAATAAAGATAGAAATGTATCTGTCTGACACAGATATATACGTTTAATAATCTTATATGTGGTTCCATTTATCCTTGTCACTTGATTTTTCTACCTCCATATAATTTCCTCACAGCTGACCCTGTCTTGGAGTGGCAAGAATAATCTAAATACCCATTGTCCAACAAAAACTGCAAATTAAACGATATTTTCTGGTGGCAGAGTCTTCCTGTGTCGAGATAAGCCATACCGCTGCATCAACTGCACCATCTTGGCATCCCAGTTTGCTTTGTTCTTACTGTAGAGATTCAAGTATATACCCAGCACCACCACCAGGCCTGACCACAGGTACCTGAGGATAAGAGTCATAGGGTCAGCATCAGGCATCACTTGATTACATCAGTATCATTTTTCCAGTTTCCTTACAGATAGCAACTTTCTCAATAAAGCGGAGGGAAGAATACAAGAAGACTGTTAGAGGAAGAATACCCCTTCGTACAGTTTAAGCTTTCACTATTTAATATTCCACAGGGGTGAGATTACATCTAGTTTGTCAGTTATACATGTAACAAACCATATTATCTAACTGGTGTTTTGTATGTGCTAACTGCAGGACTGCTCACTGCTGGACAATAATTGCGGAGACCAGAAAATCAGCAATAATTTCCATGACAACCATATGCAGCCAGCTGGACACAGAGTCAAAGCTATAACCATGTCAGAAATCAATGGCACATTCAATAATTTTATGAAATGGTTCCATTCAAGTTACTGGTGGTGTGCATTCCAAACATGAACCAAAGCATCTCTTACTTCTGGATGAAGGTCACAAAGTCTGATGTTAAGACTAATACAGATGATAAATTCTCTCTCATCTTGTCATGTCACTAGTCTTGTGACATATGTTTCACTCACTTTTACTGTAACAATTAACTAGAAATCAAATGTAAACTATATGTTATCTATATTTGTATGCCAAACAGTACTTTGAGAAAACTAGTCAGAACAGAGTCCTGAACCTCTATAAACTATCCTAAATAGACAAAGCTTCTTACAAGAAAAGAACTTCCCTCACAATTTCTGTACCTCACTGTCTCAATAAACACAAACTGAAAGGTGACCCCACTGTCTCAAAGACTTACTGAAAGGTGAAGGGCTTTGTGAAGAAGATGAATGACAACACAATTGTCACAGCCTTTCTGCAGGTTGTCACTGTTGAGAGAGAAAATGAATCAATATATGAGGGTGGACTGAAAAGTTTGTGCTCAGAAATGTCTGAATTTTGAATACGTGAATAATCAGTGTCTTATTATGTCCCTCGTGACATTACAATAAATCTTAATTAAAAGTTCAAAAAGTTTATAATACATATTGTTAATAAATCTTAATCTGATATAGTTTTTTCCAGGCAAATGGCAGAGATGTGCATTTTCAGACAATTGCTTCATTATGCCTTTATTAAACGTCAATTATGTATTTTCACTTTGAAGTATTCATTCTAACAGCAGGCTTTCGTACTGGCCTAATTCAGTCTAAAGGGTAGAATACGAAGTAAGAATTTTTATTCACCTGTAACAGCTATTAAGGCACCAAATGATTTTACCAGTGTTAGAACTATGTACAAGCCAAGGTAGCCAGTCACAGAAAATATCACAGCATAGCCATAGGTTTCCACAGGATGCTGTAAGAAATACATAACATATAGGGTGTTTTTTTTTAAGTTGCCAAAAGAATTCCTAATTAATCATTTACATGGAGAAAAGGAAGTTAGTGGTGAGACGACTGAAAATTTACTGAACAATAAAAGTTTCTTTAAAAATATATCTTCAAGAAAACATTTTATAAAATTTCATCAGACAGAGCAAAACTGATGTAAAGAGGCTACCATTAAAACAAAAATTAAACATCAACTATAGTTGCAGTATTTTTTATAGAGAGTGTACTTTCTAGACATTATGACTGCTAAATGTAGATATATAGAAAAATCTAAAATAACTCTAAAGCATGCTCTGAAATACACTTACTTGTAATGAAAAAAAATAGCAACAACAATAAAAGTTTCTTGTAGTCACAAAAAAATTTTCCTAAATAAATGTCTTCAGCAAGACATTCAATAGTGAAAATGAAAATACTACTGTCTTTCTTAATATTATCAAGTACAGGCCAAAGGCAGTGTAACTTTCAAGTCGTGACTTGGAGATAACAAATTTTTTTGTTTTTATCTTAAAGGTGGCGGTTCTTAAAAACATCTGGCTCCTCAGATCCTACTTATTTCCCAAACTTTCAGAGCTGAAATCAAGCAGTGTTCATATGTTTATCCAGAGCAGTATATATGAAATCTTTGAAATGAGGCTTATCAGATTCATGCATGGGGGCTGTACAGCTGCATTTTGACTAGGAATAAGAACCATTCATATTTAAGTGCAAGATTTAGTATGACATACCTCCTGACAAAAATAAAAGGCAGGCAAAAGACCACCCGTGGCAACCAGACCCACTAAAATGTACACGAAGCCGATGCCATATGAGTATAGAACCTGAAATGAAACACCCTCCTTCATTAAAGAAGATAAATACAAACTCAACTTAATGACAATCAATAAAAGATCAATTCATTTGCTTGTGAAGTATGCAGACAGTACATCAAATAATGTGCAAGATTTTATAGGATGAGTTGATTTAAAAAAAAAAAAATCAAATCTACTGTTAATAAATTTGCATAAATGAAGCTTGCAGTTTTTTTAATAGGAATATGAAATAAAAAAAATAAAAATAACTGCTAACCTACTTGTTTCCAAGCCAAACTCTGGTCTCTTCCATTACACTTGTACTTTGAATGACCTAAGGATGAACACCTAAATTTTAAAAGTATGAATAACGATACTGAAACAAAAACTGAATGTTTACCATTTCTCCATTGCTTGCACCAGACTGCTTCAGGGTTTTCTCTTGAACATTACCAATAGCACCATCAGCACATAACGCAAGAGATATCAACACCACACCTGGTCAAACACAGGAAGGTAAGTGAGTAAGTTGAAACATATAATATGAGAAAAAAATTCTTGAAAACTTCTCAAAGTGACAGAAAATAAGAATTGCAGTATCAGAAATTCAATAGAGCTGTAGACTGTGTGAAGCCATAAATCATGCCAGCATTACGTTCATGAAAACATTTGAGCATAGACCTGGGACAACAGATGTAAATGGAAGTGACACTTTGCTTATTAACTGAAAAAAATATAAGACTATACCTTACATTAACCAAGGAATGTCACAACAGTGCACAAGAGTGTGAATAATACACAGGGGCTAGGATCTGGAATACATCAGATTAAAGGAGTAACTGATTACTGAAAACAATGAGGCAACATTTGGGATATAGCACTGTTCAACTGCATAAACTGAGGGGAGTCTTTTTATCAGCCATTGCATGACCCTAAAAACCCATCTACAGTATAATAAAAGAGGAGAGGCATGGTGGGAAATTTCACTAATTTGAATCAGCTGCACAACGCACATTTGGGAGTGCTATTTTTCTGAATTTCACAAGTAAAACTTTTCATATTACATAGAAATTATGCAGATCGCTAGTTTGCTAGTCCACCAAACGTTGTTGTAAAGGCAACTGACATAAATCTAGTTTGAAATATGAAAGTAAATCTATCAGAGTCAAGACAATGTCCACAGTCATTTGTAGGCTGGGCCTGCCATCCAACAATAATGGTAAGATGGTGAAGCTGTAACAGACTACACTTAACTCCTGAAACCACAACCACCCTTTGTATATACAGTATGGACCATGAAGAGAATTCTGAAATAAAGCAGAACTGAAAAGAAGTCTGAAACAACTGATCATGCTAATCAGATGGCCAGTGAACAGTGAACATGAGTAAATGTTGATGTATTTACCATAGGCATTGAAGTTGGGCTGCACAGAGCTGTCTGCTAAGGTAAAGAGAATAAGCCCTATACTCATACACAAACAGGCAGAGATGTCAATCAGGCTGAACCTTTTACCTGCAATGGAGATACGAAAAAGGAATGTAGTAAAGGTGTCTCACAAGGTCATATCATTTTGTGCTAACAAATGCAAGATTACTGGTTGTTGGACTATCATTTACTCTTAAAACTTGTCTAAATTTAAATTTACAAAAAGTTTAATTACACTGCTTGGCATCATCACTTGCACAAGAAATCTGTAGTGTGTTACCTTACAAATGTAAATTTCTGGTGTCTGAAACATTATCACTCACAAACACTTAAAGACTGCTAAAGAAGCAGGAATGTTTTAGTGGATGTAGAAATTCATTAGAATGTATTATTTTTGTTTTGTGAAGTTGATAGTGCTCTTCAATCTATATGAGAATGCAAAAGTCATACCCTGGATAAGAATGCCCCCTATAAGAACAGGTATAAGTTTGCAACACTTGAATATCACTTGAGTTGGATAATTCAGATAACCCACTGAGGTATTGGACAATCCCATTGTGGCAACAGTCAGAAATGCAAGTAACAGGTACATGCGCAAAGGAATTCTGCAGAGAACAAAAAAAAAGGCACACAAATGTAAAACATTTTCATTCTCCCATTTCATATAACACAAACATCAAAAATGAATGGTGACTTTTAAGAAAGAAAAAACTTGATGCTTTAGTAGAAGTTCAACCAAGATCCCCACCATACCAGATTTAGATCTAAAACAACAAGTTCAGATCTTGGGCATTATTATGACTCACCAATGCTCTCTTATTAATGATATATAGCAAGGATTATCAAAAGCAACAAATCTCTCAAAGAACAGAGGATCCTGAGGAGAATTATAAACTGCCAGACAACTTAAATTTTCAAAATCATGAGGGTGAGTCCTGGTACCAGCAAATTGAAAGACTCTAAATCACGTGCACACTCTGGTAGCGTAGTTTCACTCTTGTTATAGGCGCAGGTCATGCTAAAAGATATGAATCTCAGGATGAATAGACCTCGCCCCCATTACAACTTTTTCTGAAATCTGGCATTAAAAGATTATGGAAACTGAGTTTAATAGTGAACAGTATTTCATACTTGCAACAAAATGCTGTGTTTAGGATGCTACTTCAGGCATCTGACAATCCTTATGCCTTAGCAGTTGCTACCAATTCAAAATGATTGAGCCTATAGTGTAAGGTGTGTACATACTTGCGCTGTTTGTCCTCCTTGAACTGCAGCTCAGCCACTCCAAAAATAGTGTAATAAGCAAACTGAATCAATGTCAAGTACCAACCAAAAGGTTTGAACCCTTCCAGTTTGAAGATCAACTCCTGTGGCAATAGGAAAATATACAAATGAAGGTCAAAGATCTGTGGGTTACATGTACACATGTTATATACCAACTGAGCTAAATTATTCTTGGTACTGTCAAAGGGTTTAAAACAATGCATGGAAACCCATACTCAGCTCCCGCAATATGCCCTTATCCTTTAAGTAACAACAATTCAAAAGGTGTTAATATTGTCAGTGCTTTATGTATTTGACAAAATATATATAAATTGACAGTTNTGTTCCGTCTGTTAGCTGGATTTGGGTAGAGGTGGAGAGTGGGAAGTGGGGGTTAAATTTACGTTGGCGGTATAACGAGCAATATTTACTATACTCAAGTTATGAATGTAACAGTTAAACTGTTGGCGGATGGCGGATGGCGGTATAACGAGATTTTTAGTGACTTTGTATAGGTGTCAGATCCGTTCCATGGCGAAAAGCTGGCGGTATGCGGGAATGGCGGTATAACGGGTGGCGGTATAGCGAGGTTTCACTGTACCAACTGAGCTAAATTATTCTTGGTACTGTCAAAGGGTTTAAAACAATGCATGGAAACCCATACTCAGCTCCCGCAATATGCCCTTATCCTTTAAGTAACAACAATTCAAAAGGTGTTAATATTGTCAGTGCTTTATGTATTTGACAAAATATATATAAATTGACAGTTTTTTAATATTAAAAATTTTGCTACAGCTGAAAATAAGTTTCTACTTTACAGTCAATCCCTTAAAACTTCCCTGTAATGCCTCATCCCCCCACTTTCCACTTGGTAACTTTGTTGATGTGTCCAGTGGTAGCTATCTATCCATATTCTATAACAACTGTTGCAATGGAAAAATAAAGATCTGAATCTGAACCAGTAGGACAGCTGTTCATTACATTGTTAAACTATGATGTCAATAGGCTCCTACTGCACATGGATTTATAGAAAAGATAAACAGAAAGAGCATGACACTTGCAGCGATGCACAAATACAGTTTTTTCCACAAACAGAACTGTTGAACTTACCTGCATGTACCCATAAACTAGATAGAAAGCAAATGTAAGTGCTGTCAAAGTCAGAAATTGCCAGTGGCGATCTAAATAAGACAAGTCAAGGCACCACAGCCGCAGCACTTCTCTTGTATCTTTGCCACTAGGATCCTCTGGCATTTTGATTGTTGTTGAAGAGACACCTGAGGGGGTTGATTTAATAGAGAAAACAGAAGCTTTCTGCCTGAGTCCCTCAGGGGCAGTAAAAATCTTGGCCATGCCCTCGGAAGGTTTGTTTTTCATGGCATGGTCACATCATGGGTTCAGTGAGCTTCCAGTAACATCTATCACCAATGTCAAAACATATCGCTCTCCTAATCTGAAATAACACAAACATTTTAAAAGTTGAAAACAACATATTCATAATCATTTATATATTATACATTAAAAGTTTTCCCAGTTATCCAATAGCTTCCCAAAACTGCACAAGCAAAGTCATGTCATGAATTCCATTGATCTAAACTTTAAACTCTTACTTTTGGTAACTGATTGGACACTCTCAGTTTCCTCTCTTGAATCAAATCTTTCTCAAAAACAAACTTCTACATAATGCCCTTTAAGAGACTAGTGTGTGACAGGTAGATAACTAATTTTCTATAAACATGTAATTACACAGGACAGCAACTGTTATTAATGACTTTATCAGCCCAGCTGAGAATAATGGTTACATAATGGCTACCATTGATTGAGGATGCCTACCAGGGTAAGGGACCAATGCTTAAAGTCACCTAACCAGTAAGCTATAACTAAAGTTTGGCTAAATCCCTCTGCATTACTTATGGAAGTTGTTTCCCTACCAGCCTGTCTCCATTATGCACCCCTGTTTAGTGGCAGTCGTCCACTGCCACCACATTTGTATGAAATGTCATCTTTAGGTAATAAATTTTTTAATAATATATTCTCTTTTCATTGTCTACTCTCCTTGAATAGTTAATATTGCTAAAAATTTCACACTTTTAACATTCATCAACATCCTCAGCTCACATTTTCATGGTCTTTTTTTGGTGTATTCTACTTGAATGAATTTTATCAACTCCATCAAATAGAGACAGACTTGAAGCTAGCAATTCATTTGCTTACATTAAATTTATGACACAACTCATATAAAACTCCTATGAAGTTTTGAATTGACTCATAAAGAGACAAAAAAACCCAAAAAACTAGACCAATGTAGAATCTGATATGTTCTGAAAGTAAAAGCAAGCCATATGTCTGCATATGATATGACAGGTGTAGTCTCAAGTCCTCGGATAAAAGAGAGACGATAATTTATTCATTAAGTTGAGGAAGTTCCTATGAAAAGCTGCACACCCAAGTGCTGAATGGTGCATTTTCCCCTCATAAGGCTCATGATGTTGGAAAACTGTCATTTATGACAACAATAGCTGTTTGACACCTGATTTCATCTCAGGTGGCTCTTGAGTGATTCTGTGTCAGGTTTTTGGATCTTTTATATCAAGGTGCATTGTTAATTCTGGAAAGATTTCCATACGCGCTTCACAGCCAACGGTGACTGGGTGGAGATTGAACCCTATGAAAGAATTCCTCAGGAGTCTCAAACCTCTAACCAGAGCTTATGCCTAACATTACAACCCCAAAGCTAACCCTAACCTTCAAGCCCGTCGATACAGGTGCAAGAGGTGTGAGTCTTACTCAGAATTCCTCCCTTAATTCTTTGCAAATCTGCACCAAGACAGAAAGCCTAGAGAAGCCCACAAACAGTCATGCATAACAGCATTACGTAGCATCCTGCGACCTGTACCTGTGCACCTAAGCTAAGCCAAAGTTTTCAGTTTCAGGGGTCTCCTATAGTATCTATGATTCTATCTGTATTTCTAAGATAGAGTCAAGATAAAAGCTTTGGTGGAAGATAAGGGTGTTTTCTATCTAGAACTGCAAAAAATTGTTGAAAATATGGATTATTAATGGAGAAATTGCCTAGGTGCACAGATGCCAGTCATGCACAGACATTAGACTACTTATAGTTACTAGAGTTATCTAGTTTATTTGATAGCTAGTCTAGTCTATAGTGAAATATGATATCAAACAACTGATGCTGTTGCAAATAACAGTTGTTCTAACACCCCCATCCTTAAGGGTGAAAAATGCAGCATTCATCCGCAATTTCGTAAATAAAGTCCAGTGCCCTCATGGAGAGAAGTTGTGTACCATCTAGACTAGACTATTACTTAGGCCCTAGTCTAGAGTATCAGGCCAACTCGAGACACTTTCAGTCTCTGGGTTTGGGAAGGGGCTGTGTCTCCCGATAATGCAATGACAAAAAAATTCTACTGCATGATCAGATTAATTTATCCCACTCTGGGTAAAAAAATGTGGGAGGAATTCCATATGTGTGCCAGAAAGATTTCCGCAGGCAACACACCGAACCAACAACATACCCTAACCCTGAGCCTGGGTTAGGGTTATACTTATGGTTAGGGTTAGGGTATGTTGTTGGATCGGTGTGTTGCATGCCGAAATCTTTCTAGCACACATATGGAATTCCTCCCAAAAATGTTCACTCGAACTAACAGGAAAACTTGTGGTCCTCGACTGTTTCCCAATGTTAGTCTAGATTCTTAACCACAGGTCAGGGGTTTTGGGTTTGAAGTGATGGAAGTTGACAACGCACCCGGTTGTGCTTTACGTCATCAGTGTTTGCTGCGATTGCCTTAATTGCCAAAATTTGAGTTAACTCTTTTGATTACTCTACAAGCTTGAGTTGTGGCAAAACCAAAATCCTATATTATTCAATTAATCCTCAGATCAAAACTGAATACTTAGAATCAATACCATGAATTTATTTTGATAGGGCTGGTTCAGAAGAAATTTGAATCATTTTTTTTTTCATGTGAAGATGTGACATTTGATCTTAGCATAAACTGGCCGCACTCCTGTCAACATGGCGGCTCCCACAACGCTTGAATTTGACAAGGCTAGAGCAAAGTTTAAGGTAAATACAAATACAAAATGATCAATGGACAGTTTGCGGTCTATTATAAAAAAATATCATCAGGTTTGTCCCTTTAGAACTTGTGAGTGCTAGCGCAGAAGTTCACCGCATGATTACCATTCTATCAGACCTAGTGAAGTCTAGTTTGATTTTTGATTGTTTGGCTAGACTATCTCCTGGCTGGGACAGGACCGCTCTTGCACTGATACAGTTCATTTAGTCATTGGTTTAACTACAAGATCGGCCCTATTCCGTGATTGTACCGATTGTTTGATCGACCTAGTCTAGGTCTAGTCTATCTAGATCTAGTCTAGACTAGTCTATCAATTCTTTCTCACAACGAGTTTTCGTTTGTTAGACTAGCAGTTTGAAATCAGAAATGCATTCTCAATCATTCTGATTCAGAAACATTTCTTTAGGTTTTGTTGCTTCTGTTGTGAAGTCCTAGCATGTGCTGATGTGCTTTAAAGTATTACTGCTGAGCTTACAGTTTTGCAGACACCCCAGGGAGGAGGCATTTTCTGATCCCTTGCGGCTTGGTTGGGGGAGGAATTTCATAGTATAGGCTATGTACTATGACATGTGGCTATGCAAATGACAGCACCGCAACAATATTGATACAGTTCATTTAGTCATAAACAGGTCATGGACTAGATCAATATTTCGACTAAATTGGTGCTGTTGTTAGAGAAAGTTCCATTTCATGTGTGTGCCGGAAAGATTTCCGCATGCAACACATCGAACCAACAACATAGTACATACCCTAACCCTAACCCTAACCCTAACAAGTAACCCTAACCCTAACCCAGGGTCAGGGTTAAGGTTTGAGCTAGGGTTAGGATTAGGAGTAGGGTATGTTGTTGGTTCGGTGTGTTTCATGCAGAAATCTTTCTGGCACACATATGGAATTCCAACCTAAGTTGGTTTTATGGTTTTTTTTTTTGTATGTTATTGTTAAAAAGTGGTAAAGCAAAGTTTTGAACAAGTTCTGACTAAAGCTAGTAAATGGAATTCGTTTATCTTAAATTGCCGAGCCCTTGAACATAATGATAATTGCACTGCATTTAATGAAAATTAATGTTTTCCCCATTACTCTGATTTTAGACTGTCTTGGAAAAGTCACTGGCTAAAGATGATGGTGACAGTCTCCTGTCATTTGTGGAGTCTTATCAAGATGACATGTAAGTATTACTAGTAATAGAGGTATTGGTAAAAATCTGTATGCCACTCTCTTTTATTTGATATTTTGTGGCACTAAGTAGTTGATTGCTTTGGTAGTTTTCATAGGCAGCTTTGTATTGTAACACTGGATTAAAAAAAATTTAATTACATGGCCAAAGATGATGCTGACAGTCTCCTGTCATTTGTGGAGTCTCATCAAGATGAACTGTAGTATTAAATCATGGATTATAAATCATTTTTAAATACTGTTGAAAATATACACCATTTTTACATACAGAAAACAACAAGATTACAAAAGCCGAGTGAAATATTTGAATTATCAATTATAGAACAGTTTCATTATATAGAGGGGAACTTAAGAACATCAAACATGACTGGCTTGAATTGTGTTTGTAAGGTATTCTTTATTGTTCAGTCTGCACTCCATTATAATATAATCCTGCATACCACTTTACCCAGAGCTTTTCTTTGTAGTGCTCACTTGTTACTTCCTGATGTGATAGAGATGGAAGTGATAATAGTTTTGAAGGGCAGGAGGAGGGATGGACAAAAGATATCATAATAATGACATGTTTGTTTTAATTGAAGTGTTCTACTTTTAACAGAAGTTTGGAAAAGCGGACTGTTCTGGATCAAGTTTTCAGGGATATTCTCTGTAAAATGATTGTGAGTAGCTTTTCTGTGATTGCTGACTTTGTTTTCTCATAACATTACAAAAACAAATGCTAAATTTTGTTTATTGAAACAGTGAATTTATCTCTCTTTAGAACACAATTTTAAAAGGAAATGTACTTATGAAGTAAAGAAGAATGGAATTAATTGATTAAATACTACTTACTTCAGAGACTTAGGAAACTGGACAGTATGCCGTTTATTCAACAGGTTAAACTGCCATGATGTAGGTTGTAACTCATATTGTTTGCCAGTGGCTGAAAAAACTTTTTGCCTATGATATTCCACAGTCTCAGACATCCAACACAGAGCAGCTCAAATCTGTCATTACTTTTGCCATTCAAGCTGTCAAACAAGGTAAGACAGATTGCCTTGCATAAGTGTAATGCCCTTTTCAAGGCGTCAGAGGGAAAACATTTAAACAATGACTTCAATGAGTCAAGATTATTAAGACTCTCTTATTGAGCCATTTATCAGCCCTAGAATTTGCCTCTGGGTCGTGGAAAAGTTTTCCTCAGAGAATTTGCATTTGTCAAACAACTTATTGTCAATATTCCTCAACAATTATGCTTTAGGAAAAAACATGCTGGCATTTTGCAGATTATAATTTCAACACAGTATGTTATCAAAATCAGTCTCATGGTATCGAAAAGATCTCTTTTATGTTGGCTGTTATATTAACAAGGGTAATACTAATACACACTTTGGAAGAACTTAAGGAGTCACTATGCTTCTTCAGCTATTTAATAAAATTAACATTTTTTTTTTCTTTTTCAGACATGTGCTCCCCGTCTACTCCATTCTTGATGATGGCAGACATATTTGACATGCTGACGATTGAACGCTGTGAAGACATCTTTGATCTTGTAGAAGACAAAGTCGTTGTATGGAAATCCGTAAGTTTTGTCAGTTCCCTTATTTTTTTTTTGCTGTCTGATGACATAGTTACTTTAGTTTATGCAGAGCTTTCCACAAAAATTATGGATATTTAAAGGGTACCTGCCCAAAGACCCTGTAACTCTTATATTTATATAATTTATGTGATACAGTCTTTGCTCAGGCACATCTTAATTTATTTGTAAAGCACAATCATTTGTGCAAGGCAAAAGTCTATCCCTCATTTAATTTAAGACACTTGGGCCCTGAGTCCCTTCCTCTGCAAGGAATATTGAGCGGTAGATACAGCCATGGTTGATCAGTGCAGGAAGACAGCGCTATCAGTTTTAACTCTTGTAAATGTAATGCCAGTTTTTTTCAGCATAGCAAGAATGCCCATTGGCATCAGTCCTTTTCGCCATGTTATTGCCTCACCAGATTACTTGCTGATTGAGCACTTTGATATTATGTGGACTAATTCATCATTCACTTCTATGGGGCAGGGTAGGGTATGGCAAGTTAAGTTGACTTCTTCTCGTGCAAAGATTGTAGTGTTAGACTTAGAGGGCTTAAGTATGGCAGTGCACTTTACAGGTTAATGTGTTCTCCCATTAGCACAAGAACTCCTTTTTTTTCATAGGACAGCTGGATTCAGCATGATTTATTGATTGAAAGTGTGATTTGTCATTTGCTTCTTCATTAGCTACCAACATTTCAAAGATTACAGACCTATTTCTTTCTCATTTCTCATTATTATATGAACATTATAGATTTTCAGACTGTCAGCTACTGAAGTTCATTAATTTATGCAGCGCATAACTTTATTATCCTCAGGAGCCATTCTATGAGTCTGGAAAAAATTATCTTTTGAGAATGTGTAATGGTAAGTGTATTAATATAGTTTAGCCTAATTAATTACTTCATGTCATCTTTAACCTTTGAAGATTTCAATGTTTAAAAAGTTTCATTTTGCCCTTTTCAGTCTTAAGTTTTTGCAGACCTTCTTATGGTATTTTCAGTTTTGAATTATGTAACGGTTACAATTAAATATTGGATTTCATCATTCCATTTTTGTAAATTTTTACCTCTAAAATTATTTTGATTTTGTGTTTTAAACAAAAATGTCTCTCAGTTTGAGGGGAATATTCTTTATGTTCTTTTCCACATATTTATGCTTGCAAGTCTCTGTTCTAAAATATGTTAGCTTTTCTGCAACAGATCTCATAAGGCGCCTCTCCAAGTCTCAGAACACTGTGTTTTGTGGAAGGATACAGCTGTTCTTATCTAGACTGTTTCCTCTGTCAGAGAAATCAGGTGAGTAAAGACAGCAATGATTTTTTTATTTTTTCTTGTTCTGAATTGTGATCTTGCACCCCCTGATTCTGACTCTCTTAAGATAAATACAGAATTACAGGCATTTGGCTCAGTATTTTGTAAAACTTTTCCTGTTTGAGAACTGTGGAAATCGGTAAATATAGAACGGGTGTGGGAAGATATTAAACAGCAACGAAATCATTCAGTCTACTGTCTGCATGATATTTGTTGTTGACGATTCCTTTTCATCTTTTTGTTGTTCCTGATAACTTCCTGCATCGTTGAATCAACTAAGATTAATTTTAAATCTTATTTTCAGCTCTGAACCTTGCCAGTCAGTTTAATTTGGAAAATGTGACAATTTATGCCAAACAAGAGCCATCAGAAGGGGTGAGTATACACTTGTTTAGGTTACAGAGAGGCAGATTTGATAAAGAAAACTTCAAAGGTATTTCTTAACTTTAGAGAAAATTCTAGAACAGATATTTCTTCTGTATATGATAATTAAAAGTTACCATGTGAAAACTTGGATTTAGTTATAGAATTTAATTGTTAAAGTTAAATGCAGTTTGACTTTGTTCTCATGTCTTGAGTAGTCTAAGGTTGGTAAGTTATCTTTACGAAAGATACCTTCAGATACTTGACGTTTACATGCTTCTAGACGTTGCTCTTCATTTGCTACAATAATGTTGTCAGTTTCATGGGTATAGCTCTTGCCTTATCAAGAACAGCTAAAATGCAATTCTGTGATTGTTATGGTTTTAAGAACACATGATGCAGTCATTAGACACCGATTTCACCTTACAGACATTACTTCATTTTTAAATTTTGAAATATTTTCACAGATTTGGAACTAAATATGTAATAGATTTTGAATGACTGTGAGAAAACGTGTCTGTTTGTTCTTTTCAGTCTCAGGGAGAAGTCAAGCCAGAGGTGATGGAAGTTGTTGATGATACTGGTGGTCCGTCCAGGTTGGTCTCCTGTAGATTACCATTTGTAGAGCTGTAACAGTACAACCAAATTCTTACATTTTACCACAGAAATGGAAAGCTGCTAGACTTAGGATAGAGTGTCAGTCCTGAATGAGAAGGGAACAGGCAGTTAGAAAGATACTGCAGTGACTCATGTCTGACAATTTTATGCTGCACTGGATTTTTTGGAGAAGGGATGGAATATTGCAGAAGATTACATGGAAATTAATAAATGGACATTTAACACATGAAATTTATGATATCACTGCACATGCCTTAGCTTTATGAACAGAACTCATGGAGTTATTCTGAATAGAAGGAAGAATGAAACTGTATCATCAGTTTGCCCATATTGTCTCCTAAGTTTCATTTTTTATCCATGGCTTTATGTTTCATAGTGATCGTACTTAATGTAGGAATTTCTTATCTTAACTATTTTGTTTTGTGCTTGAACATTAATATTGGGCAGATTAAAGTGCTGTAGACTGCATGATTTTATTTCTTGCCCTTTGCCCCTCTGTTGGCAGGAAAGCATTCCACTGGGTCATATTATTTACAATCTCTATCTTTTAAAGTGTTGAGTATAGACATGAGTACACAGTCTACAGGGGTCTGCTTTTGTAAAAGTGTAGTATTATGCAAAGGTGTAAACAGATGTAGTGTTTCACATATAAACACCTTTTGAAGGTTTTTTTTTTTTTGTTTTCCAGGGATGAACATTCTCAAATTGTCCTTTATCATTAAAAATATGTCATCATTATTTATTGATTGTAGCAATTCTTTTTTGTATTTTAATTTGTTGCAGCTCCATACCAATAGACTATCACTTGTACAGAAAATTCTGGGCACTCCAAGATTTCTTCAGGCGACCAACTCAATGCTATGACAAGGCAGCTTGGGAGACATTTTCACAGGTATTTAAAACATTTTCCCTTTCTGATTTGAAGGCAGAGAAACTTATTCACACTTTTGTCGATAACATTTTTGAGAAAAAAAAGCTTCAGTGTTCTCTGGTTGTGAGATGCATGGTGGTGTAGATATGATTTGTGATATACTTGGATGAAAAACTTAACCAAATACAGTCGAACACGCTTAAACCGTAATCACTGGGCCCACGTATATGATTTCGTCTTAGCGCTATTTCGGTTTAAATGTTCCAGTGCAAACTCAAGGGAATTAACCACCATCGCGGACTTTCTGAAATTGGTCTCGGCAGGCCAATATGGTAGAGAGAGTGGAATTGGGAATTCCGTACTTGCGGCAAATTTCACTTTTCGACAGCTTCTTCTCATCAATTTCATCGATAAGTTTTAACTTGAATTCCAATGAGTACGTTTGCTTTCTTTTCGACATTTTTCGGCAGTTCAGTGGCTCACGTGTAATCAGTGTCAAGGTCAGGAATGAAGACAGGTTTTATCTGATGAGCGTGAGTGTTATCAATGTTACAAACCTCCCGCGGCCTTTCATCCAGCATTATTTATTTCTCGACCAGCTACCTCACTCCTCTTTTTGGTCGCAAGCGAGCGAAGAGAGCTAAGAGATTTGGGGGGGGGGAGCATTATTAGACACTAAGCTGTTGCGCCGCAGGGCCCACCCGCTCTCCTTAGACCTACTCCTCACGTGGCTATTTCTTTTCGCCGGACAAAGACAGCGAAAAGTAACATTCTCGGTGTTGATGCAGACCTGATAATGGGATGAGCGTGCTGGCTGAGAGATCGGGGATTTCGGTTCAGCCGTGTTACTGCATCTTGCGGTTTCGGTTCATCGCCACTTCTGTTACTTGCGTAAAGAGGGAGAAAAGTCGGGGATTTATTTTTCTTTCGGCTTAGCCGTGGTTTCGGTTCAGCCGTGTTCGGTTTAAGTGTGTTCAACTGTAACAGTTAGTTTAACTAGTGCTGGAATGCAGTGAAGGAATGCCCGTCATAATTTATAGTGGCAAGAGCATTGCTTTTCTGTGGTCACTTGTATGTGCTCTTCCTGACATCACTGTTTTGTTTCCATCCAGTATGCCAGTGATGTGATGTCCATCTTCTCAAGTTACAAACTTGATGATGTGTCATCCAGTCAGAAGAAACTTCCAACACCGCAGCAGTCCCACCAGCATGTTCAGAACTTCTTTGCAAAGTACCTCACAAGTGAAAAGGTGAAATAGTTATGAATATTATTATCTGTAATGTCTGCATCGGACATTAGATAGCTGTCTTGTGAATTTGTCTGAAAAATAAAATTCATTGAAATTTAAAACCAAAACAAACAAAAAAAGCTTCCTGGTTAAAAATATCCATGCATTGAAGACTGAAAATATTGTTTAATTATATAGCACTGCAGTTGTTATCTGAAAAATTATATTGTGCTCATGCATAAAATGATACTGATTTGCAGATCATAACTATTTTGTTGTGATCTTTTGAGCAAAATGATCTCTCATTGAAAGGCTTACAACAGGTGACAGCTATGGAGTATGTTTAGACTATACACAAAAACTTTTGAGACCAATAGATTCAGAATAAGAATTTTTTATTAGTCCACTTCCCACTATACACTATGCAGGTTTGAGTGTTCTTGCAATCCAGAAGCTTCTTTGAACTGTAAAACTTTTCACTTGTGACATGTCCTGTGATTAAGTATATTTATCCTTGATGTCGTTTATTAACTGTGATTCAAAAGAACAGTATCACTATGTTCATGTAACAATTGGTCTTCCAGTATAACCATGTGCTATGTTCACAACATGTTTCAAATTTTTTTTTTTTTTGTAGAATATATCTGGGTGCTCAGTTTTAAGTTATCAAAATATTACCATATGGTTAGGTAGACATAAGAAGCACATTATGGCATATTTTTTAAATATTTGGCTTTGTTTTTCAGCTGCTGAACCTCCAGCTGAGTGATAGCAACTTCCGCAGATATGTCCTTGTCCAGTTTCTCATCATATTCCATTACTTAAGGGCAACAATCAAGTTCAAAACGTAAGTTACTTCTCATAATCAATCATATTGTTTATGAAACAAGCATCATTCTCAAAAATTCTGTCAGAATGAGAGCTTATGGATGTGGAACCTTCAGTCCATAAATTGGTGCACAGCCTGAACAGAGATGAACCTTATCTCCACAGTCATACATATTCAGTTTTGCCCTTGTTCCTGTTCCGCAGTCCCCTCTTGCAGTCAAAAGTGAATTTGCTTGGATATGAAATTACACATTCTAATAAATATTTCAACATGTAGCATTAATAGATGTCAGAATAGCATTACAAACTTCCAGATTTATTATGTCTCAATCCTCAGGCAAGCACACTCACTGACAGATGAACAGTCAGAATGGATCAAGGATTCCCAGGAGAAAGTGAGCAAACTGCTGTGCGAGACTCCACCCTACGGAGAACAGTTCTGCAACTCTGTTAAGGTGAGACAATGTGGTGGGTTGAGAGGGGTTTGGGGTACTGTGACAAGAAACATTCAGATCATAGGGCAACACTCTTTTAGGCAGTTTGTCCTTGATTATTTCAGTAAAGATTCATCTCATATAGCTGTATTTTCTTGGAAAGTTTAGCTTTGATTACTACAGAAGAGGTGTAGTATGCTTGAAAA
This sequence comes from Ellobium chinense, assembly GCA_033807755.1. Classification (NCBI taxonomy): domain Eukaryota; kingdom Metazoa; phylum Mollusca; class Gastropoda; order Ellobiida; family Ellobiidae; genus Ellobium; species Ellobium chinense. The sequence goes on from JAWQUT010000029.1 coordinate 2,115,686, forward strand.
CCTGCGCTGTGTAAAGATCTATATCATGTGGCTACACTATTTTGAGCAGTTTCACCTTGTTTATATCATATGGATAAAAATTTATGCTGTGACTCTGCCTTGTTCCATTCTGACTCTGTGATGATGTTCATCCTTGCACTGACACATAAGCTAACGTGATGACAGTTTTCATGGCTGTTGTCATGTGGCCTGTCTTGATGTCACTTTTTGGCAGTCAGGCTCATGTCATAGTGACAGGGCTTGACCTGAGAGTCATACTGTACTTCAAGACAATTGTGAGCATACAGTAATGGTAGGCCTATTGGTGATTTCTGTGACTGTATGCTCTATCAACACACAGCTGTCGGAAAGGCTTGTTAAGTATAAGTTCTGCATGTATGTACTCATCTAGGTCACTGCAAAGGGAATCAGTTTGCAAGGATGCTATCACCAATGTCCTAAAGCAAATTAAGTGATGTTTAATCTTACCTATTTATGTATCCTCCCAGCACATCCTAGAAAGGGAAGAGTATTGGAACAGCTGGAAGAATGAGAGCTGCCCAAGCTTCATTAAGGAAAAGCCGAAAGATCAAACCAAGCCTAAGCCAAAGTAAGTTCTGATGGCCTTGACTGATATTATTCACATTGGTGTGTAATGAGACACATGACCCTGTCAGTCAGAATGCATATTTCACTGTCCCTATCCATATCAGTTTTCTCCATATACTTGTTAGTGATACATTTACAGAGAGAACAATTTCATGAGTGTAGACGAGGACCCACTTATGAAATTCCTTAGAGATAACAGATAGAAGAATTGGTAAATGAGTTTCTACTAAGACACAAAGATCTTTATTAACTTATGGGCACATCGAAAAGAAAGTCAAGTGGGACACTGTGAAGGTCCTAACTATCTCCAAGTGTAACAGTGGAGCAATTTAGTCCCACTCCCAGAAGGAAGCACTTGGCAATTGATTTTCAGTGGGTCCTAAGTGTTAAAACCTCAAGTTTTGCTTTGGTCAGGTGAATTTAGTTTTGATTAGTATAGCTATATTGACTTTGGTTGCATGCTCTTCTTGTGAAGATAATTGTTGAATTTATTTCAGATTTAGGGGGATTCTTGAGAGAGACGTTATGTCACAGAGGCAGTGTACTGGTTAGGATAAGATACACAAGAGTACAACCAAATCAGATCAGAACATTTAAATGCAACTTTCTTCTAAGCTAACTAAGACTTATTTAATTACTTCATAAGTGAGTTCTGGGCTGGTTTTGATAATGGTGAAACTTACCTTACAGGTCAAAGAGGAAAAGAATTGGAGATGATCTCTTAGCATCAGGAGGCAAATCTGTTAAGCTTGGCAATGCAGAGCTCTCAAGATTGTGGAACCTGAATCCAGACAACATGGAGGCTTGCAAGGCAGAATCACGTGTGTTCCTGCCCAAACTGGATGATTTTTTTGCCAATGCCATAGAGCAGGCTGACCCAGAGGCCATGGTTGAAGAGCAATACAAGTAAGTCTGAATTAATTTCATTCTTTTGTTGTCAGCACACTGTTAAAGAGTCAAGGAGTGAAAGGTGTAGGTGTGTTTCAGGAATAATTGTAAAACTGTTATGGATAAATAATGTACTGTAGAAGTTTTTTTATGTGTGTGTGTGCAAGTGAGGATCGTATTTCACAAAAGTCGGAAATGACTTTTCGATGATAAAATTTTCACATGCCTCACGTGATGGTTTTCTTTTGAATGTATGAGCACAGAAGTCTAGAGTAGTCTAGTGTGATGTTACAGGACTACTGTTGGATGAGGGGCGGCAATTAGAAATAGCCATTTGCTCATAGTAAGCAATAAGCGCTTAGGAAAAGTTGGGAGAGGCTGAGCCAAACTTTTATGTACAGGAAGTAATTCTTGCAAGTCAGGCTTTACTCATGATATTCAAGAAAATTATGCAAGTAAGGCAGTAAACTTTAAATTTGAAGAAAAAAAAAGCATGTTTATGTATTTGAAATACACTTGTGAAGGAGACAGAACATGTCAGTGTATTTAATTGTCTTAAATAGCATGGCTGTTAATATGGTTTATTGATAATGCTCAAGAGATGTTTTGGTTCCAATTCAATGCCATGCTTTGCACACATGTCTTTCACCCATGAGGTGCTGCCTAACATCTTTTAGTGATTTAATTTTATGCAGTCAAGTTCAGAGGTAATGAAGTTCGAAGACACTAATACATTGAGTGGTACAGTTTAGAAGGGGTAGCCAGAGGAGATGCAAAATGATAATGCAGTATACATCTACAGTAAATAACTTGTTTGTGCTGATGTTTGTGTTCCATATATTGTTTTATTGCAGAGACATAAACCAGCAAAATTTCCAGTGGAAGGCATATCGCCTGCTTGCGAGATCCTCCCCACATTTCTTTGTCCACACCAACACTCCCGGCCTGCCTATCACTGTCCATCTCAAGGACATTGTGGACAAGATGGCCAAAGAAATTAATCCGGTAAGATGGCCAGCATTGTATTTGGGAAAGCATGAAGATGTGCCGTAAAGAAGATACGTAAAGATATTTAAAGATGAAGATCTAGTAGCAAGACTAAGTGTTTAGCCCATAAAGAGTTTTTTTTGCATGCTGTGAAGCTAATTAATGATAAGGTAGCAGTGGGATACAGTGAAGTGTCCGTGAAATTTGGTACAGTGGAACACACTGGATACAGACATGCTTAGTGTGTAATCATGGATAGAGAGTACAGAATTTTGGTCCTGATTTTATTCTTTGAGGGTATGTGAATGGTTAATACGTATTTCTGTCAATAAATATGCTTTTGGTTGGTCCTAAAGTGTATCCCTAATCCATGTTCCAGTGTAGTACAAAAAGTCATGTAGCACATCTATATTGGATCTCGTCAATGGCAGGAGAGGGCAAGAAGTATTATGCTTTATAAGTTTTGCAAGTCCCATCTTTGCACTTTTCTCACAATGATCATGGTTAATCACACTTCAGGCTTTAGGAAGTATTTGGCAATAGAATTGTAATCACTTTCAAAGTATTTTACGTAGGCAGAAAGATGACAATACTCTCTTAATAATGTTTGTTTATAGTTATGTTTTGCATTCACAAGCAGAAAGGGTTCATGCACCTTCCTGGAATTTCAGAGCTCCTGGAAATCTGGACTTTGTTTTAGAAACAAAACCTCCTGAAACGTGTAAATTTCTTGTGGAAACTCCCACAAAATTAGTGCTTTCAAGAAAAAGACTTGCTTATTTGCATGGTTGAAACAGCCAACATTGTCATGGGAATTGATCCTGATATGTGTGATTGTACGTCTGGAAAGATATTGAAATATGGAATTTGCCCTAAAATTCTCCTGGAAAATATTTTCCATCTTAAACCCCGAAGCTTTCTTTGAAGCATGTGTTGACTGCCGAAATGATCATCAGGTAAAACGCCCTCTTTTATTGCAGCATCTGAATACAAATGAAGTGAAGCCAGATGTGGCTGTTCCCAATGATGTTGATGAGATCAAGGATGGCAATGAGGACCATGATGACGATGAAATGAGGAACAATGAAGATGGTACGCGGAAACATGTGCCAGTGACTAAATACATTTTCAAGACTCCTACACTTGTCAGTTCTAAGTACATTTAGGAGATCCCACACTTGCAAGTTTGCAAGTACATTTTCTAGATCCCACATGTGCTAGTGTCTTAGTTCATTTTCTGGACTCCATATTTGCCAATTTCTGAGCACATATTCTAAACCCCATATAAGAGAATTTTTAAGTACATCTATTAGACCTTCACATTCCCCGCTGTCTAAGTACAATTTTGTAAACTCGTCCAGTATTAGTTGTCTTATCTTTGCCTTGATGTTTGCTGCTTCTCTGACTGTGAGGCGGCACTGCACGAGTATGATGTTGGCATCTTTTGGGTCATCACCAACATGCAAAAAGTGTGGTGCTTGCTTTTACAGGAGTGGCATATCAGTGAGAATTTATTTTACATTTGGATCATGGGAATTAAAAGCTATGTCTGACCTGAATGCCATTCTCACAATTTTTGCAGATGACAGCAGCCCCCAGCTCCAGCTGACAAAGGACCAGATCCAGCAGGTGGCAGAGCAAGTTGGCAATCTCTGGATGAGATTAGGAGAGAAACTTCATCTACCAGCTGATGACCTGAGTTACTTCAAAGATTCAAGTAACAGTGAGATGGAATCAGCTGTTTCCATGCTCACAGTGTGGCAAGTAAGTCAGCAGACTGAAATTCTTCTTTGATGTTTAGCCAATAACCTGTTGAAACCCTTACTGTATCATGTATAAACTCCTTGAAGAATATCATTCTGTGAAATGCAGAACTTAATGCACACTCACTGAACCCTTTTTTAATGATCCATGAGGGGATTTATGAAAATGGGTTGTTCAAGCATCATGTAGAAAGAGGAAGGATAGGGAATAACTATACCATGCCTCATTGACATGCAGTTGTACTACCCTGCTAAAAGCAAAATCATTGTGATCAGGTCTGTCAAGGAATTTAGCCTCAAAATGTTAACTTGGCAGCTCTGGTCTGTAAAGTACACAGGGTTTTGATATGGACCCGGCCAGTGGGTGGCGTGCACAATGGGCAATCAATAATAACAAAACGGAAGGCAGTAATGGGATTCCTGTGGCTGTGTTTATGACACAAACCAACTTAAAAAATATTTAGAGGTCAGCTGGACTCGGAAAACCTTCAATCAGGGATGCCAATTTTCCGGATAAATCCGGATTTCCGGATTTTTCCACGTTTTTAGCGGCGGGAAAGAAAATCCGGATATTTCGGTGTTTTGAGCGACGGAGAAAAAAAATCCAGCGTTATCCAGATAATATTCATGAAAATGAAATACGCGAAGGACGAATCGCACGAAAACCGGAAGTTAGATATTTTTACAAACTTCCGGAATGCGCGTGCACATGCCTCTAACGAGGTCAGAGGGATACCGGTGCTATATTTAGCACTAGAACTGGCGGAAAGTGTAAACAGTGCGCTCGGTCATCAATCAAGAAAGGACAGTGATGTTACTAAAATGAATAGTCCTACTCAGAATCCATTGTTTTCTATAACTTATATTTATTGTTATAAATCTGATTACATCCGTAAGCTGAAAGAAGATGGATATGTGTGATGCACACTGTGCAGTAATAAACTACGGCACACCGGGAAAGAAGGCACTAAGCTCCGCTTCAAGGAATGGTCACATCGTAACACTAACAGTAGGATTCCGGCGAGTTTCAAGGACATTAAAGAGAAAGAGAATGCAGTCAAGCTCTCAGCAGCTTTTTTGTGTCAAAGCACTACTCATTTGTGCATATTTTATCAGGACCAAATAAGAGGTGACAAATGTAAGTTATGGGTAAAGAGATGGTTAAAGGAAAATAACGTGCACCTTGTTTGTTTAAATTTCATGGTGATGTATTCAGAAGTGAAATTATGAAAGGAAAAATTAGATTTTTATCCTAAGTGACAGTTTGCAGTTCCCACTCACCCCTGATATGGCTATTCCTTGCTGTGTGTAGATATATTAATATTCTATACTTTATCAGTGCAGAAAGTTAGGCCTTAAATTATGTGGACACAATTCTAAAATTGACTTTTCTTTAACCTTTATTTGGTTTTAATGTTTACTTTCATGCCTTATAATTGTGGAAAATGATTCAGAATTAAAAGCACAATGGTTGGGTTGGTTTCCATCGAAAATGTCGATAGGCTGCACGCTCGAGCAATTTTCAGGATTTTTTTTGGTCAGGCATTGGCATCCCTGTTCAATAAAAAGGAGCTTACATATGAAAATTGATGTAATCCTGGAGAGAAATAACCAAATTACAGCTTTTCAAATGTCGAGCAAATTTTTTTTTATATAATTGATAACAAATGCCCATCACATTTTTTGAACCCAGATGTCTTGACTCATGATTCACTGCTCAAAAACTCTTAGGGGTTATTTATAAATATGGAATGTGTTGCACACCCTCTTGAACTGATTTCCTCACCTTTAATTAAACTAGTTTGCAACCCCTCGAACCCTTCAAGGTACTGGACTTTTTCTCTTAACCATTCATAAAACTTGGAAGAAGACGGGATATCCTGCACATCTTTTGAATACTTGGCTCCTGACCTGTACCTCACCATTCATGAGCTTCTAATAAAATTGTTTGTTTGGAATATGTTGGATGCATTTTTTACTTTAAATGTTTGTGTAATTTCAGCTTTGCAGCAGAATATCTGAAGCACTTTCTGAAATCACAATATTATGGGGTATTTGAGATGGGCAAGGATTAGGGAGCCACTTGTTCGGGATCATGGGTTGGGAAGGATGAAATTTCTCTGTTTAGGCAAGTTTTCTGCTGTTTGATCATTTGATCAGAATATCAAGAAATGTTTACATATTGAGAGGACATTTTTGTTAGGAGCTTTCAAGTTTAACGTCAAAAGCATTCCTTCATGTTTCCTTATTTATCTTTTCTTAGGAAGAGGATCCTGATCGAGACTCAATTGCAGCTTTGAGAGATGCACTCACGGAATTAGGAATGGGCAAGGTTCTGGATTTTCTCAACTCTCCTTGACAGTGATTCCCGTCCATAGCATTGTGCACTCACGAATGGGCATTTGTTAATTTCGACATTGTTCCTGTCGAGTTCTCAGTCCTATGCATATTAGGACAATAGGGAACAGACTTTACACTTTGTGTACCACAGCCTTCTCAAGTTACTTTCAAGCCCCAGGACTCCTCTGGCAAATGCACAAAATATTGTTGTGTAGTTATTTTGTCACAATATGGATGCACTTAGGTGGAGTAAAATTGGATGCAATATTATGGTTGTGATACACAAAGTTTGAAAAGATAGCATAAAGATGTGAGCCTGCCCACATCATGTTTGCAAAATTTCCTGTGTTCAAGCCTCGGTCCCAGACACATGCCAAGCACCCAGTGTGAAGGTGACATGTGGAATAATTTACGTATTTGGATCTTCCCAAGTAGGCACTGAAGTAATTTTGTTACGGCAGAGGTATTTCTCAACAAATAAATATTGAATGGAAATAATAATTGGTGCTCTACTTTGAGCTACTACTTTTCCGATATTCATTTAATGTGGATGGGCTGATCTCAGTAAAGGAAAATGTGGTTTCAGAGTACCATTCATAAAGTGAAATTTGGCAAGAAATTTTAGTGTAAGGGTATTCTGAGGAAAAAAATCACAAAGCCAAGTACATGTGGGGATGAGTCTAATGTTGATTTTAATTTTTTTTTTTGTTTGTTTTGTTTTGTTTTGTTTTTTTAAAAATATCTGTTTATATGAAAAATAAAATTTTACTTGTCAAATTGTTGAATATGTTGCCTTGTTTACTTGAGTTCAGGTATTAAAAGCCGAGCTTCCACATTCATTCTCTCAGAACTGACAAAATCATGCTCCCACACTCAAGCCAGGTCACAAAACATGTTCAAAGATTGTTATCTGTACATACTTTAATTCGTGTTACTGGAATATTGATATGAAACAAGCTTCATCTTCCTATGGTCAATATGGTTTTTTAAAGGAAGCTTCTTTTTATTTTTTTTGCAAAGTATAATCCAGCTTTGTATGGCTGACAACATCATTGTCAGATGTCTAGACACTATATACAGGTTGCAAAAAAATAAAAATAAACATGTATTCTGTTGAGGTATGCCCCTACCATTAGACACTGGATCAAAGGAACTTCAAACTCATGTGAAAGCCTATAGATTTCACAAGTATGATAGCAGAATGATAAATGTATTGTTGTTAATGGTGAATTTTCATAAAATTAACCAGGCCAGTCATGACATTTGAGTCTGTATCTCTGATAGTCTAGATATGACTGCCACTGTGACAGATGAAATGAGGTAGCAAAAGTAATGGCAAATCAAAATCCAAGTTTGTGGATTTCTGGAACAGTAGACAGACAAATGGCCAGAGCTGGAAGAGATGTTATGTGCATGTGGACCAGTCTCGCAAGACAAGAATGCAATGGAACCTGATTAACACAGCTTAACACAATCTCCTCCCACCACACCCTTATTCAGAGGTCCGTTATGTTTTTTGGTTTTTTTTTTGCATTGGGCATTCTGGATAAGACATACTTCTAACAGTCTGAATGAAAGGTGGCTGAGTTACCAGCTTTTCACTGTACATATTTGATAAAAGCTGACCATGTTTTTAAAATCACACCTTTGCTTAAGAACACAAAATATGTTTTCAATAGTCACACTTTCTGGCACTGACTGCATTTCAATCTTACATGATCTATTTGCAGCATAAAAAAAAAATACTAAGACATTATGAATTGGCATTACTGACAGCATCATAACCTTGCACAATTTTATCTCCTGTGTAAACAAACAAAATTCAGAAGACATGAATCCACGTGACAACAATGTGTGTGCAGAGCTGGAAATTATGTTCAAAGATAGAATATTGAAAAAAACCATCCCAAATCTTCCACTTCCTTTTAGAGTAAAGCAATGAATAATGTACCAAATGCAAAATCAGTCATGGTCTTTTGACCATCTGGATTGAAAAAAGACATAACTGTCCACACTGATGAACATAATTGTGTCTTCTACAAGCCATATTATAATGCCTTGGTCACAAAACTGCTGTTTTAGGTTAAACTAGGAATAAAAAGTTGCAAATAATGCAAAAGCAAAATTATTTTTTTAATGTGCAAATGGGCATACAAGCAAAACAGATCATAAAACATATACCAAATGAATTGTTGCACCTTTCAGGCATTTGTATCTTTTGTGCAGACCACTCTCAACCATGCAACCCAATTGCTCTGCCCACAGATGAAAAGCAATGGTACAGATTTCACTAATTTCATAATGTGATTCCGAAATCTTGTAAAGTGCACATGGTTACCAGAGTTATGAATGAACTGAAACCTGCTAAAATACAGCAGGTGTTTATGTAACTATTTGATGCAATCTCCACACAATGCTTCAGGTCAATATGGATATGCCCACATAATACAAAGTTTACAAGCATCTGTAGATTTGATCAAAATAAAATATGTGCATTTGTTCGCTGTTCTGTCCAAGTATACTGTTATATAATAAAGGCAGTTTTAAAAACTACTTGCTATTCAGTATGCAGAGTCATAAAATAATGTATTAGTATTAGAAATGATTACTGTTAATATGCTATAATTTGAAAATTATAGTTTCCAGTTCACTAAATTAATCTCTGACTAGCACATATGGACATATAATGGTAAAAAAAAATTGTATCATCATATCTTTTACAAATTAATGATTCAGAAAAGGGATCATCTTCAGCCTAAAGACAAAAAGCTCAGAGACAATGAAAATATTACTCATACGCAATCATATATGAAGCGTTTTCTCCCTCAGTTTCATACTTGGGTAGATAATTTCATCAAATAAATAAAACTTTCTGACACCACCTTTTGCATTTCCATCAATACAAAATTCTTCCAAAATTTCAACTGAATAGTAATGCAGAAGATTACAAAAATCAACAGATCTAAGTCAGCTGACGTACAATTTGATTTCCCACAACTGGATGATCAGTTTGGATGTCCTGTGCTCTAAGCTCTTCATTTCTCACCCATACTGAAATGCTGTCAGAAAGTAACACAACTATGATGTAAGAAAATTACAGAATACAACTAATCAGCAGGTTTAAGCTCAATTTTTCCCAAACTGAATGGTGGATTTGGATTCCTTGTGATCTAAGCTCTGCATTTTTCATTCATCCTGAAATGCTGTTGTACGGCTATACTTCTGTAATCTATAATATTAAGAATTTGTCATGGTGAAAGAGGTGGGTTTAATCAATATCCTTCTTCTGGAAATCATTCTTCATAAAAGTTCTGGCTTAGGATGAGTATTAATATGACTATGAGGTGGATGAAAGAACCAACAACATTCACAACAAAAGGCTCCTTACATACATGAGCAAAATAAAAGCTGGACTTTATTCAAGCACTTACATGGCCCATGATGAAAATTACAGAGATCAGATGCCAACCACAGTTGAATGTACTAACATGAAATTAAAGATCCCAGCCAAATCATGGTAGGTTATGCGGATTTCTGTGTTATCACTTTACAGTATTATAAGAGCCAGATTATCTTACTCACTATTGCCAAGAGTGAGTTCAGTATGTTGTGCTATCAAATAATTTCAAATTTTGCGCCATGTTGTCATCACCGTGACTGACACAGTATTTAATGTGATCTCCCCACACCCAAATGCCAATGAACATGGGAAAAGAAAACTGACAGCAGCAGTATGTTTTTTTCTTCCTTTCTTGACAGCACAACAATTGTTGTGTTATCAAAGATTCCCCAAAACTCATTAGTAGGTTACTGAATATAACTTATTGAAAATAAAGAGGTCCTTTGGACAGCAATTTTCTTTCAATTCTGGTGAACTAAAATTTCGTATTAAGTGAACTCACTGGTATGTCCGCTGCGATGGGGTGACTCATCACTAATACAACTAGAACTACTGATGTGGAAGCCCTTCATCTATGAAACTACCACAAAATATTCCCATTGGAAAATTTACATCCCTGTTTATTCTCCCTACCATCAAAAGAAGAAAGAGGGGCAATTAAGAGCAACCATTAGTCTGCATACTAAGTCTATTCCTCTTTGTTTAGTACAGTTCATTATTTAACACAAATTTCACATGCACATACTGTATTTAATATTGACAATCTTCGCATATAACCGGCCAGACTGCTTCACATCATATTTGAACTTGGCCGATCCTATGAGAAGACCAACGATATTATTCTATTACTTTATTCAGGTGGACTTTGAAAGTACACACTCTATGTACATCTTAACAGGTTTTTTTCCATGCACTAAGGGTATGCTAACCATTAAGGTTCCACAGAATTCAATACTATAGCAGGTTGAGTTAACATCTTTCCGGTCTTAATGAAAGGGAGTCCTGAATAAACACCTGAAGTCAATACATCACCTGAGTTGGGTGTGTCCTAATTCGGGATATTATCAATGATTCTTTGAGGTTTAGGTGAACCTTTCCCAATATGGCTGCAGCTGGACAGGTTGGTATGCAGTGGAAAAATGAGATACATTTAAAAGTCTTATGTGTACACTGTGACAAGGTTTGCCTAAAGGAATTACTGGAGTGATGTAAAAAAGAAATGGCATGAATTTAAATGTCCAGTGCAAGGAAGAATTAATAAATGTGAAAAGGAATGGGTAGAGAGAAAGAAGGAATATTTACAACAGAGAACAGTCACGGTCACATCAGGTATGGATTAAAGAGCAAGGATACAAACACAGCCAAGAATGGTAGTCTGGCAGCCTTTCTGGACATAACGTGAGAGATTCAAAACTAAGGTAGAACATACAAAATAAGACAATAAAACTGGACTGGCATGGTATATTTTGATAAAGAACTCTTAGTATCACTACATTTTATTATTAGTATAAACAAATTTTGAATCAAAATGGAATAAATTTTATGATTCACACAGCTGGGGAAAGAAATAATTTAGTGGAAGTCGGTCAAGCCATATGTAAAGCGACCAGATCAATCTTTTCATATCAACAATGGTCTGTATGGAAAGGAGTACACTCAAGCACACTAAATACAATTACCAAGTGCAAATGATCTTTTCAGAACTATGTAGCACTGCTCCATAACATTTTGCACACCTAAACATGTTAGCAGAGTTAAGAATAGATTTTGTGAATAAAATAGTTTAGGGCATTCACAATATTCTGCAATGAGCGTGTTTGAGCGTCCCTTATATTAGACATTTTCTCAGGTTCCCCAGCTTACAATTATGGTGCCAAGTGGGAATAGCTCATTTTATACGGACTACAAAATATTTATAATGGCTATCTGTCCAGGCCAAGAGTATACTTGCAAGAGAAGTATGCAAATAAAAATGGCTGTCTCTTTGTGTGGCTATTAAAAAAAAATAATGCAAAACTCTCTTTCTGTGTAGATTTGACTAAAGTGTTCTAATTCCTGTTTGTGTTGTTTACACACTGTTAAAAAACTGTAAGAGAGCCAAATATAAATATGGGATTTTGAGCCCCTTCTTTGCTGCAATTTTAGTGCAGACAAACCAATGTATGCAACTGGTAAAAAGTACATAAATAAGCAAGGTTAAAAGACTAAATCTGCAATATGATCTTAGTATTCCTGTCCATATTGCCGCTGAATATATGAAAGTCTATGAAGAATACAAAAGAACCTCAATATTAAGTACTCATTTATTAAGATTATCTTATTACTAAGAATAAATTTCATTTGCACCAATCCGTTATTATTCTATCATTTTATTACTTGTGCGGACCTCAGTATTAAGTGTACCTGTGTAATAAATATACTTTTCTTATGCTCCAAGGGTATACTTTAAATCTATTTTCTACTGTGCTTTCATTTGAACAATATGTTTAGTAGCAGATTAAATAAGCGACTGTCTTCATTACTTAATGAAGATTAACTTGAGTCATTCAATCTAGTGAAATCCTTGATCTTTGGATAGGACACAAAATCATGTTAGGTCTGTGATCTTCAAGATATCGCTTCAACTGTTTTAAGTCAGCACAGTGTCAAGGATGTTCAACAGAATTTCTCAGTAGTCGAATTGATATACTGAAATAAATCCCAGGGTGAACAAAAGTAATGCCACAAGGCAAAAGCACAGCCTAAAATTGACAGCATCAATAAAAGAACTTATGTATGAAGCATGTGATGTACAATTTTTGTTCATCTAGATGTAGCCTACTTTATGACTGAATGTATTGTATCATTTGTTACAAGCAGCTCATACAAAATCATCTGCCTCATTCACCATGAAATGTCATGGCTTTACTCGTAAGAAACTAACTAACTGAAATTGGTAAGCTGATGGAAGAAATAAGACTGTTACCAAAGATTTGATGATCATTTTTCATAAAAAGTGCATTGTGAGCTTGTAATTCAAATGAGAAAATCTGGAAGGATATTTGAAATTTTTTTAGATATAAGGGTTTTTCTGACAAAACAGTGTCAGCTTAACTGACTTCCACTGTCATAAATAAAATAAAACATGTCTTCTATATACAAACAGAATGGAAATAAGTGTTGAATATGAAAGACTGCAAGATACAACCATTTACAGTATAGCACTCACAGATAAAGTTTCATGTGCATCTTTCTCCTATCTCCACACCCCCTTCACTTTCATGCATTTCTGTAAACATGAGCATGATACCATATTGAAACAACACTAATCATGTGTTACAACATTGTCATTCAACAACACTGTTTCAACAACATATACAACAATATTCTCAACAGGTGAGTTAAGGACAGCTTTAGCTGGTTTTGAACAGCAATGCTCAAATAATTATGTGCGGATCAACACTGTTTCACTGTGTTTAACAAATATTTGATGAATAATACATCTGGATGAATAACACTTGTTCAACAAAAACTTGATAAATAACACTTGTTCAACAAATACTTGATAAATAACACTTGTTCAACAAATACTTAATAGATAACACTGTTTAAAAAAAAAAAAATACTAAATGAACAACACTGAACAATTACTTGATAAACAACACTGTTTCAATATTAATGAGATGATCAAATCTATTTCACCTATGGTTCTTCATGAACAAGAACTTCATGTGACCATTCACACTAGGTCACACCTCATTCATGAAAACAGCAACACTTTTCTTCTGTCATCTTTATTCCTCTAACATTTTGCCATCTTATACAAAAAGACTTACAGAAGAATAACAATTTCACAGGACATGCAAATAATTTTTGCACTACACCATATTCTATTAACTAATCACATACCATATTGGTGGCCATCTCATAAATCATAAAAGCTACCAAAAAAAAAAAAAAAAAAAAAAAAAAAAAAAATTTCCATCACTACTANAACAAAGAAAACCCAGATGGAAAGCACAAAGCTGCCAAAATGGACTTTATCTAATTTCATGTTTATGATCTTTTTCAAGAACTAGTGCATCTACCCAATCAATGAATAGGTAGAAAAGGTTTTCAAGAGTGGGTAGTCAAAGAAATATCATTATAGTATAATTATATAGCAGGCTTATTATGCAGCCACTGAGCCATAAACATCATCACTATGTATAACATGGTAAACATGCTATGCATACCCATTCATGCACTTTGCATCTGGCCAGACAGTGAGAGAACATTGTCATTCAAATCGGCTAGTCAGACAGCTGGTGAAGGCTACATGATGTCAAAGCACGCAGCTACACTGGGAGAGATCATTTCTTTTATTATTGCTTTCATCGTATTTTTATTTCTAAACCATGATCCAGACACTCAGCAAACACCCAACAGGCACAACTGCAAATAACAACACTTCATTTGTGAATTTTTGACTGCACTCTGTGATTTCTTCACATCGTTCCCAGTATTGCAAATCTGCGCTTGTGATCTGTTAATATAGACATGAATGTGACCTAATTTGGTGTTTATGGTCTTTCTCTTTAAGATGGCAGCTATTGTTATTATACTTGCTGTTTTTATTTTTGTTCATTTTCATTGTCTTCCACTCCCCTCCCTATTTCATAAGCTTGTTATTGCTGTTTCTGTTGCAAAACTGTCCTTCTTGTTACAAAACATAACAAATAAACATTTCAAATGAACAATGAGACAGTAGGTTAACATAAAATGGCTGTGATATACCCTGTGTAAATCTTCTTCAAATCAAAGAGATTGATGAAACAATAATTGTGATATTTTGCTCCCTTGCTCTTTTGTTCATTTTATCAATAAAAATCCACAGTAAATTAACAAGTCAGTTAGAGATAGGTGGACATGAACATTTATTCATTTATATATTTTGATATACATTTCATAATTTATGCAACATCACAGGTATATATTCGGATACTGCCTCTTGCCATTTTATTACTGCAATAAGTAAATTAATAGAAGATTTCAAACACGGTGGAGCCTCCATGGTTGTTTTCCCTTTCTCTTGGTTATAGTGGCTGCTTACTAAGTTTTTCCTTTTACCCTCAGTGGCACAATGACAGCCAATACTTAATTTCTGTTGCATATTTTTGTTGAATGATTGAACTGCTTTATTTACATCATCAGCAAGAGTTGATTTCATGTGAAGTATTCATCTTCATTGTTTTTCCATTCCAAAGGTGCCTCTGTTTAACTGCATGCCAACAAAAGCCGCTTTATGAAAATATGGGTTGGTATTTTATTGATCTCCTTGCCAATGTGGTATAGGAAAAATGGATGTCAAAATAATGAGCCTGTCTGTGCTTGAGCCACAATTCAGGGGTAGACCTGGGGGTTCTCTGAGTGCCCTTGTGTGCCCTGGGCTTTGCAGCCCCATTGTTTTGGGGTTCTGAATGACTTTTTAAGACTGCTACACAGCAGTGATGTCCGTTGGTACTTTCTTGACAGCCCAACTGAGAAATAGATAGTCTATTCCACAGACATCTGACTAGTTCCTAATTGGATGTAACAAAATGAGTGAAAGTCTTCATGTCCAAACACAAATCTGATGTCATAATTCACCCCCTACCCCTTTCCTGAAGGTTCAGATGTATTCATCCACACACTACTCTACACAGTATATGATATGTTTGCTTAAATTTAATTATGTTGGGCTTTAATTGCATGCAAATTTCCAAATTATGTTCTCAAGTGCAGGCTCTGGACTTCATGAAGGTAATTTTGTTAAAAAACTTTAAAACAAGCTTGAAACAAATCACTGAAGCAACTATGGAGACTCCCAAATTCCAAAGTTCAGATGTTAGAAAGCCACTCCCTGGCATAAATGATCAACGACAATGTTTCGATTTCTGGATTATGCAAGATGATGGATCCACTGATGTGCAGGTACTTCTGATATTGAAAATGATGGGACCTATATTTGGATGAGTGTGGGATCACACTATTCTGAACCATCTGTTAAAGGGAAATACCACAATCTTCTCTCTGTTTCATCCAAACGTATCGTTGCCCAGGAGGAATAATGTAGTGAGTCCAATAATAACTTCAAGGACTTACAACAGTATTATTTCTCGGCGGTCTCATGTCCCCTCTGGATTCAGCAACACTCTAATAAGATGTAATAATGAACAAACAACATCGCAAAAAAAAAAAATTACAATGGAAGCCACAGGATTTGGCGTCATATGGTCTTAAAATTCCCTGAAGTTTAATTAATATTTACACTGAAGTGACAGTGATGCACCTATTTATATTATGTATATTGTGATACTGTATTATGATGAAAATTATTATCTGTCATAAGCAAATCCATACATATCAATAGCACTGCAGTGTCTAGTTGTGAACAAAATTTACATATTTCTCTTTTGCTTCACTCATAGTACACAAATGTTTGCTGGACAAACAATCTAAAAAAATAGACAGCATGATTATTTAGAGTATATAAAGAAAAAAACAACTAAATATTGGAATATCACTTTCCAGAAAATTACTTACTCATTTCAAATAGATATGAAAGTAAAGTAGGGGATAACAGCTCAAACTTTTGTGGAACAGCAAAGTGCAAATATCAGGGCCCATAAGATAATCTGAGAAATAGCAAAACCTGATAAAAGAGTTTGGATGGTCTGAGAAGGAGCTGTTCCTCCATTCTGAAAAGGTAGTTAGAAGCTGAGCTCACTGAAAAATCTACTTGGTCAATATTAAGTGGTAAAATGGAACAAGTAAATAGCAGTGGTGTCTTGATATGAACCACAGTAATGTGTCTTTCAAGTTACAAATGCATAGCAGATATGGATTTGGTTAAAAGGTTACATAGCTACGGCTAAGGTAATGTGAGGTCAATGAAATGTAATACTAATGTAAGTGAGCAGACTGTCAGAATAGCAAGACTTTAAAAAGTGGAGAGCAGTTTTTAAGCATGGATTTGTTGAATTTTTGAAATTAGACTAATTTATCCTGCAATATCTCCATGGTATGGACTGAAACAAGATTTCAGTGCCAGAAAAGCAGTGGTACAGAAATGAATTCAGTGCACTGTTCAACAGTAACACACCAACTCTCCAAACAACATAAAGGAACATCTTAGGCTTAGTAGCTTTTGAAACTTGACTCTATGTCAAGCCCAATACATAGAACCCTTGTCCAACAGGGTGACTCTGCCGGCTAATGCATAAGTTCTAATTTAAAGTAATCACATGCTTGCTACAATATGTTCTGATGCAAATTAAAAATAAAAAACACTTAGCGAAGGAAATATTAAGAACTACTGATTTTGGGAAACCAAGGGCTTAAAACAAAGCAGTCCATGTGACATGCCAGTAGTTAAACCAGTCTCTTACAGCAAAAACGTTCTAAATGGGAACTGGAATTTTGATTCAGAATGTGTCAGGTGGAAAATCTGACTCAGTATATCATATATTAAAATTCAACTTCTAATATAATATAGATCAGGTACCATTTGCTCTAAACATCATCTGAATGCTGAGACAATAATAATACCCACTGATGGCACTAAGGTAGTAATGATTTGCATGGATTTGGCTGTTTGGGCACTAGTGGTGCAAGGGAGCGGGGGCAGGGACGTGGGTGGGGGGACAGCATTTCAAGCCCGAGTCATAAGTTGGTGAAGCTTGAATGTTGGTAAAGCTTGGTGTATCTTTGGCTGTAGGTGGTGTGAGGGTTCCAGTTTACAGGAGGCTTCAGGTCTCGGCCAGCAAGGTACCTGGGGCACAGAAATTAACATTCATAAACATCAGTTATTTGCATACTGAGGGCTAGCACAGTAAAAGACAACTAATGCAACCAAACGCACACAGACACCAAGCAAGAGTACAGGGAACATGAGCATCTTTAATTAGTGGACTACCTTGAAGTCTGGCATCCTCATAAAATTATCAAACTGATTCTCGAAATATGTTGATCTCACAGAAAAATTTGCTTTCTCGATTTTATGGAGACATTGGAAAACCATCATGTGGAAAAAAATCCTGACAAATGAACAGCTACATGACACTTTGTGGGTTATAGAACCAAAATGATGGGTAGGAGAATCTCACAAAATGAAATTCACTGTTGAAGTGACAGAGCAGAAACTGACTTGTCAAGATTGCAATGACATTGACCCCTGTGATCAAGTAATCCATAACAACAAGCTTCTTTTCTAAAGCTGGTGTAAAATTTTAAATTTCAAGATGTTCACCAGATGGTCCCCAGCACAGTCCACTGCACATTTATTTACTCACCCATTCTGAGGTTGGGTCATTTGTTTGTTGTCAGTTTGAACCTGTGGTGATGCCTGGGATGACTGGATCTGCTCGCTACCGACCGTGGTCTGCGGGTTCTTGGCCTCGTCTGCAAACTTGTAAACAATGAGAAGGCAGTCCTGGCACAGCTGCGTAATTCTACGACAGCAATTTAGCTCCACATCTGATATGTTCTCACTGCTCTTGCTGAAGATAGTCTCCCATGAGTTGCTGAAAGATTGGGAGAAAGTTTAGGCATTTGGAGGGGTGGAATATGAGATGAGAGGAATGTTCTAATCCCTCTTATATTTGCCAGATACATTATCTAACTTTCATCATCTCTCACTAGAGATCCACAAACACAGTTGTTGGCCTGTGCTTAAGCTTTGCATTTCCTACCCAGTTCTATGTGATATCCAAACTCTATCTATTCTCTCACATATTGTCCACTACATCAGTTATGTGGAATACAACCTTCAACATCATCAAATATGACTGATGATAAGTAACTTTTATACTTTTCTGCTAACATAGTATTCTTGGTTGCTGATTTTGTGTGGGGTGAAATTTTCACTCAAGGGCTATTGAGCAACATCTTTCATAACTCTATTATGCTGAAAATATGAGGAACTATTGACTATAGCTTGTAAAGGTTCACAGACAATGCATTGGTGCTTTATTCAAAAAGAAAAAAATCATCAGCCAATATACGAGCTCCATGGAATTCTATATGAAGTGAATTCCAAATGATGATCTTGGTTTAAACATACCCATTTGTAGAGAAGCAATTCCACAATCCTTGGCCATGGCTCCACAGCAAACGATTGAACACACGACTGAATATGCGATATAGACGTAGGTTGTCAACATCGCCTGTGCGCCAGATGCGTTGCAACATTGCACGGACATTTGACCTCACTATTTCTATGACCTGAAAGAAAATGAATTCAAATAAAAAAAGTAAAAAAATAAAGGAAAAACATTAATTCTCATGATGCTCTATTCACATACATGTTGCTTGCCAGGAAAAAAAAAATCACTGCCATCACCATATTAACTCTACATGGTCAGCTATCATGAAATCAACTCTGCATGTTTTTATAAAAAAACTTGAGCTCAACAGCCGCAAAAGAATCAGTTGAAAACCTCTAATCTTGCATCCAGCACGTCACTCCTAAAATATATCATTCACTTGGGTTTACTTGGATGGGAGACTGGCCTTCCTGCACGGTAAACAGAGCCAAGAGTAGTAATGTAGTTTGAAAATTTGAAGTTCTAGCACATATACAAATAGTAGATTATACATTATTACAAGGCAACCCTTGCATTTGGCTGCTTAATCCTCATGTCTCACCTTTCTCCTCTTGATAGAATCTAGCTTCACTAGCCAGTATGATGCTATCCTTGGTTTGTGGAATTTCCAGTTTTCATTCAACTGAAAAACAATAGAACTCAAAATGTCAGCACTGAAAAGCTGTACTGGACAACATTATTAAATTGCAAAAAAAGTGTGGAGACTGCAGATGGGCAGTAATAAATGCGAGAATAGTGAGATCAAATCCCGTCATGAAAGACGCAATAAAAGAGTTTAATGAAATAAATCAAGAATAAAAACAAGGCTGCCAGCAGCTGACCAAAAAATTATCTGAAAATTTTGCGACGGCCCGATATCCTCGCGAATTTATGTTATCATATATGCCCACTGAAATCGGACTGCTCTCAATTATCGGAAAAATCGGCAATCTCCAACAGGAAAAAAATATCGGATTTCCAATAATTATCGGCAAAACGACAACCCTGTAAAAATCTTATTACTCTCACAATGGGTAATCTCTCCACTTCAGTGTACTATAAGACTACCGATGTACACTCCTATCTGCATTACTCCTCTTCTCATAAACCCAGCACAAAAAACAGCATTCCCTACTCCCAGTTCCTTAGACTCCGACGTCTTTGTTCTGACAACTCTGATTTTCATACTTAATCCCGCAAAATGAGCAACTTTTTCACACAGAGACAATACCCTCAAGATGTCATTAACCTTGCCCTCAAGAGGGCATCCTCTGTGAATCGCTCCTCCAGCCTATCCTGTCTTACCACCCCTTCTCCAGGTAGTGACTGCCCTATCTTTTCAACGGTTTTTCACCCCCATAACAAAATCAAAAATATCATTTTGTCATGTTGGCATATCTTCTCAAGGAGCCAGGAATTATGGGATCTTTTCCCTAGGCCTCCACTGGTGGCTTTTAGAAAGGTCCCCAATCTGGCCAGCCAACTGACCAGATCTCGCCTATCCAACACTGTTCATACCCCCATCAACCCCGGTACCCACCCTTGTGGTCGTAGCAACTGCCTCACCTGCCCCCATGTTTGTTCTTCCCCCCATCTGACCACCAACCGTTATTCTTTCAACTTCACTAGACAATTTTCTTGCTCCTCCACTGACGTTATTTACGTCACTGACTGTACTGTTTGCCTACAACTGTACATCGGCGCAACGAGTCGTAGTCTTGACATCCGTTTCAGGGAACATTTAGCTGATGTCAGACATGGCCGTGCCAGACCTGTGTCTAGATACTTTTCTCTTCCCAGTCATTCTGTGGATAGCATGAGGGTCCAAGCACTCTGGCGCAACCATGGTGACCCATCTGACAGGTTGGCCATGGAGAAACACTTCATTGATCACTTTGGTACCGTCATACCCCACGGAATGAACATCAAACAATAATCACCCCTGTCCTACCTCCCTTGCTCCAGTGTCTTAACTGATCAAACACTTTCTTATGATTCTTTTGTTGTTTCCGTAGTTGGGACCACCCTCTCCCCCTATATATAGATTGTTTTTATTCACTTTAACACCCCTTGAAGATGACCTGCTGGTCGAAAGTCTTGGGGCTTGTAGTATAAGATTTTTATTCTTGATTTATTTGATTAAACTCTTTTATTGTGTCCTTCATGATGGGATTTGATCTCACTATTCTCGCAATTATTAAATTGTAAATAGGGAAAGATTGTCTTGGCACTGTTTGCAACCTCTGAACAATGCTGCACCACCTTTAGTCATGTCTCTGATACCATTATCTTAAGCTGAAAGAAAGGCACATCTTTCAGCATTTCCTAGAGGCAGTGGGCTGTCAGAAGCGTAATGCTCACAGCTGAAGGGAGTATATCGTCATCGTCATCATCATCTTTCAGCATTATGTAAGACTAATAAATACACATTTTGAGAGACAATTTGAGTTGCATTCTAGTTTGCCTATAGTGTTAAATCTAAACTTCAGTATGATTATCAGACCACCTGGTTTCTCATGGCATTCCATTATGCAAGGATAAATTTGTGTTTTTGTAGCCAGTACCTTGAGAAACCAATAGTCAGGAGTTGTCTGTTCCTCACTGTTATGATTCAAATGGAAGAAAATAATCTGGATGAATCCTGGGTCACAACCCTTTATTGTCTTATCACGGGGAAAAAGATAAAAAATGTACAAGCCAAAATCACAATCTTACTGGTGACACAAAAAATTCTTTCACTGAATATTCTTCATCATCTCGATTGGCATCTCGAAAACTATTAAAGCTACATGAGAATAATCCAGATGGTGAGCATTATGCTCTATACAAAAGTGCCAAATGATGAATTTGATCTAATTTGGCATTACAGTCTTTTTCCTGTAAACAGTACATTCCTCTTTCCTTCATATATTCATTCACACACAGACATCACAAAGTTAAATGAGAGACCACCTCTGTCCACAAAGTTACCTGATCTAACAAAAGCTCAGCCTCTTCATCCGATTTGCCTGGAAATTTTATTCTCATCTCTTTCAGCGAAGCAAGGGTTTTCTTTGTAAGTTCATCCTCTCTCTCTTTCACCATGGAGTTGAGAAAGTTGTCATCCTGTGCAAACAAGTCCCAAAGTACAGTTTTCAAAAAACCAAGCTGAACTACCTTTTTGCCTTCCGCATAACTAATATTTGAACAATTCCTCTATCTGAGAGCAAGGGCATATTAATTTATGCACGTTTCAGACACCAATTTCTGAAACCACATTATCCAAAAGAATATAATACATCATTGCTGGCAACACTGATTACCATTACAAGTCCAGTTAGACAATATAAACTTACAACTGTAATCAGACAGCTCCCTGTATATATACAACTGACCTTTCATAATGCAGTAATTACCACCTATGCTCTATACATATCTTAGCAGTATTCATGTTTTAAGACATGCAAGAACGGCAACTGCCTAACATTCTAACAACCTTGTAACAATACTCTCTTTGGGAGTGAGGGGTGCGAGGCAAGGGCATGAAGAACAGTTTCCAAGATACAGTGAGTGCACTCTGAATACACTTGAAATAAAAAGAAAACAGTGCAAAGGTTCTTACTCTTTATTAACTTCTGTTTACATTTATTTATTTCAAAATGTCATAACTTTTGTATGAAATCAAGAATTTCCAAGCTTTTATTCCTCTGAAAGAACACAAAAAACTGTATATACTATATAGGTACATAAATACATTGCTAGCTCCTTTTCAGCAAAATGATCCATTTACTGAGATTTGGAAAACCCTTCTCAACTGTCTTGCTATTAATACACTTCTTTTATCAAAATGACTGATTCATGTGTACTCATGTTGCATATAGGTTGCTAAATACTCACCACATTTGACCGCTGCAGGGCTGTCAGTTTATTGGTTGTTGCAGCTCTGGTCAGACTCCTGGACCTATGCTGGCTTCCCCCACCCACAGTGGCCTGACTCAGTGGCCTCTGACCTCCAAGATTTTTGTTAGAGGTCAAGGTCAGGCCTGACCCTGGGCGTGAAATAGAGCCACCACTACCCCCACTCCTCTGACTATGAGGTCGTGACCTTGACCCTGATGTCGACCTCCGCCTAAGGTGAGGACTGCTGGGAGGGGTGACATCACTGTCATCTTCCATCTCTTCATCGTCAGGAGGAGGGGGTAATGATTCTGGCATACTCTGTAATGGCTGGACCACACAAAAAAAATAACATTAAATTCAATGACGATTGAAAATATGTATAGAAATCCTATAAAATGTACTGAATGAGGACTAAGAACATGTTATATGATATCGTCTTCCTCTAATCTGGGTGAGTACTAATACATGGCCAGTTCCATCTCTCATGCTTTATGTGCATAGACCATGCTTGGAAATTCTAAGTATGACAATTCCATGTCACCTGAAAACTGACCAGTCTTAGATGAGTTGCGATTTTAAACAGCTTAAGAAAAAAACATTTGCAACATAACACTGAAAATTAATTTCTTGTAACCCTCACCCTATGACACTGCATTGCGATCTTTAACTAACTCTTATTAACCCATTTGATCCCAGGCCACAAGGGGTAAACGGCCATAAAGAGAACTGAAAGCCATGGACGAGCATTATGAATGAACAGTCTCTGTGAAATATGGAAGTAGCTTTCTCTGACTATGTGACAATGTGCCACTGTTCATGTTTCCAGTTTTAGAGCATGTTGCAGGAGCCCAGTTGGTTCAAAATCTCTGGCATATCAGCGTCAATGGTAGCAGAATGTAGATCTGTCCTTTGGACAGACTATGTAGAAATAATCATATAACCTAAAACCACAGTGCAAAGTGGTGAAATGCAGTCCTGAATTTTGTTTAAAAATAATTGCTGCATGCAGTGCAGTGTTTCCTGATGGCTTTTGTGGAGATAATTTGTGCGGGACTATGATCTGCAAAAGAAGACCAAATTTTCAACCCCTTTTCATCTAATTTAAAACTGCATTTTGTTCTATGGATATTCAAAACAACCCTTCAAGCTCAACCTTTAAATTATCAGCCTAGGCACATTCAGCTTTATTCTAAATACCCTGCTATGAGACAAAAATCTGTCAAAATCAATACAGACATCACAAAAAAAGGTTTTGTTTTTGCCATATTCATTATAATGCTAATAAAGGTGTATAGCAGGCAATGCAATAAAAATTTGAGATGGCAATGGCAGGTGATCCAGGAAATAAAAATTTACTTCATCACCTGTAAAATCTGCTAAAAACCAGCTTACAGCAGTAATTCCCAGGGCACAGTAAAATGTCCTGAGAACCCTCACATGACTTTGGGCCCAAATAAGTATGTCACATCTGCTCACCTTGGGTCCTCTGGGTGGTTTACCCCCAGGATAAAGCCTAGGATCTCTCTCATCTGCCTCACATTCCGCTATCATATCAAGAAGCTGGTCCTCCTGAAGAGAGATGGTCAGTCATTTTATCCACCCTGTTGGGGAAGTCAGTACGTCCAGTGCATGGATAAGTTATTTCTTTAAACATTGTATTTCCTCCAACCTCATTAAATTTCAGTGAGCATGCAGAGGGTGTTAGTTTGCTAATGTGCCTTGTGTATACAGGCTGTGTACACCAAAGAACTGATCTTTAGTGAAGGACACAACCCTTTTCTGGAGACGATTTACCCAGGTAATATGATGCACAACTTACCAACATAAGGTATGAAGATGCCAATAGCACCTGGCATAAAATGTGCAATTTTAAATAGTCCCAGAAAATTGGCCATGGGGAGGGGGGGAAGGNAAGTATAAAATTTGTGGTTGTTGCTAGGTTGGTAAGGTTACCCTGTTTACTGAGTGAGAAGGCCTAAAATATTAGGTTGTCTGTTTCACTGCGGAAGTTCTCAAAATCTATTTGGTTCAGGTGATTTTTCGTTGTGTCAAAATTTGGAGGAAGAGCTAAACAACATTATCTGGAAAGTATTTTGACACAGCACCCCAGGATAAGTTAATGAGAGGTGTAAAACCTAATAGACCCAACAGTGAAAAATACATTGGCATCTTCATACCATAAGTGCATAGGATTTTTTTTGCAAAATCGTGAACGAATGTATGACTATTGCATGTTTCTCCCTTAAGGATGGACATGTGAGGATAATTTTTGTTTGGCACCAGTTGTTCGACCAAATTTCACCCTTGTCTCTTAGATTAATTATTCTATGCAAATCTTTATGACGGCTTTTCTGAATCATCCGTCTTGACACAAAGTTACTAGGAACTAACAAAGTGCTCTGCTGTAAAATGAACTTCCTTTATGTCTATACAAATACTTATAAATAACACTCAGCAACAATGTGAATGTTTTGTGTATCACAATAACCAGCACAAAATCACAGAAGAAAGCATTATTGTGGACAGTCACTATAACAGCCTCTAAATAAGGTTCACTTCATACCTTGTACTTATTGTTGTAGTTGACTTGAATTTCTCGTTGCATGCTGGAGCCCCTGCCGGCAAGGAAAACGGAAAAGGCCTCACTCATAATCTTGCAGTAACGATCCTGTCTTGCTTTGTCATCACTTGGGAATATTCTCCGATACCGACCACAATTCCGACTTTCAAACTCCTCTGTCAATGCCATTTTCCTGACTCTGGATAACAGATCTTTCTGCAAGGAGGAACAGAGATCACTGATTGGTAGCCTCAATGAACATTGAGTAATTTGTAGTGATTCGTTGCTACAATGTTCTGATGAGTTGCAGGCTGTGTGTGCTGTAAATTTGTCTTGCTCACAGTTGACATCAAAACAAAACAGCATGATACTATTTTAACAATGCACATAGGAAATCCAACAAGTCCACTCTGAAGTACTGCTGGAAAGAACTTAAGTCAGTCTCTTGTCCAAAGAATGCATGAGACATTCCCTCTCTCCATCCATTCATTCATCCCAACATTAAATCATACACATACATCCATAAAGGCACACACACTCTCAATTTGAGCAATCCATGTCCACACATCACCCTCATCTCAAGATCATTTCATGAAATCTCATGCATTACCAATTCTTCTTTTCTTTTGTCGTTGCTCATTTTCTTCTTGTCCAGTTCTGTAAAGTCATGTGCATCAACTTTACGATGTGAGCGGAACAAGCGTCTCTGAGCCTCTGCCTTCTGAGCTTGGATGTTTCTCCTTTTGTCTCCCACTCTGAAAAGCAAACAGTGTTAACATAGTATATCTAGAATAAAATTTTTGAGTCTGTTTTCCATTTTGATATTTCTTGTGCATTATCAAAGATTGAACATGTCCTCAGTGCATGAAATCTATGGTGTGAGGAGACTATACCACATTCACATCTAGTTATGGTGAGATGTCTCACGATCTTTATGGCCACCATCAAAAAAACCTATATAATTCTCACTGAAGAGTATCATTTTACAGTCAGTTCTGTTTCATTCAGAAAACATTATTATAGAAACCTTAAACATAAACAGCAGCCTATTTGATCCCACTTTTCCACGCTCTTGCGGAGTTGCCTTTAAACCAGATTGGCAGAGTATACTGAATGTCAGAAGAAAGAATCCTTATATCCTTATTTCTAAAATTACCGTTCAAAAACAAAATCATCATCCTTATCATTTTCATCACCACCATCACACCTTGAAATAATGAGAAAAAAACAGTAAATTCCATCACACCAACACTTCTAAAGAATTTCAAGATGTCACTTTAAGATAATACCACAAATCTAAGGTCAGTTAAATGAAACACAAATCACCAACTTCACCACGATCATTATAGGCCTGTCTGATTATCCAGATACTTTCTAATGGCATTCTTGTATGGTCGCTTTAATCATGGTAGTTTTTCAATATTAAGGGATGGGGTAAATATTCTGGCCTAGGCATTCAGCTCATACTTACTTCATGTTGAGAAGTCTGAATGTGTCCTCTATCAATGACGACTTGATCTCAAAATCCAGTCTTTCATCTGTACCAAAACTTGGGGATCGGTTGATCTGCATATGTAGTAAAAAAATAGGAGCAATGATGAATTAGAAAAACATGGAAAAGCTGGCGATGGGTGACTGTTATTTTGTTGTGATTGGGTGCAAAATTCTAATAAATGTCCCTCCCTTAGATGGCAAGTGTCTAGGAGATTAGCAGCCAGGCAGCAACTTGTAAGTTGTACTGGGCAAGACTTTATCTACCTTTCTTCTCAGCACTGGCCACAGTCAAGAAGGAAAGATTGAAGTATCAAGACTGACCATTTCAAAATTTTAAGCTGAAATCCCTTATAGGCTGGATTTCAACGAATCTTTTTCATTAATGAATGATCAGCAATAAAGTTGTATAACACTTCATAATATCATCCATTCATAATATCATTTTATAGTAGGGTGAATTGAAGGATTATTAAGTCTAAAATTTTAGATTGGACCCAGTTACTCTTGCTTGCTGGGTCTTTGACACAAGTTTAGAGAGGCTGGATTAGAAATCAGACCTGTGGGTGTTAAGACTCGTATCATCTGAAAGCCTTAAAGAAACGCAAAGGAATCTCTAAAGAGGCTCTCCAACATGTTATTATTGACTCCTAGGAAAGTTAATGGTAAACTTGTTAATAATTCACTGCCTGTGTCTTACCTCAAGCAGCCATGGTCTTAATTTCCGATCAATCATGATGTCAAAGCCAAGTATCTCGAAACAAACACTGTTACTCCCACATGGCACACCAGGTCGACACATTCTATAAGCATGCAGCACATGTGGCTGCGCCACCAGCAATGTGCGCACAATCATGTCTGCAATGTTCCTCCATAGCAGGCTCACGTCAATGTCACTGCGTCGCAGATACTCATTGAAATATCGTATTGATCTCTTGCTGCCTGTGTCGAAGGCCATATTCTTATCATAGAATTCGTTGTGCTTGTTCACTGAGTAGTTTGTCAAGTGCATAAATAAATGATTCTGAAATGCAACAAAAAACAAAAAAAATAATTTAACTTTTTAATTTAATTTTCTCACTGCAAATCAGAGCCATGCAGTAACACAGTCATGCAGATGTTACATTCAATCAGCTGTTCCACTCTCATGTTTGCATTGTTTTCTCTGGTATTATCCTCTTATACCTTTAAGTTGAGAACGCTCACAGGGAACGAAAGTTACAGTAGTGGAAAAATTATAACACAATCATTTTTTTAAACCAATTTTGGCAAAAGTTCTTGTGAGAAGTATCAAAATTGCTCTTGCTGCTCGCGCTCTTTCTCTCTCTCTCTCTCTCTCTCTCTCTGTCTCTCTCTCTTTCTCTGTCTCTCTCTCTCTCTTTCATTAGTACTGTCAGTATTCCCAGTGTTGGCACTCAGCCATGTCACTCCCACTTATAGAATGGGGGATTTAATCCTGTGACTGCATAACACTGGTATCCAGCTGCAATCTAGCATGACCACTGCACACAAAAAGTTTGACAACAGGAACTTACTATGTTGCTTTCATGAGGAGGCAGATATTTTTCAGTTGCCAGTCTCACCAGTCCATCACTAAACAGAAATACCCGCAAAGGGTCACATGAGGTGATGAGAACATAAATTCGGAGATCAAACTTGTAACCATCCAGAAGAAGTGGCTTGTCAATGTACTCTTGCACTATGAAGTGTTCAGATGGAGGGATCTTCTCAGCATTTCTGTACAGTGAGATTCTGGAGAAGAAATAAGATGATAAAGGATTAGGTTTACACAAGGTTTACACAGGTAACTCACACAGGATGACTTTGATCTGAACTGACCTGACTGAGTATAACGTGTCATGCCAAATAATGTCATAAAATCTCTATCCCTTGAGCGGAAACATAAAAGAACAAGCGGGTGACAAGCGTTACAACTGTGACTGCACAAACGAAGCACAAATAAAAGTAGTACAGTATTGTTTTGTTAATTTCTAAAGCTTAACTTCTGCTTGTTCTTTCATATTTTGTTCTTAGCTTTATCATGGTGCTTTTAGCTTATGCAGTTTCTTATCCCCTTGTGTAATGGCATTAAAGCTATATATTTTAATGTGGTGGAGGGTGGAATCAGTTTCATTCAATCACAAGTGGTACGGGGAAACATAAAAATATCCTAAAGAAGTGACAAAATCCACTGCATCTGGTGGGTCCATTTTCTGAGAGGAAAGACTTGAAAAGACTGAATGGGAAGAATGAGAGACAAACAGAGTAAAAAAATAAAAAAGGGAAAGCAATGTAGATGTATGGAATGAAAGGAATGAATAGGAAGAATGTATGAAAATGAGACAGAAAGAAAGTGTGAAGTAAACAGGGGGACTGTAACGCTATATACACTCACTGAGATAAACAGATCCCCAGTATACATATATATGTGCATAGCATGGCTAGTATACTCTATGTTACTTACCCATGTCCTTGGGCACCATTAGATGGTTTGACTATATATGTTTTCATTTTCTTCTTCATTTTCATCTCTTTGGCGTAGTTCTGAAGCAGAGAGTAGTCTGCTGGTAAAATCCATGTTTTTGGGATGAAGTTGTACTCGTCAGGCATTGCCTTCTGCATTCTGAGAGAAGAACAACACAAAAATGATATCTATAAATTAGGAGTCATAAGCTGTGATCATATCTATTCCTGGCACCTGAACCATCTCAGAACCTACCGAATCATAGAATGCTTTACTTGATCTGCACCCTATGAAATGCTGGAGGGTCAAACTGCATATACTTCACTTAACTGCATCTCCTCATCACAATAAAAAAGTTGGAATTAAAAGAAGCTGCAATTATCTAGTTACTTTTATAAAGGATTAAGGTATTTTGTTGTGTAAGAAATGTTGCACTTAATGCAGAGTTCACTGTATGAAGCAGCTGGACAACCACAGTTTTACAAGTATAACTTTTTTGTTTTGTGGTATGTGACATAGAAGGCTAGTCCTTGATAAAAATAAAAGTTTAAAAGGGTATTTCTCAACGTTTTTTTTTATATCTACAACTCATGCCACATTAATATAAGTTTCTAGGATTTGAGTTCACATGCCTGTAAAAGTCTTGTGTCTTCACCAAACAGCAAACCCTAGACACATAATTTCTAAAGTGCAAAGTTCTCTAACCAAGAACTCACTTAGAGAAGTTTCTTGCCAATGCATCTTTCCGAGTAACTTCTCCCATTCCAGGAAAGTGGTTGATGTGTTGGTAGGGTTTAAGTTCACTTATCTTATCTGGTGAAACGAAACAGTCATTCCATATCAGATATCTGTGGAAAGATAAGATTTGAAAGTGAGAGACCTCCGGTCCAAGGCTCAAAGGATAAGATTAAAATGTATGAAGTGTGCCAGCATTTTCTCTCCTTTTCTAACTTCTCTCCTGTTGTGGAACAAGTTGTAGTCTAATTTAACATTTTGGAATACAGTGCAAAGCAAACTACTATTCCAGGTTGCTCCAAAATAAATTGCAGGAAATAATATTGCTGAGGTTAACAATCTGGTGGCAGGCCATATTAATTTTGTCAAATATATCATAGTAATTTAACTTATTTCAAAGCAGTTAAAAGAAATGCTCATCAGCAACACCACATGAGGAATGGCTTATCTGAATTCAGTTACTGCTTTATTAGTGTTTGATGTTAAAACAAGTAATTGGCTCATTAACATTTTATTTGTTTTAAATCTCATAATTTTAAAATAAATATTGTCTCCCTCGATGCAAAGCTCCAAAGAGTCCCTATGGCTTCATGAGACGGAACATAAAATATTTTTTTTGTGAAGCTGAATTCAAAAAATAGTTGTTAAAAGGTGCCTCAAACTGTCAAATAATGCAAAAGCATATGATGCTGTTGTCACAATGGCTGAATATGTTACAATAGGCTGTTTGCAAATTTTAGTCCTGAAACAAAACTATGTCTTCTAGCCATGACAACTGGCATGAAAGATAGATAATGAGGGCCTTGTTGACTGGATTAGCAAGGCTACTAAATAGGCAAATGCAGTCTTCTTTCAGGCTAAGCAACTAAGCTTGTTATTAGCCATCAATATCTGATGTCCTTAAACAATTTGGCAGCCTGTTATTGGCATCTTTGCCATTAATGATTCGAAAGTGTCTAGGTTAGTGATTTACATTTAGGGATACATGAGTGTGAACAGTCACTTACAGAAACCGCCATTATTCAACAGGTTTCTTGAAATAAAAAAAGCATGCCTAGAATCACTGAGAATGCTGGCATCCCATGTTGTTCAAATTGTCACTGGGAGCAGTGCATGTGTGTTCTTCCTAGTGACAATGGGAATAATGCCAGCATGTTATTCTCAGTGACACTGGGAACAGTGGCTGTAAGTTAATCACAGTGTCACTGAGAATGGTGTCAGTGTGTTAATCCCAGTGTCACTGGGAATAACATTTCTTTTTAAGAAAAGTGACTTTCAATATTTAAATTCTGACTATCAACTTATAATCAACAGGAGCGACAACACTCAGCAGTACCAACAGAGTGAGATATTTTATTATGAAATTTTGCCATGAGGCAGCCCTCATCCCAAAACACTGTTAAGTTGATCATTTTAAATATTGTAATTTAGCTAGTTCGTGTGATGATAGCAAAGCAGTTGCAAGATCAGTCTGAATCAGTGAGGTTAAAGTCAAAAAGGAAAATCATCATGCAGTCTGTAGATATATGCCGCCTAAAATCTCTCCACACTTACGAAGTTGGATCGTCATCCTTGGTTACTGTGTAACCTGCTTTTTCTGCCATCTGACGAACTGAAAGCAAAACAGAGAGACTACTTTAACATTAATGTGGAAACTTCACAACCAGTTTCAAAGACAAAACGTTACACAGAAAATCCTTACAGTAAAGTAAATCCCAGATGAAGCTGTACATTCAAACAGCTATACAGATATAGCAGAAGTAGAGCAGAAGAAAATATGCACTGCAGATAAAAGGAAAATAATAACATTCTTGCACATATCAGTTTATAAAAAGGTTCTCTGTATTAGTGTAAAGTGCATACTAATAAGACCATCCTAATAAAATGACCTATGAACCACATACTCATCCTTCTCAAAAAGAAATTGTTGATATATCATGTAAAGACAACTGAAACCCACCAACTTCATATCTGGTTCCACTCAGATTCGCAGTAATCAGGTTGCGGCGTTTCCGCCGCTTCCTACGAGCAAGGCTGGGAACCTCATCAGCCATTTCTTTATGCTGATCCTGTGGCTCTTCCTTTAACTTGGGCTCCCCAGTCAGTCGAGCACTGGGTGGGTTGGAGATTGCTGAGCGCTGAACTGAAGCAGCTCGTCCATACTGTGTCAGGGATGACAAGTACAGATCTGTTGTGTGGAAAGAGATATATAAAAATGTTCACTTAAAATTTTCACAAGAAAAATTGACTGCAACAAGTTAACACTTCCAGAAACAGACGTACAACCAATTATCTGTCATATCACACCTCACTTTATTTATCACTTGTAAGTTTGATATGAGGTAAGAGTCTTCAAGTGAGATCCTGAATACCTACTGTAATATCAAATTAGGTTATGTTTTCCTTTCAACCCAAATGGTATAGCAAATTTTTGTTTTCTGTGATACGAAAATGATGCAAGAAAAAGACATATATTTGGAAGTCAAACAATTCACTTTATTTCTTTAATAATACATTTTAACCACACAGTTTGTAAAACATGGCTAAATCACAAATTCAAAACAAACCTTTGTCCATGGAAGACAAGGATGTTAATGATGTGCTGTTTTTCATGATGTATTTGAAATAAGCTTCCTGTTTGTATTTTTCTTCCAAATTTGATCTCTGCTCAGAATGAACGGTTGTGCTCCACACTGACTCAGCTCTGTCTTTTTCAGTTCTTCATCATTAAATTTGGCAGATCATAACAACCTAACCCATTCTGGGACCTGAAAAACAATCAGTAATAGAGTTACAAGTTTATAAAGTTATGTACTTTGCTTACACTTTTAATGACCTTATTCAAGAATGGCAAAAAAGAAGGAACGGAAAGGACAAAATTCAGTGTTCAAAACCTTAATGTTGTGTGGTCATATGATATGTTTAACCCTTCTACTTCTAGTGTAAGAATTGGACATAATCAGCCTAACTACTACACTGCACATGATGTGAGGATTGAATTAACCTGTTACCTCCTGCCCAATTCAGAGAAGCAAATGATGGACTCACTTCACTGATATCAGTGTTAAGATAGCCTTGCATTAAAGCAGTCAGCTAGCAACACACACAACAAGACAGTAACA
Source organism: Ellobium chinense (assembly GCA_033807755.1). Classification (NCBI taxonomy): domain Eukaryota; kingdom Metazoa; phylum Mollusca; class Gastropoda; order Ellobiida; family Ellobiidae; genus Ellobium; species Ellobium chinense. The sequence goes on from JAWQUT010000029.1 coordinate 2,148,986, forward strand.
GCACATAATCAACCAATGCAGCCAGTCATTTTTGCTCATGGCAGCATAGCATTATGAGAGTTAAGTATAGCTGGGCCACACGAGGATAGGCTGACAAGACTTGCAGAGGAACATTCTCTTCATCAAGTGCACAAGGTCTGAAAATGTATTGAGGAAATCTAATTGCACAAAAAGGGTTAGTCTAATAATACTGCAATTTCTAAGCTTAAGTTGATTTTAAAGAGAGAAAGTTGGACCAGGATAGCATTGTACTTGTACTTGGAGCTTCAAACTGTTTGCTGAAAATATCGTGGGCTGTTGCGTATTAGTCTAGACCTGTGTCCTTTATTATCCTTTAAATTTGAAAGTGATTAAAAATGAACCACTGACCAGCTGACTTCAATATAAAAATCTGAACTTGTAACGAACACAGCAGAAAACACATGTATAATGAATCCATGCTAATGTGACTGAATAATTATGAAGAGATGATCGCAGATCAAGGAGAAACCTTGCATTTCACTTTTGTGGCTTCTCTTTTCTTCCCCCACTTTTCTATTTTGTTGTGCCAACAACCACAGAATAACAAACTTCTCCATCCCATCTCCCAGTATGATGTATTATCTCCCCACGTATTATCTCACTATGCAAATGCTCATGCATGCAATAATAATCACTTCTCTTCGGAAAGACCGGGATCAAGATAACTACTGTTTTATCGAGTAAATAATTATCTAATGGAAATTACCTCTCACATACTGTAAAGGAAAGAGACAGCCATTTTTGTTTGATCACGTGACCAATGAGCGCATGACAACGGAACGCTGAGGTCGCATGTTGGTAGCAACGTTATTAAGCTAATTAATGACTGCATTTTCAAGCTAATGCAGTTATTTTAGTTGTTTGTAGTAACAAGAGAGTCTTCTGTTACACAACGTTTCGGATAGAAACAGAGTATATTCCCATATTAAATTATCAGATCGATTTCTTTCGAAACTGTGGGCTTCAACTAATAATAGTCATTTTTGCCGGCGTGAACAAATATTTATAGCCAAGTGATAATATCTCTAGACAATTTCCGTTTTGTCCAAAATGTAGTAATTTCCTACAATTATAATTATAATGACATATTTTTCACACAATAAAATAATCAAACGTATATATATTTACAGAGCATTTCATTTTATTTTTAAAGCTAAGTAGGATAACTTAACAGGGTGTAAAATGCTCCTGAGACAAAAACCAAGGGTTATGACCTTGGCCTTTTCATTGGCCTGATATGGTACGATTGCACCTGCCAGTTTGCAACATTGAAATATGCACAAGATTGTCCAAACAAGTGAGTTATTCCTGCGTTTAAATATTTCAAAATAATGCAAATATATAATTTTGGTGCAACATCAGTATACACTTTCAAAAGCATTGATGTCTCACCCCATCAGTGGACAGACCCTCATACCTGATCTGGATCAATAGTCCTTTAACTCTTTCTCCACAAAGTATGAGTATTTCCTTTTACCGTTGCTGAGTAGTCTAATCATGACACATTCACTTCTATTCTATGACAGCACAATCAGTGTGTCAAAATAGGCTATTAAAATTTCAACAGGCAATGCCAACTTGAATGTTGTGCTTCAAATGTGTCAAAATATCTGGCTACATGTGTCGGGTCACCAGGGCGGCAGGGGGTTTCTGTCTCACTCTCATATTGAGGTCTTTATAAAGGTTGATCTGTGGTGAGCGAGAAGAGGGTGCTTACCGGCGTCGCTCATTATCAGCTCTGCCTCTAATTTTTTACTTTACCACACTTGACTGTTAAGAAAATGTAAGTATAGTCTTCATTGTGCTTCATTTTTGTTTCCACAAAGCCTTTAGCTCATAACTTTGCTTGCACGTGCATTCTCAGTTGAGTCAGCGGACGTTCACTCCTCATTCATCACTAACGACACCAGTCTATCATGTGCAAAGTCTCTCCATTTCATCTGTTCCGTTGTTACTTCTTGTACATGTTTAGTCTAGCCGCTGTGCTTCTGGTGTAAGCCTGTAAGGTAAGTACCTGAACTGACTCATACATTACATAGATAGACTGATAGAGATAGTCTAGATCACCAATAATGATACTTGATATTGCTATTGACAACTATTGAATAACAGTGAAACTGAGATTCGTGCATTATCACTGTCAGTGTCACTTGTGACCGTGCAACTAGTCTTCACTCTAGTCTAAGGGAGAGTAGACCCACCAAGCTGGGCTATTTCTTCTTCAGTTCCTGGCCTCACTGTCTAACAGTATCTGGGAAACTTCTTGTGGATAGGCCTAGCGTTTCCAGAAGGATTTCCATATGATGATATACATAGTCTCTATATCAGGTAACTCCTACAACTGCGGTCAGTACCTTAATTCCGAATAACGTACTAATATAACCCTAACCCAAACCCTACCCCCTCACCCTAACCCTAACACTAATGCCTATCGAGACAGAGGCATCAGTCAAAGCGAGCGCAACTCTTTAAAGCCAGTTACCACATTACATATGGCATGGAAATCCTCCCGCGTTTCCTGTTTCCTGTAAGCCAATACTAATACCGTAAGCACACTAGATCTAACACTGATGCCCACTGAGACAGGAGCCTTAAACTTAAAGGAAGACTGCACCGTCTTACAGACTATATTAAATCATACGATACCCTATTATTCCAATAAAACAGTCTTTCAAGTGTCTGTCATAATGATATGACGCCTCTGCTGGCCCCAGACAACCCATAGGATTGCATTATCCAAAGTCCGAATTGTTACAACCACTGCGCGCTTACGTCAAATACGTTCCTGCCACATGGCCCAGCTGTCTAGCCAGTGCTGTGCGGACGGGTGATAGCATGTTGGTATGAATGTTTTAATTCCTCTGTGAACAGTAGATATGCCAAACAAAATCATGCTGAGGTAATAAAAATGCAGAATACTTTTTCTGGCTTACTCTATTAAACTTTACATTTGAATTTGGAATACCAGAACCTTAATTAAAAGCTGAATAATACATTGTCAGGTAGAGGTGTCTGCAGATGCTGGAACGTAAGTGACGTCAGCGTTTTTGCCGCGGGTTTCTGCTGATCGGGGAAGGGGAATAATTCTGGACTTAAGGGCCAAACCCGGTAACTCAAGCTCATCTTATTGCGTCATATTACATACGCGCATGATAACAGAATAATGCTCTTTCTTGGCAAAATTGACTTGGTGGGCGCCATAGATAATTTTTAGAGAGAAAAGGTATTGAAAAGTGGAAAATTATTTTTGATGTGCGTGTCCTACTTTAATCTCTATCGTCTTGTGCCAGTACCCAGTAATTTCTTAGTCATTTTACCCTACCTTAAGGAAAAAAATCCCTACCAGTGGCAAAACATTGTTGCAGAAGTAGGATGGTGGTAATCAGCATGATGTCGAAGTTAGTGGAATATGGATGGAGACATCAATATGATCAATGAACATCCATATTCCATTTCAAGGAGGTAGTTAACTTCTGTTTCTGTTACTCAGAACAAACTTCAGCTGATGTGAAAATGGTCAATTATTAAAAACTGAGTGAAAGTCTGGCGAGATTCCATAAACAGATCTTGTAGCAACACCATGTAAATTATAAGATATGGGAAGGATTTCCAAACACGCCTCATGTATTGGCACTTTGAGGCTGATGTCCATGAACTTCAAGTCCCATGAAGACAAAAGTATCAACAATACCAGTCAAGACATGCAAGAAATATTAAATCCTTAATTTGGTATTGGTGGGCACCAAAAGTGATGTGTATCCAAGAATTCAACTGACACGTTCTAGAGCTTGCACTAGATGTTAACTCAACTAAGCCACTAGATAGTAGAACTACATTTAAGTGCTTGAAATATTAGGCAGGCACCTGGCATGGATCTCAAGGTGCTGTGCTGTGCTGGGCATCAGTCCTGGATCAACACAATGAAGCTGTGTTGGGCGTAAATCCAGGATTGATGTAAAGATGTTGTGCTAGGCAGTGATCCCAGATCAACCCAAAAATATATGGTGACAGTTCATATTGATTTGAAATTAATGCTTCTCATTGTGAGGTCATTGTGCTTATACTATAGTTCCAAAACCTGGAATTGAGGAATATAAGTCTAGACTTCATCTTCAAATGTCGTAATTAGATTAATGGTGAACCTGTTTGAGCAGTTTTTCTGAAAGAATTATCTGTTTAGCCTACCGAAGCAATTTCATGAAGAAAGAGCATGGCACTGTTATCCCGGTGTGTTTTTAATTAGTTTATGATGCTGTAGTAACTTGGATTTGGTGCTTGTGTCAAGAGCAGGAGAGGCTTATGGGAAAAATAATAGCATCATTTTAGTTCAAGCAGCTACAGCTTCTATTGGACAGTATGTTATTTAACTTTCAATTAAGGTTCTGGATCCAAATTCAACAGTTAAGTTTGACTGTGTAAGCCAGGTATTTGAAATTATTCTGCATTGTTATTACCTTAGAATGATTTGTTGAAGATATCAACTGACTGCTGTTTGCAGTGGAATTAAAAGATTTGTATCTACATATTATCACCTGTCTTTAGAGTACTGGCTACTTAGGCAGCTTGGCTTTACTCCTAGTTGACATAAGCTTATGACTACCATGTGCTCAGCAGGTGTAGGAATTTCAACTTTGCATTATGTAACAATGTGGGTTTCTAGAGCAAGAATAGACATCAAGCTGACTTAAAAGGGGAGGTATCTCAACTGTGTGCCCTTGCCATATATATAAAATTAGCTTAGTAATCACTGACGTGTGTGAGAAAATGTCCAGAACCCACTTCTAAATATATTAAATATTCACGAATAAAACATTTTGGCATATTAAATGGAATTAGTGAAAATGAAACTTTCAAACTGGACTGCTCTGCTGACACCTGGCAGACATTTTTCTTAAAGAATCTTATTGGGCCATGTCATCTTGGGTTAAGTAGATTTAAAACTACTTCAGCAATATAAAGAGGAATAATTTTTCAATTACTGTAGGCCAATGTTGCCACTTGTAAGGCTTTTTCCCTGTGGTAGGGTAAAATGGCTTTATGGAAATGGAGAGAACCTCATGAAGGTTATAGAGCAAAGTCGCTAAAATGCATGTTTTTCTGCTTTTCAAATGCAAAATTCCTTCAACATCGCACTTAGGGAAACGTTAGCAAGACAAACAAAAAATCAATTTCGCTATAGGTGAAAAGCACATGACCAGAGTGGCGACACTTTATTTTGTCTTACACATGATCTCAGTTCATGCACATTGAAAAGACTCGCTGATTACTACCACTAGACTAGTCAAGACAATTTAAACTTTTTTTTTAAATCTGGGAGAGGGGGAGGGTTCTAGTAACTGCAGTGTGATTGATACTGTTTTTCATGGCTTGGTGCAATTAACTTTCAACATGTTTCCCACTTTACTGATGCTACTTGAACTTGCCTTGACCTAACAAAGGTGTGACCTTGGGAGCATCCGTTTGCCGGGGGGGTCGCAGGGGGCATAGCCCCCCTGACAACATATGTGACTATAAGGATCCATATTTGTCACTCTTGCTTGAATGATGCTCACAACTGTTAGGTAGGTTGAGGGACTGGTGCCTGCACTTAGTGGTCAGTCAGGTGTACTTTATTAGTTTTAAGCTGAATATTGTTTGCATGACATTTCTAATCAGACTTTTTGTAATGACTATTTATATCATGTGATCAGAGTATCGTCAGCTATCCAAAATGAAGACGGAAGGTGAGAAGTATTTGAGAGCAGATGTAATTCACATTTATTCTGTGAAAGAGCACCTAAATGATGCAAAACAAACTTCCACTTGTCCAAATTGCAATATTATTGCAAATTAGTTGAAACAAACCAATTATTTTAATTTTTCATGTATGTAGATTTATTGATGCTGTTGGTTAACTCACCTTTGTGGCTGTGTGCACTGATGACAGCTGGTCTTAAAATCTGTAAACTCCTCTACTAACCCCAGTTCGAGACTGTGTTGAACCCAATGTTTTTCTTCATTTATATTCTATGTATTTAATCATTTCTTTAATGTACTTTGAATTTATATGTTTGTACTAATATTGTGTTCACAATAACTCATGACATACTCACATAAGTACTAGATGCTAGAGGAAAAGACAAGATTATAGGATTAGAAATACGACTTTATTACTGAATACTTGCTTTCATTATGTATCCCTCACATAAACCCAAGCTCCTCGTTTTTATACCAGCCCCAGCAACTACTCCCTGTTTAGTATGCTTATTGAAATGGGTTGGCACCCATATGGAATTCCTTCCTTTAAAAGACTTTTTTAAATCAAATGTTAGGGTATCACAGGTCTAATGTGGTCTGGAAGATGGCTCAACTTTCCTTTGAGATGAAACTTCCAAATGCCTGGCGTCATATATACATGAAAATTCAACTGCCTGTTGTCCATTGGGTGCAGAAGTGGCATTTGGCTCAAGAAGCTGTTGGTTTTTCCAACAGATAAACTTCAAATGCGGGTAAATTTCAAGGGGCAAAGGTTTCAGAATATTTTTTTGTAATAACATCAAGACTTCATTGTCATAAACAGTCAACTCCACTTTATCGCAACTCCTTGGGATCACAGAAAAGGTTGCGATTAAGCGGAGTTGTGATTATGCAAAGCTGGTATATTTGGCTACTTTCATTGTCCACCTCAGAGTAGCCGGGCAGACAATAAAGAGTAGTATGGTGAGGTCAGGATTGACGGTCTATCCATGACACGTTCTTTGATCTAGCTGAAATTCACTGCACATGTCAGGGGTTCAGCGCACTACATTCTCTGCCTCTCGGTGACAGAGTGGTTTGGGGGGAAAATATAATTGTGAATAAGGACTAAGACACCTTGCAGATGTTTGAAACAGCCCATGCCATAAGATCATAAGCTCATATCATAAGATGATAAATGATGGGATTGTGGATGGCCTGTGATGCATGCTGTGAAAATGATGAAATTGTCAGCTATCCCTAAACTGTCACACAAAACAGTCCTAAAATGAAATTATGGCTGTAGCCATGACATCCTGAATAATGCTTTTTGAAACATTAAAGCTAAGTTTTTGCAAGTGTGTATTTAATTTAGGCAACTATGACTTAGATGAAAGGTGAGATTTTTTGTCACTTAACTTATAGTGACATGACATGGGTATGAGAGTCCTCGTTTGGCCCAAACAACTTTCAACGGCAACATTCTCAGGACTGCATAGCTCTTGTATTGATATATATTACTTAGTCTTAGATGAAAGACTGCTGCGCTCACATGCATGGCAGCAGCAACAACAACAGAAATGTTCTTGCAGTTCTGGTATCAGCATCTCATCCATGGTATAAGGGCAAACTTAATTTTCATCGCCACTTAAGGTTAGCTTTATACCCTTCATTTAGTTATATCAAAACAGTAAGTATGAGCGGCGTTGGATCAATACAGATTTCAGATTTCACTGTAACAATGTTTTGTTTCCATTGTAACAATGTTACAAAATATGGATATATACTTAAGCTAATCATGTGATTAGTTGGATTATCCTGTCGTGATTATTGTTGCAGGAGAATGACCATCGTCCTTGAATTTGCATGGCAATGACCCCTTCTTATCATATGGTGTAACTGCTGACCTTGTAGTGCATGTTTGTAGTTGCCAGTATCTAATTTTGATATCTGTAAAATCTGGACCTAAGTTATAGTGCACTTGCCAGCATGATCTCTTACAGAGTCTGATGATAAGACATTTGGCCTTGAGGAGCTATCGGAGGGTGGCCTTATGAAAACATGATGACCAATCATTTTGGTTTTTATGACTGTAGCATGATTTTGCCAAGGAAACTGTCAGGTCAGTGATCGACAGAGCTTTCTGTTCCCTTCACCTACTAGTTTCCATGATGAACCAACCTGCTCTGTGTACCATGAGGTGATATTGCCTGTTGAACTTTATGCATGTTGCTATGCATTTGTATTATTCATTGTCTATCTGCTTCTCTGTACAGGGATTGAATTAGGACTTCTTTTAATCATAAAAATGAAAAAAAAAAAAGTACGACTCTTGTTCATCCCGCAGGGTAATTAATTTACAATGTTACGTATAACGTTAGTTATGACATCTCATTCATAATACAGGCACATAGAGCTATACACGTCATCTTTAAGCCCCTTACAAAATTCATAATTTAAAGTGTTGGATGAGATAGGCAGGTTTGCCATACTGAAAAAGTTGAATAAGTCTTATAAACAATACTATGGAGTTTGCCCATCTTGTCTCCATGCATGTATTATTCTTTTTCTAGTCATTAAATTCTGTAATTGGAGGCAAACTGTTACCTGCAAATTTAACTTACAAGCAGCTAATGTCTAAGATTTTACATCCATACCATCTCATGATTTGATAATTCTCTCAGTATTTACTAAATTAATCAACATGCTCAGTCCCATGTTCTGCTCTCATAGTGCCTTGTTAGTTGTATCACCAGAGTTATGACCTCAGCAAAATTGGATTTACACAGAGGTATATGTGCACATCAGATTTATACTATCACGTTAGAGTACTTTTACATTTAGTATCCAAGAGACCATTATTTTATTTTTTTTTTTTAGGAAAAAGGATCGAAATGCTACAGCTACTTACGATTTTGATGCAAGAAGGGCTTTCGTGACTGAGACTTGGCCTTTGAACAGTAAAGATTCATTGGGATATCACTTAAAAGACTGCAAGCAGTGCCAGACATTTGTGACCCACAGTGTTTTTCTTCGGTTTTAATTGAAGTTGTGGTCATTCCATATTCAGAAGTTTAATTTGACTTTGTGCGACAAAATTTGCTATGGTGTTATCATCTCAGCATGGTCTTTTTTGATGCATTTGTCGTGGACAGTGGAAACCGAAATAAATCATTCACGAGGCTGTCATCCTTGTCAGTAACACTTATCATCTTGCCGAGCCTAACACTCTGTTTGAAGTCAGCTCATGCCACCCCAGCACAAACACTGAAAGAATTACAGTTTATATAATATGATTGCATTTTTCAAAGTAAGCTTTGAGGTACCTGCTGGCAGACATTTAAAAGATGCTTTTCCTGTGAAAATGTGGTCTTTTATGTCACTTGAACAAGCCCTGTCAGCATTTACTGAAATTTCATTCATGCACTTTTATGTTCATCTTGATTTGATGTGTTTGAATTGGAACTTTTGCTCAAGCTCTGTTTCGTAAATGATTACAAGACTCTTTTCCTTGGAGTATTCTGCACTCACTTCTTACAAGACTCTCAGTTGTTCTCTTCTGCACTGATGTCCTGGAAGGCTCTCTAAACTTTGACTAATTGCATTCTTTTTGCTTGATTTGATGACTTATATAATAAAATAATATACCAAGGCAGCACCTTCCCCCCTCCTTCCCAGGCCTTGTTTACAACTCTGATACTCTCTAGCAGGAAGTTAACAAAATAATGATTGCTGTCCTTTGGGTTGCAGGAAATACTTATTCCCTTTTTGTCAGAAGTTCAAACACTTCTGTTAATCACATGTTTAAAATTTCTTGACTCCTTAAATTTATGTCTCATTAATGTTGGGGTCATTTTTCTCCTGCCCATGTTCCTTTAAGGCTTCACTTTTATTTTCTTTCTCTCTTCTCCCTCTTCCCTTCTCCTCCCTTCCCCCTCCTCCCTTCAGGCCCTCCCCCAACCCTCTCCCAAATAATACACCAAATATATACACCAACTTAAACAAAAAAAATATAATTTAATTTTGGCATGTTACCTTCTGTTGTTAGGAACTGATCGGGGTATCTACTTGCAGTTTTTTCCTTCTATGCCTGTCTCTGCCCTTCTGAACCCCCACCCCCACCCCTTTCCTTCAGAGATCTATTCCAAATCTTGCCAAGACACCTGTGTTTCTCAGTCTAAAAAGGAAGGGATCACAGTGGAACATTCTTCAAAATTCACTTTCATCACTGCTTACTGTTCTTCAGCAAATGTGCTCTCAGACATGCGATTTCCCCCTCACCCTGTCAGAACAGAATTTATAACTTCACACCATGGTTCTAAAGAAGCAGGCAGTTCTGGAAACCTGATCATCCTGCATAACACTCGGGCTGCTTTGTTTGCATGAGATAATTGAGTTAACACACGCCCACTGAACAACCAATCAGTGAGGTGATGTATGCATCCACACAGATCATGCCATGAACTAACATGCCAAGGGTAAAATTCAATAGCAGGGTTAATGAACGGTAGAGCCTCTTTCCCCTGCTTGGTGCCTGCCCACTGGGCCGAGGGCATACAGAGTAGTGATAACAGCATGGACCTGTTATGACCTTTTGAAAGCACAGGTTATCTGTGGTTTCATAAGAGGACTGGGGCCCAAAGTTCTAGGTGATTTAGTGGAAGGGACTGAGTGTTCTCCAAGTTATTAGTGCAAGGGGGTTGGGCTATCCCAGTTTATACGTGCAGAGGGTTGGGGTTTGTGTCTGCCTGATTTGTTGTCACTCAACAGGTCATGAAATTCATCGGATGTTAAATTCCCTAGCCTAATGGGATCATGTCTCATAACTGGTGCACACTAGATTGTGTTTATTAGCACTAGCTAACCAGAGAGTAGAGACATATCAGCATACCTGATTCATTTCAGGATACTTAGTAAATGTTAAAATGGGTGTGTAACATTTTATTACCTTCTTAATTTAGAAGTAATTTATTTTTTTTTTACAAGTGCCACATTTTTTTGTTGAATTATATTTAAAATGTGTTAATTAAAATGCCATTTTTAAAAGAGTTTTGTGCAGTTTACACAATTTTTCACAATTTACACTTTTCTCTTGTGAGTGGCACATCATTTGTTGCACTGTCTCTCTTGAGGTAATGGCTGATGATAAACAGATTGGTTTGATTCTCAAGGACTTTGGCATATTTATTGTGCAGGCATGTACTTAGTTCTCCCGGATAATGCTTGCAGGGTCCAGGTATTCACCCATGGATTATAAGGAAGTGTAATCTTTGCCCTATTAAACCGGATATATTGTGAGATTTTTGGCAAGAGGGAAATGGGTTACTTATATCCTCTGTCACCAGCTTTCTGTAATAATTCTTCTTGTGCTAGGAGAACATATTTTTCGTGATTTTTGCCAAATTATGGATATTAAATTGTCAGTTTGTGGGAGCAGAATCATTTTATGTTGAGAAACTCTTCAGAATGTATAGATGCCTATAACTTGTAAGGAAGGGTCATTGGCTTTTCTATTTTGTGACTTTGAAAGAGAATTTGTCTTGATTGTGTAGTTCACACAAATTTAATGGATTGTGAGGAAATACCCTCTTTTGTATGTTGCATTCCTACTTCAGTACACAGAATGACGTTCATTTAAGTATTCCTCTCAGCTTTATAATTTTCACCTGTTCTTAAAATTTTTGTTTCCCGCAGATTCAGTTACCATGGCCAGTTTTGTCAAAGATCTGATGAGGCAGTATGATGAAGCCCATCCCCATGCCGGTAAGATACTCCTAATTCATAAACATAGCAGCACTTCAGCAAACCTTCTTGGCAGAGCTGCCAGATTCAGAAATGATGTAAATGGAAAATTTCTGATTTCAGGGAATTGCTGGAAAGCCAAGGCAAATTAGTTTTTTGTTAATTTTCTGTATCATTTTTTTTTCTAGAGTTTTGAGAAAAAGCAGAATTGCTGAAGTGGTGCCTTATTTTTCATTCTTAATTTGGTAAAAAGATTACACGGAAAATTGCATATAAATATATGAATACATTTTTGTGGAATGTTTCAGCCAAACACACATGCAGCACTTCCCTAGTTGGGATTATGAATACAGAATGTCTGGCTGTTGCCCAGTGTCAATTCATGACCCCTACTAGAACTACCTGTGCAGTACTTAATGCTAGGTTTAGCATAGCTTTGCACAAAATGAGAGATAATATGGGCATGGATAGCAATTACGTTCAAACATACCAGAGTATGCTGATGGTGTCATGCACATATCGTATTATACACATAGCACAAATGTTGAAATATATAGCACAAGGGACTGTGAGGGCCTCTGGGCTTTGCATTTTGGTTGCTGTATTTTTGGAAATCATTTATATTTTTTTTTAAATTTTCTGTGTTAATTTTACTTAGCACTTAACAGGGTGCACTTAATGTTTACCCTCACTGCTGTCATTTGAGAGCAAGAATACTGACCATTTTATAAAGATTGAGTAGCTATTTGGGTGTCATTAGAATAAAGTTTTTAAAGTTACAGAGGCAGGAATTTTGAAAAGGATTTCCCTACAAACATTGCATTTGTGAGATATGGTATTTTCATTGTGATCCATGTGCAAGTCTACTGAACACACTTCTCCAGTTTTCTTTGTTTTATTTCTCTGGGCTTCTGGTCAGGTAATTTTAACCTGGGGTTCATAGGCCCAGTTTTACTACTGTATCCTCTCTGAAAACAGCTGTGTCAAAGAAAGTGACATGCACTTAAACAAATGGATCTTAGCTTGTTTGATCACGTGTGTTATCTTGAAGGTGACAGTCGCCTGGAGATAGTGAACCAAGTGATCCCCTGAGTGAATTCAAGTGAACTTAGTGATCCCTTGAATAATTCAAGTGACACTAGTGTTTGTTAATGACACTAGCATTTGTAATAGATGGTGGAATACAGTCCCTTGAACTGTAGACCTCACCTGATCATAACCGCAAAAATATACAGTATGCAGTCAGCACAGTTCATCAATAATGTTACATCTAAAATATTCCTTGAAAATGACTCAGAAAAGTAGCCAGGTGCCTCAGTATGCATGAAGCAGTCCTTGATTCCATTGGCCAGTCGCATCTCCTGAAATGGAGCTGAATGACATTATTGACATCACCAAGGCTGTTAACCTCTAGGTGTCATTTCTGACATAAAAGTTGAAAAATATATCATTTATAGGCATAACAGGTGGGGATACCAAAGCACATGGATTTGAAGAGGATAATTAACTACTGAATTCTGTTCATAGTCTTCTCAGCCATGGGAAAAAGGAGGAGGGTGATATATTTTTTGTGTTATCTTGGTCTCAGATCAAACAGATTATCCTGAGAGACTTAATGGATTACATGCTGTAAAAACCAGGTTAAAAATCAATTTTGAGGTCATTAAGTGTATCAGCAGTGCAGAGATGTGGAGTGAATGTCAACAGTTAAGAACTTTGTTCTTTGTTCTGAATACAGAACAGGTGGTTGATAGGTGATATCAGATGATAAATGCCATCATAGCAAGAATGTCTATATCTGATGTATCTGTTGTCATATTTGTATATTTCACTGGCCTAGTGAACTTTGAAATGTGGCCACTTTGAGACTTAAGAGTACAAGTGATAATTATGCATCAGAAAAGAGATGCGTGAAATATTTTGATTTATTGTTTTCATATAATCTGACACACATTCTGTCACATACATTCTGTATCAGCTGTATACTAGTGCTAGAAACTGCTGTAACACTGACATCAAACTCAAATCCTACTCTAGTATAATATAAGCTGTATCTCTAATTCTAACACTAACTTTAACTTGACCCCTAATCCCAACTCTCAAGTTTTCCCAGCTATATTTTTTTTATTCAGTACAAAATTTCAGATTCGGTTACTTAGCACAGAACATGTTAAATTGGATCCCAGACACATATTTAATCACTTTTCATGTTGATGGCAGAGTAAGATCACTTGTGATCTTGGACTTGCAGTTAATCATCAGAAACTAGGATGTTGGTCAACAACGAGGTCGCTGATAGTGGTTGATTGATGTATTTTACAAGTTCTTTTGAGGACTTAATTGTCATTGACATGATGTACAGTGTTGAGATACGAAATGAGATAATGACGATACATGATGGATAGTCTAGGAGTATACCAATGCACACTTACGTTCATTGACAACTAATGTGTGGAAGTATAGCTTCAGTGTGTCATCTCTCCTTAGTCCATACTAGCAGCAATCAAGTGACACTTTAGTTGCATGACATTTAGGTTCCTAGTTCATTTGTTATATTTTGTCCACTAAAGAGCGATTGGTAACAGAGTGGCTAGTAATTTTGTAGGGAATGGTTAATGGGGAAACAGAATGCACTTTTGTGTTGTGCAGCTTGATTGCAAATGTTAGCTTCTTGTGTTGCTGGATTTAGTGTTTTAGTCAGGGGAACAGCAAAAGTCTAAAACAATGAGTTTATATGATGGTGAAAGAAAACTCTGGGGAGTAGATGCAATATTGCTGTTTTTATGTATTTGCTCCCTCTCAATTTCAACTACACTGTGACTACAGTCATATCAGAGGGTGGCAGAGTTTCACTTTTCTAAGAGTAACTGAATACAGAGAAATTTGCAGCTCCACTGTGATGCAAAAAAAAAAAAGTGTTTATCGCTTCCTCCTTCAGTGTTGATTAAATCAACTTACAGAAGATTTAAACACAGGCTATGATTCTGTCTTCCTCACACCTGAATACGTATTATGTTATAAGATGGCCAATTCTCTAATGCTCTATGTCGTGGACCACTCTTGGAAATTACAAAGTTAATGTGACAGTTCCATGTCAGTTGAAAACTAACCAGTCTTTGGTGGGCAAAATCAAACCTCCCCTTATTTTATGGAGGTCTAGTGGGCTTAGGGGTGGTAGAGAGCAGGTAACCAAACATATGCCGAAATCTCTTCAGCTTTATAACCTGCTGCTTTTATTTTGGCTAGTGAAACTGCCTTCATGCATGAGGCATTAAGGTTGTCAACTAATTTTCATGAAGGCATAGTTTAGCCTCAGAAATTTGTCTGTTTGAAAACGGTATTGAAACAAGTGGTAATTTTTTATTCAGTATCATATGTTATGTATTATGTTTTCAGACCCCCGAACTCATGACTGGCTTTTAGTGTCGGACTCTCCATATCCTGTATGGGTTCTCACCATCCTGTATTTGGCCCTCGTGGCCTTGGGTCCACGTATTATGCGCAACCGCAAGCCCTTCTCCCTCCAGAGCTTCATGGTCATCTACAACCTTGGGCTTGTTGCCTTGTCTGTGTACATGTTCGTGGAGGTAAGAGAAAACTGGTGGGCCTAAATCCAAGGTACCATTTCAGAATGGACTTAGGACAAAGAGTGCAAGATGCATCTAGGGTGGGTAGTTTTGTAGGAAAAAATAGTACAAATTTAGGCCTGAGAATTACTGCTCGGATATGTTTGTTTTGAAATTCCCTGTGTGAAACTACAGTTGTCTCTCTTTTAATTGCAATTTGTGAAAATGCATCTTCCACAAAACAAAATGCTGTGCTTTGATATAAAACTCACTAGATAATTATGAATTCTTTTAGTCACAACTTCTTCCATGCTGCCAAGGAGTTGTGATTATGTGGAGTTTTCTGTAGCACTATTCTGAAATGTTTTGTATGTCACAAAGTCCTAGCTGGGTTAGATAACTTCTGAGGATGCTACAGAATGTGCCAACTAGGAGACACTTTTGATGGTAGCATGAAGTTTTGAACCTTGTTTAAATTTGAATGTTTTTAATCTTAAACCAGGAAGGAAGGTATTTGAGGTGACTCTGGTTCTCACAATAACTAGTCATGAATGGAAGAGAATTTATAACACATGTTGTCAAATAGGTCACCAGATAGACAGTCTAGACAAAAATTTGATGTAATTTGTCTACAATGTCAAGCCTAGTCTAAAAGAAGGTAAAGAATTATTGCAAGAAAATGGGCAAGAATTGCACAGGAGAGGGAAGAAATAAATGGCAGTATTGTATTTCACTAACCCATAATTTTTATTAGAAAAGAAAAACTAGCTCAGCAAATTCATGCATTCATACAGTTATGGGAAAACACAGGGATTTCTGGTGATCTTACTTGTTTATTTATTATGGTGTGAATAACTGTTTTGTAACTGCATGTTTACATAAGCAGAGGCTGATGCCTGCTGTGTGCTGTGCTCTTTTTACCTGTAGTTTCTGTCGCTGTTTTACAGCCAGTTTATGCACTGTTCCCCCACAGATTCTGCTCAGTGTCTGGGATGCCGGCTATGACTTGGTGTGTGCCAAGTACAACAAGGCGTCTATACAAGATCCAAAAGAACTCAGGGTATGGCTTGTGGGGGATTATAGTTTATCCTAGTTTCACAGATTTGTTTTTTGGACTGGCAGACATTCCACATCAGTGCAGTGATTGCAAGAAAATTATGGAAGTTTTTAAAATATGAAAATCAATGATTCATCACTGATATTTTCAAACTGCAGCTCAAGTCTTGCAACTACAGATTTGTGTAATTCTATGAGAAGAGTAGAAATATAAAGTTTCCAATGCCTTCTGCACTGTTTATCAAGTATTCCATTTGGTTGTCAGGCCTGTAATTAGAAGGAAGACTTAAAATTTTCTTTATCATATTTACCTGTAAGTAAGCTTGTCCCTGGTATCCCATTTCCATAATGTGAGTAGATTTTGCCCTGTTCTGTCTCTAAGAGAGTATGGATTAATGTGGATAGGTATTTTTTGAATCTTGCAATTTCTGTCTGGCTTGTAGATCGACATTTAGTAGCAGGAGCAGCTCTGATTTGCAGCCTCCATGGACTAATAGAATCCATGCAAGATACATATTGTGCCACACACTGTTGAATTGACCCATTCTTTTGTTGATTCTTAGCCCCTTCACTATCTTATGAACAAGTAGTGTGGAGCCTGTGTGTTATGTGTTAGAAGGAAACGTGGAAGCAAATGGATTATGACTATATTTACTTGTTCATTGACATTGTATTTTCCTGTCTTAAAAAAAAAACCAAAAAACATGAAGATTTGGATTTCGTTTGATTTTCATGCTCCATTTGAAGAATTTAGGATTGATCCCCGGCAGTGAAGAAGTTAAAATTTAAATACCTTACAACTTTTCCTCTCAGCTCTCTGACTCTCCTTCCTTTTATGCTTTGACACATGCATTATTATGTTTCTTCTTCCTATTTGCAGGTAGCCAAAGTACTGTGGTGGTATTTCTTCTCCAAGGCTATAGAGCTCTTGGACACAGTGTGCATGATTGCACGGAAGAAGTTTGAGCAGGTGACCTTTCTACATGTGTTCCATCATGCCAGCATGCTCAATATCTGGTGGTGGACCATGATGTTTATACCAGGAGGAATGTGTAAGTTACCATGCATGCAAGATTGGAAAACATACATGGAAAGAAGAGGGGTCATTTGGCAACTGTGCACATGTAAATGAATGGGACCTAGCTGTAGCCAGTGAAAGACATGTTAAGAATGCTAGTGATCGGTGCCTTTATTTTGCATTGATAATATATGCTGCTTGTGTAGTGGAATGAGTTTTTCATGTGGTTGGTGTGCTAGGATGCGAGCATTGCTAGGATTCTAGAGAACAGATCTATTGTTTTCTCTTGGAATAGTGTTAATATTATGTATGCCAGTATGTTTTGATATTATCAGAGGGAGTCATAAGTACATTGACCTTGCAAGAATGAAAGAATGCCTAAAATTGTCAGAAAACTGAAAATCTGATCTGGAAAACAAGACATTTTAACAAGACAACAAAGCAAAGAAACACCAAAGTAACTTTGATTTTGAAAAAAAAACTGTTATGTTGATTTGGGTTGGTGAAAGTTTTGCTGTGTGCTGCTGCTATTTCTGTCTTAGGCATTATGAAGAGTGCATCACACTGAAAACCAGAATTCTGTTCTAATCATTCTTGTCTCATCTTTTTATTTTTCAGCCTGGTTCGGCAGCTGCATGAACTGTCTAGTCCATGTTGTCATGTATTTATATTATGGCCTTTCTGCCATCCCTTCACTCAGGCGTAAATTGTGGTGGAAGCGCTACATCACCCGCTTCCAGCTGGTGAGTCTCTTGTTCAGATCCGTGGTTCTCAGCTTGTGATTGTTTGGATAGGGTTCATAGTGGTATAGTAAAAAGTCAACTGGAAACAACCAACTGGTTTAGTGTTTTGTGAAAACAGATGAATTTGATATGCTTGTTTTGGTGAAATTGACTTTTAACCTACATAAAAATATCAGTAGACATCAAAAGATTCAAGCCTGTTCAGCCTTGTGGCAATAAACATTGTAAAGTGAAACTGCACATCTCTGTATTTTGTAGACAGACTACCACAGGTCAAAACTGATATCCTGTTAGCAGTATCACTTTCATGTTGTGATGTATTGACTGTCAGAAATTGGGCACTCAGGTATCATCAGCCCACACAGCAAACTGTTATGTGAGATCTCAGAGGGTAATTAAATTGACACAAGCCGCTCTTGGTAACAGATGGACATGTATACAAGAACAAGCCAAGAGACAGTGTTACATGGCTTACAGAATTTCAAAGTGTGACTAAATTAAAATAGGTACTTCAATTTTTATAACCGCCTTGTCAAGGCCTCGTTATATATGTACTTTTAAGAAAAAAAACTAGATAAAAAAACAAGTAAAAAATTATTAGGATGCTGTGCTTATGTAGGAAGAGTGTGGTGATATCAGTGTGACCTGGTCAAGGTTAGGCTATATAAAAATAATGTGAAATGGTGTCAAAGTACAATAGAGCATTAGGTATCACATGAGAGATGAAATATAATGTTGTGGATGATAGCTGATGCTGAGTTAAGCAAGATGATAGTATGACAGGCTTATCTGTGTCTCATATGGGGTGACTAAAATGTGACCTTCATTTCCCATTATCTAATTTCCGTATATGTTGATAAAACTGTCATTCATGATAACATGTTTAGGATAAGCACATTCATTGTGGATTTTCATTCATATACAGTTATTTACAACTTCAGTATGAAAAAACTAGCACATTGCAAAAGAAGCATCCCTAATGCATTTATTATCTAAGGATTTTAGACCTGATTGCACCTATAGAGTGGATATGAGAAAGAGACTGGTGTCATATCTGTACAGTGATATAGGGACTGCAGTTCAAGTAATATTCATAACTGAAAATAACACGTTAAAGGGTTATGCGTCATAATGTTCTCTAAGAACTTTTTAAAAAGCTATGAAAGTAGAGGTGCAGTAAGTGGAGGTTTGTGACACCTATTAGAAGGGCAAATCACTGATTGTGTATAACCCAATTAATCCGCTAATATATAAATCCCCCTTTTTTGGGGCCCTGCCAGACTGTTAGGATGTAGAAATATGTAAAATGACCTGTGATCTAAGTAAAGCATACAATTTTAAAGTTTCAGGTACAATTTGAGCCTTCTAGATAAAAAAATAAAATGTGTAGACCTATGTATTCGCACGCGGTCAAAACCAGCCAAATGAAAAATTGGGGACCAGATCAAAATTTGAGGTGATCTCTTTCGAAAGACATTTGTGAAAAATTTTGGGCGTTGACCCCCCTTTTTCTTCCCGTTAAGAGATAGGCAAAAGAAGTACTTTAACCTCCATGGAAGAATTTCCCCAAATCACAGTGGTATATGTAGAATAACACAAAATGTTATAGGGCCAAAAGAAGAAAAAACAATAGGTGTCAAAGACCTGGAGCACAAATGGGTACCAAGGGAGGTAATGTTGACATAGTTAATATTTTATGTAGTTACTTCCCATGTGCTATCAAAGTTGAGAAATCCAATGAACTGTTCCTGAATACACCTATTTTTCTTGATTTTTGTTTCTAACCCAAATCTCACCCAACTTATACACAAAAGTTTGTTGAAATTGGGTGATAGATTCTTAAGTAATTCTGCCAACAAAAGGAAAGAAAACTTTTTCAAATTTTAGCTTTCTTGTTGGGAGTGATAATTTTTACATGAATCATAAAGTCACCAGGGTGTGCAACCTTTCTAGCATGCAGAAAAATACTCATGAAAGTATATGTAAGAAGTAAAATTAATCAAATGACTAATTGTCACAGAAATGTTGTCTCAAAACACTGTAAAGACATGCAAGTTTTGCACTTTAAAGGTCATGATAAGACCAACCCTGTAGCATAACAGCATTTTTATTTTATGATTTTTAATTTCTCTTTTCACAGCTCCAATTCTGCATTACCTTCACGCACACCGTCAATTCCATCCGTGTAGGCTGTGACTTCCCACGCTGGGGCCAAAACCTGCTGGCTGGCTACATGGTCGTAATGCTCATTCTCTTTGGCAATTTCTACATGCAAGCCTACATCAGGCGAGCTAACAAGGACTCTGCAATCTCACCTTCATCTCCCTCCGCTGCTGGCAGCAATGGCAGTGCCTTCACCTCCAAGCCGCTGCATATTAATGGGGAAGTGGAGGCCAATGGAACTGCTCCATCCTCACGCACAAAGCTAGATTAATATTGTATTTATTTAGTCTCATTACTAAATAAGTCAGTGTAGTCATGTCTGCATAACAATGTCTTTGGTCGCCTTGAAAGGAGATAATGTTAGCAAAGGTAAAGAACGAAACAATAAAGTCAGTGATTATGCTAAGCACGATAAATTGCAGAATGATAAAGCTGCTCCTTATGATTGGTGAATCAGTTGTCAAAATTGTTTTAATATTAACATTTCTCATTTTACACCAAAGTGAAACTGAGGTTAATATATTTCAATCCACCCTGTGTCACATATTTTAGCAACTGGGTATGTTCCACATCCTGTAAAATACACATTCCACCTGGGAAGTTTCCTGCAACAATGGTAGCTACAAAGTGACTGTCCTCTCATTCTTAATGATGACCTTCTAGATTTGCACTGCTAACAAAGCCAAGGTCTTATGAAACCACCTTATCGGTAGGAGAGAGTTCTGATACCTGCAGACTTGCTGGGAGATGTTTCCTGTTTGTTTTTGTATCATGCAGGCCACATTCCGTGTAAAGTCTGCAGAGGTGCTGAATTGCCCTTCAGTATATTAGAAACGGGAAGGACATAGTAAGTGCTGAAGATGTTGAACATATCTCAGTTTGTTTCAGAAGGCCAGTATTTTTACCTGTGCCTTTCTTCATTATCTCCAACACCATTGTTTGAACACAGATGTACCCAGAGGTAATGTTATGCAGGCACTGAGATAAGTTATGTAGATGGGTAACCCTTAGGTGTGTTTTGTGCTGACTCAAAAGACATTTTCCCTTTACCATTAAACTGATATTTGCTTGTTAGTATTTTGCTTGCGGGATAGCAGTGTTTCATGACTATTAGCTTCAACAATATGACATGTTTGTCACTCATTAAAACTTCTATTGTATCACTGTTAGCGTCAAACTGTTTCGGTCTTGAATTTGACTTAAGTACCAGTAGGGAAATAACAAACAACATGATACTGAATTCTTAATGAACTAGCAGTGGTTTTTAAAAGAATACTTGATTTTATGTTGTGATAGTTACCATCCTGATGATGAAAGTCACTTAAATACAGCAACAAAAACCAGTTTTCCATTTCTTTGACGCTGTCACAAATAAAGAGTTGTGAATTAGCATCTCTAATTTAACTGAAAAAAAACATATGCTAGCTTGTGATCTTTCAGTCGAATGAGATAAAATATCAGTTTGACCAGTGCAGTATGCTATACTGTTTATAAGACCTAGCATGGCATTTTGGTATCCTTTCCATGGCTCTAAGGATGAAAAGGAAATAGATAGGGAATGACTTTATACTCATGTTTCGTTGAAATTGTTTCATGGGCATGTTTTAGCTGTTTGCAAGATACTTCTCTTGTTGTTTGTTTTTTAAGCAGTTTAAATGTGCAGGAGAAATTGGATAGCTTGTCAGAGCTTCTGAAATTTGAAATGTACACAGATATCAGAATGTGCTGAAATTTTGTGTTCGTACTGTGCATATGCAGTGAGCCTCTGAATAGCAAGACCCATATAGTTGTCACACAGCACTTATAAAGGAGACTAAATTTGATCCATGCCAACACAAAATGAGCTATGGTTGTAGTTACTGATTTAGTGGTTCACTTCACTCACAAAAACTTAGTGAAAGAGCGAAAGACCCCGAAATATGTTCATTGTTTACCTGAGCACAAGCAGGTAGCAGCATTGAGAAACTTGATCCACTATCTTTTTTGTGGGCGCCCGATATTTTTTTAGAAATGGATAGAAAAAAACATGAGTTCCTTCCATATCTGTTGGGATTTTAAAAATAAATGTGATCTTGTTACTTCCCATATTTGGATGAAGGAAAAGAAACGTTCACAAAAATAGATCTTGTTTGTGTGTTTTACTTTACATTTATAAGAGTTTTCACTAGGATTATTTGATTATAATTACAGTAAGAAAAGCCCTCCCGCTTTACTATCCCTGTCTTTTTGTCAGCACTTAACAGCCTCTGCATTTAGTGTGAATGTGCATAAACAGTTTTTATTATTGTCTTTTCACTTTTGTAATATTTTCATAGAATTTCCATTGAGACTGTTCAGTGTTGCTGAGTGTTACATGTAGATTTGCTGGTCTGTGCTCTAGTTTTGAGAGAATGTATTCTATCATTGTGACTTACTATTGCAGATGAGATAGCTCATAGTTTTAGATTTTAAGGTCACAATTCAGTGGAGATTTTGTTAGTATGGTTACCTTTGTTACTTTTCTCATTGGCAAATCCTATGTTTAGGTTTGAAATACTGCCCATTGTGTTGTCATTGTTGATGCAGTAGAAATAGTATGGCTCCCTGTACTTTCCAGAATCAAAATAAAACAAGTGACGCATTTATGCAAAAGTTTTGCAGGTTTGTCTAGTTGTAAAAACTTATTATTCTTTGAGATTTACTGTGTTCACAGTGTTGTTTGTGCAATATCTGAATTACAGTGCAAGGTTTTAATTCTAGCCTTTGAAAGTTACTTAATATGTTGTGGGGATTTTGAGGAGTACTTCTAGTTTATTTTCAAACAAATCTTATATCATATGATTCATGAAAAACAAGATGGAATGTACATGCTAGTTGATAGGTAGGGAATTTTTAATTCTTCCTCGTGTTTGGAGCATTGCGACCAAAGTGTTGTTTCATTGGGCTCAGAATAAATAGATTCTAAGTTCGATTTTGACCATGCTTATAATATTAATATAAATGCCCAGAAAAAGCATTTCACTCATATTATCCTACATTTATCAGCTAAATAGGTACCTGGCCATAGGCAGTGAAAGATAGTGTCTTAATGCTGGTGATCAGTGCCTTTCAACTGGCTCCAACTATGTATGCTCTTCACTGAATTGAAAAGGTTATTAAATGATCAAAGTTCCCTCCGAATAAATACATGAAGGATGTACGCAGGCATTGTCTGGATATTAGACAGATAGAGCCATTTACCAAGGCTGCACATGCTTGTGGCACGTGACCAGACAGATAGAGCCATTTACCAAGGCTGCTCATGCTTGTGGCACGTGACCTTTAGTCAGTCATTGACCGAGTACTCCATTGTTATCCAGCCAGTACTGGCGTCATCTACCAACCAGCCTGCCATGCTAGCTCATGCCACCCACCATGATTTGGACCTGTAGACAGCTCTATAAGCCTCATTATTATGTGTACTTAACAAATATCCGAAATTATACATGATGAAGAGATGAGCGTATTTGCCTGCCCAAAGAATGGGGTGAATGTTTGGTTACTGCTCTTAGAATATAGTTTCAGGAATTCTTGCCCGTTGAAATGACATCTCAGGTATTACCTAATGGATAGTTGCAGATGTGAGGGGAAGATGAATTTTATTGGCATTTTAATAAAAAGAGCGTTTGAATTCTACGTCAGATTCAGACTGAGACTCAGAGGTTTGAGTGATACTTTTGCTTAAAGTTGCAGATTCTCTTTGAACCAGGGAGGTGAAAAGCTAAAAAAAATCACTTTATGATGAAGAGCTGGCTTTTTGTGATTGGGGAAATTGGCGTGCTTACGATGATGTAGACAGGTATATAGAATTTGGTTTTTTTTGTTTGTCTATTGGTTTCATTGGCAGGACATATTAAAAAGCTTCATGACTTCTCATATATTTTTTATTAGTTCCTTAATGAATGACCAGAGAAGTTGCATTTTATGGATTGACTGGTCCCAGATTATAGATCTCAACTGATTTATTTAATTATGTGGAAAATTTCTGCCTTGTTTGTATTGATGAATCCCACCCTACCCTCATTCATGAGACTTTTCAGTAAAATATTTTACTTACTTACTGTGTTGTTTTTCTGTTTTACTGTTGTTGAACATATTTAACAAGTACTCAAATGTTGCGTAAGGCATTTGTTGAAATGTACCAAATTTAAGTTCTTGTGCCAGTGTTAAGGCATGGAATTTACCTGCTATTCTTTTGTTTCATGCCTCTCTGATATTTTTAGCATTTGCATCTTTTACTTTCATAAAATGTTATTCATTTATCACCTTTTTGTTACCTACCCAACGGTGAATGGCAAAGAAATTATGAAGTCTTTACTGCCTTGTGAAAAATAAACTTTGTAAGAAGAGCAATGTAGATGGTTTATTAACCTTACATTTAGGGTGTGCAGTTTTCACCATTGACACCCAAAACTTCTCAAGCTTCTCAACTTTTGTTAAAACTTGAACAGCTTTTGGTAAGCGCACCCAGGTACTTAAATTCAGAGATGCAAAGATTTCAGTATATCAGGGCTGCAATTGCAGTACTGTTAGAGCTACAAACTTCAAGATGCTGTGGTTCAAAGAGTGAACAAGCAGTGTGCTGTTGTTTTTCTTTTAGGTCACAGTTGCAATGCAGTTGAAATGTAACCACTACAAATACAAATAGTTGTATGATTAGCTGCTGTCTTAGGAACTGAGGAGTTGGGTCCAAATTTTTGTATATAGCATAATGTCAACTCTGATCTATCTGTCTGTGGTTTGACATGAAATCCATGTGCCTTTTTCACATGCACAGGCCTAACAGCAGTGAAAAAGCAATAACACACCAGTAAGAATAACTATTTGATAAGGTGGTCATTGTAATCATCAATGTCATTTTCAGTTGCTTCTGAAAAGTCCCTGATACACTGTACTTCATTCTGGGTTGTTTGGAGTCTGATTAGAGCAGCCCACTCTTGAGGACTACACACTGCCAAGAAACCAATCATCCCTACCTCCCTCTACTTGTTTTGTCAAATCGTCGTCGATTTTACTCTCATTCTAAACGAAATGAGCCTGTCTGAGGGAAGCTTCATTTTTGTTAAAATCTGTAGGCTGTATACACCCACTCCCGCCTACTCACCAGAAGTTTAGGGATAAACAAGGTAGTAATCACAATTCAAGGCTGACTTTGGTGAACTCTGCCTGTGAAATAAATTTACAGCAGAATAGAAGGACGTGAACTTGAGCCACATTATTCAGACTAATATTTAATAATCAGTTCTTTCTTGTAAGAGTTATCACTTTATTTATATTTGCTGTGGTCCTCATTGACCTAGAAAGTTGTGTGGCTTCTACTGAGTTTGTGCCAAAATTAGGTTGTGTATTACGGTTTTTGTAAAGACAAAAGGTGCACCGGTGTTTTAGTCATGTAGTAATCCCAATTCTAGTCATTCAGACCTCAAAACATTCCCGCATGTTGTGCTCATGAGAAGTCCGAATGAATATCTTTTGTTTTTTCAACAGTATATCAACCTTTTTTAATGTTTTTTGTTTTTTTTAAATGAGTTGCCCAGATTTGTGTAATCATTTCAGTCATGTATTATAGATTTTTTATTTTTTTGAACCATAGAAAATATTAATGATATAACACCATTTAATAAACTGACATGCATCACAATGCCTCTTATGTGATTACTGAAAAAGTAGGACACACACTGGACATATATTTTTGCTCCATTGTTCACTTAATGCATTTTCTGTTGCTATTTATAAGTGAAAGCACAGTTGAGATTATGTTACATGAACCTAGCTCAACTTCTTTAGCGTTCTATTTTCTTTCCTTTGTCAAAGGAGGAGTTGAGATTATTGTGTCATGTTATTTAAAGTTGAAATACTCCGCTTTGTTTTCACTTTTTCCTGTCGTATAATTTTATTCAGAACCAACTTGAAAATGTTAGGAAGTAATGGATGGAAACTTCTTATGTTTGGGAAGGGAGCCTCCTCAGAAAACTTTTGTTGATTTGCTGTTGGCAAAAGAAGTTAGTTCTCTGCCTCATTTAGTGGATGGTACTCAGTATTTCATCTCTGGGATCCAATACACCAATGAGTGCTCAGTCATCAGTGAAATGTCAGCACTTACTGAGCAGTTGCACACAGAGGATGATTTGTACTTAACATTATGTTAGAGAACATTATTAGAAAATATTAATCAAATACAGGAATATCTGTACTCTAGCTTTCCAGATTAGGATCCAGTGTTGTAATTTAAACATCTTGTATTGACTATATCGAAATTGTGCTTGCATATTTCATCCTGATGCAAACTGATAACAATATAAAGCACTTAGTTGTATTTTGTAATTTGTAGGCCATATTTTACATATTGCAATGGGCTGTATCTGGAGACCCCTGTACTAAGAAAAAGCTTTCATTTATTTTTAAAGAAATAATGGAACCTGCAATAACCAGTGGCTTTTCATGAAACAAACAATCACTAATTCTAAAATGTTGGTTATAAGTAATCCGCACAAATGTGTCATGATGATACTTGTGTCTTATTTGAGACAAGTCACATCTGTTGTTTTCATGTGCTGTGGTTCAGATTCGTTCAATATTTTTAGAAATTCTAGTCTAATATTATGCAAGAGTTTTTGTTGAGGGAATAGATTTTTTTTCCTTTTAATTTAATATTTTCATTGCACTATGCCGTTTTGTCACAAGGGTTCAGTGCCTCAACAAGGTCATTTCTCTGAAGACCTGTTGAAGTAGTGAACACGAGTGACAGTCCACTGTGAAATCTCTTTGGATCCATGCCATTTTTTTCTCACGAGTTTGGCCTGAGCAGATAAACACATATAAATAGAAGACCTCACAGGCATGAAGTCTTGGGGACCAATCCATGATATTAAGCTGGTAGGGGGTTCAAGTTTGTGGATTAAATTTCATACAGGAAATAGGGACATAGAAACCAATCACTATGAGTGTGCTGGATTTTCTAGTACATGTGGTTTGAAGTTGTGAGAGGTCCAATATCTTCATGAGAAATATTGTCCATCATCTTGTCAGTTCATTAATAATTTTTACAAAATTTATTTAATATTGAGATCACATGGCATCAGTTTGTGATGAGAGGAGCTCCATCTACTATATTTATCAGTTTCAGAGTATCGCCCTATACTTAGATCCTACCAGCAGACATTTTCAAAATTTGTATATTTTCCACAGCTTTCAGCCTCATAATTTTCTTGTAGCAATTCACGTCTTTGCTGCATTTGGAATCCAAAGAAGCTTTTGATTAATTTGAGCTTTATGATTTACTTTCTATTTGTGCTTTTACAACAGAAAGGATCACAGCATTGATGTTGGATATTGACATATAATATGGTATGCTATTTATTTTAAATATTGGGAGATATTTGACCATATAATTGTGAATGCGGACAATAGGGAACACGATTGAAGGTGTAGTCTAGCCTCTTTCAGAATATCAGAAATGAAGAGACTGCATGCATTAACCCTGCCATGCGTTACTCTCCTCAACCTTTCTCATTTATCTTGTCGATATGTGTACATGCAGTTTAGCTTTACTGGTTTTAGATATGCAAGGAATTCTTGTCTCAAACATTAGAACCTCTTTTGATTTCCTGTTTCATTTTTTTATTGGATCAGGGCATAGTTAAAAATGTCAGTCATGAAAACATGCAAGGTTCCTGTTAATCCTTGTTTTTGTATTTTCACCTGTTCATATCAAATTGTTCTTGCCCTTTTATTGCCTTTTTTTTTCTTTTTTAATTCTTGCTTTATCCTTGAACTTCTACCAATTTCAGCTTATGCTTTATGCAAGGAGAGTTTTAAGTTTTGTAAACAATTCCTTTGTTATCTATGGATCTGTTTGCATTTTATTGGGTGCAGTATGATATGGTGATTAGTCTCCGTCAGAGGTAGATCTAGGTAAAATCATTTAATTATGGTTGTGCTACTTATATTTGCAGATGGCTAAAATTTTTCTCCAGGAAGCAATCACCATTCACTTTTGATCTTGAGTTAAGGTGCATATATTGTAGTTACTGGCCATTGTATCAGTTACATACAAGGTTAAAGTCACTACCATGGTAGAGAACACCACAGTAAAATTTTTAAAAAAAAATAAGATTTGTGGTGTAACAATAGTTAAGTTCCAGATAGTGCAATCTAGCATGCTCGAACTGTAGGATGGTCTTGGTTTATTAAGGTTTTAAGTGTACTGTATATCGCCATCTGGAAATAATACTGTCATAAATCCTTAAAGTGATTTATAGATTTACGACAGTCTTTATCCCAGGCATCACAATATTGCCAGGGTAGTGCAGAATGTGAATTCGTTCACAATTGGATAGATATAATAATATGGTGGCTAGTGTCAGTGGTCTTTTACTGTTTGCAAAAATACAGAGTGGAAATTTAGGTTATGATTTGGTGATGCTGATGTTACAGCGCACGAACATACAGATTCTTATATCATATGATCAGTAAAAAAATACCACTTTCATTGTGATACAGTTGGACGCTGTTACTGCGCAAGAAATGATATTTCTCTTTCTCCGATGAGATGAATAACAGAAAGCCGCTGTTGTCGTAGTTCCTGTTATATTGTCGTAGATTTCAGACTGAATGATGCCTGCCCCCTTTTTTTTCTTTCTTATGTCATTATTTTCCTGTCAGTTGTCAGTCACTGAATCAGTTATCTTAAAGTAAAGAGTAATCTGAGTTTCTATTTTCACAACTTTTATTTGTCTTGACTTTGTTTTGAGAAAGTGTGATCTTTGAAAGAGGATCGAGTGTGTGAGCTTCCATGATGAAAAGTGGTATTGACTGATGAGGAGAAAGTTGGCTGGAAGTTCGAGGAGGAGGGGGAGAAAATCTGGTCAACATAATGGAGTAAGAGTTCTAGTCAAGAGTGCTGAAGTAAGTAGAATCCTAGTCAAAGTAATGGAATAGGGACTTATTCTTCTGCATGCTTCGTGCCAGATGTGTTATATCAGGAGGCCAATAACCTGTATCAACCATGCTGTGTGCTTCAGGTCATTCTAGTCAATGGTAGTGCAGTTAGAGGAGCTCTTGTTAAGTGAAGATAACTGAGTTGGAGGAGTTCTAGAGTATCAGTGAGAGGAACTGGAGTAAGGGAAAGTCTAGTCAAAGTAAATAGTAATGGAGTAAGAGAAATTCTAGTCTAGTCAGGATAACTCAGAAGGAGGAATTCTAATCAGAGTAACATAATTGGAGGAGTTCTAGTCAGAGTAACAGAATGAGAGGAATTCTAGTCAGAGTACTGGAGTAAGACTAGAGGATTTCTAGTAAGAGAAATGGAGTAAGAGGAGTTTTAGTGAGGGTTACGGAATAAGAGGAATTCTGTCTAGTCAGGATAACTGAGTTGGAGGAAATCTAGTCAGAGTAACAGAAAAAAAGGAATTATAGTCAGATTATTGAAGGAAGAGGAAGTCCAGTAGGAGCAGCGGCGTAAGAGGAATTCTGGTAAGAGCAGAGAAGTAAGAGGAATTCTGGTGAGAGTAGTGGTGTAAAAGGAATTCTGATGAGAATAGTGGAGTAAGAGGAATTCTGGAAAGAGTAGCGGAGTAAAAGGAATTCTGGTAAGAGAAGTGGAGTAAGGGGAATTCTGGTGAGAGTAGCGGAGTAAGAGGAATTCTGGAAAGAGTAGTGGAGTAAGAGGAATTCTGGTGAGAGTAGTGGAGTAAGAGGAATTCTGGTAAGAGTAAAGGAGTAAGAAGAATTCTGGTGAGAGTAACGGAGTAAGGAATTCTGGTGAGAGTAACGGAGTAAGAGGAATTCTAATCCAGTCAGGGTAACTGAGTCGGAGAAATTTTAGTCATTTTTGCGAAGTTAGAATTCCTGCAGTCTCGCTACTTCCACCAAGAAGATTCTTAATGTTTTCACCTTTTTTTTTTTTACTGCAGAATTACGAGATGAGTTAAATTTCAGTTAGAGTAAACCTTACTGGAAAGACTGGACCTGTGACCGTATGCGTAATCCTTACATTACTTAACGCACTGCGGTAACCACGGGAAACTCCCAAAACAGAGTTTTGGTTAACGCAATACGTTACCTAACGTACAGTGATTATGCCTACGACCACTCGTCTGTAGTGTAAAGAAACTAGCGAATCCAAGAAATAAATCCTTAAAAGTTGTGAGACAGCTCATTTTCGTCCGTATTACTTCATGAACTACCTATTCTGAACGCCATAGTGCGCACACTCTTTATTGGTGCTCAGGAGAACAAGATGTATCCTGTGGGGAGTGGGAGGGAGGGACGAGATTACTGACCATGAGTGAAGTCCCTTGCAGAGGTAAATGTACTTTACTGAGTGCTCCTCTAGTTTCAGTTTACTTCTTGAGACATCGACAGTTTAATTCAATCCTACTTTAGAAGGACTCTCAGTAGAGCGCATCCTCCGTCCGGGCGTAGCAAACCTCGACATCCGCAGCAACAAAGCAGTTTGCTAAGTGTATTTTAAGAAGAGTATTGTTACTGCTTGTTCGCCGTAGAGGGTCAAGACATGGTGTTTAGTGGCTTTGCATTATCGAATGCTCTATCATGCAATGAGAAATGTTTTGTTTAGTCTTTTTAATGTGTGTACTCGTAAGAGTCAAAGTAGGTCCTATCCAAAAAAAAAAAAAAGGCAGCTTATAAACAGTACCTCTTGTGACAATTACTGTTTACTCCCCTTTGGTTTCACTCTATGTGGCCTCACAGGAAAACCCATTGGATCTCGCAATTTGGAGCTGGGACCTCGAAAAGTCGAATTTCGACTTCCTGCGCCAAACTGAAATTTCTGCGGAATCATTTTTTATTTTATGTAAATTTTAGTAATGTTGTTTTTGTCAGTGTTTTAATGAAGCATCCTTCGCTCAAAGGCGTGGTTAAAGACTTTAATCTCATTTTATGACAAAAATCTACATAGCCGCAGTAAGTTTCAAATTGTCCAAATAAAGATATTGACATCAAATAAAGTGCAATGGATGGGGATTAATATGCTATCAGTAACTCAGTTTTCATATCCGCCCCCATACCTATTTTCTGCTCGTGCCCACGAGAAATCCAGTATGATCGACCGCCCAAGGAACGACAAGGTTCCATGAAAAAAAGTTCGAGTATGTCATTTCATACAGATAAGCACGGGACGTAACTGGAGAATTAAAAAGACAAGCACTCACCTCACAATGTCAGTTTTTTATTCTTAATTAATCTTGTAAAATCATTACATTATAAAACGAATCAAAATTGTTATAATGGAGTATTAAGGGGAAAAAATGGAGATGGAGGGAGCGCGACGGTATCAAAAATTTACAACAGCAAGACCTTAGACAGAAACCTTTGGCACCAAATTACTCGTAATACGGCAATTCTAGGACAAAAACACTAGTGTAGTTATGATTTTCAGTTCATTTCACAGGTTTAGTTCCTTCGTAACGATGTTACAAGAGTATGGACATATAGCCACTGGACAGTATATAAGCCTACAAAGGGCGAAGGCTGGAGATCGTGAAATGTCTACCTACGTCCCACTGGTGACCAACTGAGTGATGACGCTGCTGCCTGCAACACGGCAGCAGATCTAAAAATTGGCCGTGGTGTAATGAAGTGGTGGTACAGAAGGTTGNGACGGGGATACTATCTGCCTTCCTGTCCTCCAAACTAATTAGGTACCTCCCCACCAGCCATCTTTCTCTCTCTCCTCTCTCTCTCTCTTTCTTTCTCTCTTTGTCTGTGCAACGGTAGTGGAGCACGCGGAGGGTGGGGACGTGTGGCCAGAATCGGATGCACCCCTCCTTCCTCCCACTGAACTCGCCACTGACTCTTATGAAATGTATAGTATATATAGGTGGTATTATGTTTTATCCTTACGAACGTTAGATTGTTGCTGTTATTGTTGTTGTTGTTGTTACTGCTGTTGCAGCAGCAGAAGTAGCTGCTGCTGAAGAAGGACCAATTAGAGATTCACTACCAACCACGGCTTGTGTCAAAGGGATCATGTTCCTAGTCACATAGGCGTGGGTAGTTTCAGTATATTAGCCATAAAGACCACAAGATTTCATTTCTCTTTGTTTTGCTATGACCAAAAAAAAAAAAAGTTAAAAAAAACGTTAGGGGCAGGGTAAAAAGAGGAGGGGTGTAGGGAGAAATAACGTGGGGAAAAGATGAAAAAGGGAAGGGTGGAGGGAAGGGGGCAAAATGGGAGAGGGGAAAGGGGGGAGGGGAGAGGAGATACGGCAGAACTCTGTCCTTGAGTGTGACGATAGTTATGTTCACGGGTTCACCGGTGGTCCAAAATCTATTCATGGATTATTTCCCCTGTTTATTGTCCCGAACTGAAAAGCTGGAGATTTCCTTCATCGAACCTCGTCGGTCCGTGGGCTGTCGGCCATGATGGATTTTTAGTGGTCGGTAAGGTTTTATTATAGGGCCAAAGCTGCTCTTTTTCAGAAAACAACCACATGAGACTGTAAATAGACCACTAGAGGAAATTACTAAGTGTATAGATTAGTTTTTGCCAGTTTCTTTTCTTGCCCACCAAAAATCCACTATGACCGACAGCCCGCGGGCCGGCGAGGTTCGATGAAGCAATTTTCCAGCTTGTCAAGTTAGGACGATAATCAAGGGACATAACCGGTGAATTACCAAAGAGACAGACGCGTATATCTAACAGTCCGTGTTTTTAACGTGTGAAATCTCCACTTAACAGGAAAAAAAATACATGTTATAGCTTAAATCTATTATTTGGAGACTTTAATGACCTTATGGAGTTGCTAACAACTAGCATCTGTTTCTTTGTAAAAGTAATCGTTCTTTGAGAACGCATTTGGAATATTCTTTTTTTAAAAGAGAAGAGCTGGGAGAGGGGAAGGGACGGGATGATGGACATTGATGTTCATTATATTCTGCTATTTCTATCATGGTGTCGATGGTGGCAATCATCTTTATATCTTTTCTATCATTTTTATTCAGACTTCCTTCTCCCATTACTCCCTTACTCCCCTCCCCTCCCCCCTCCCCCCAAATTTTACTGTTCTGTTACTTTACCTCCACTATCTGTTTTATTTTACCCCATTTTTTTTTTTTTTGCTGGTAGGTTTTGCTCATAGTAATGTCTATTAAATCTACCGTTAAACTGTATGTATTCTTTACGAGAGCGCAATAAATCTGAGCCTGTCAGCAAGATGCTCTGAAAACTGTGACATGGGGTAGTGATATGTAAACAAAACATTGCAAGGAGGCCACCATCAAAGAAAAGAAATGCTTGNTGCTCATAGTCACTTAATGTCTATTAAATCTACCGTTAAACTGTATCTATTCTTTACGAGAGCGCAATAAATCTGAGCCTGTCAGCAAGATGCTCTGAAAACTGTGACATGGGGTAGTGATATGTAAACAAAACATTGCAAGGAGGCCACAATCAAAGAAAAGAAATGCTTGTGATGTAAACTGTAGCTAAAGTTACTGCACAGAAACCTTGGCACCAAATTAACACGGCCATTTTGGGACAAAAACACTGACATAGTTATGATTTTCAGTTCTATTCACAAGTTTATTTCCTTTGTAATGAACGATGTTACAAAATTATGGACAAACAGCCACTGAACAGCAGCACATAAGCACTAAACAGACAAAGTTTTAAAATAAAAAATACACATTCTTCCGGCCCTTTCATTGCCCCTCTCTTTCTTTCTCTCTCTCTTTCTCTCTCTCTCTCTCCAACGGTAGTGGAGCACGTGGAGGGGTAAGGACGTGCGGCCAGGATCGGATGGCCCCCTCCTTCCTCCCATTGAAATCGCCACTGACATCTATGAAATTTAGAGTTATAGGTGGTATTATGTTTTATCCGTACGGAATTCAGATTGTTGTTGTTGTTGTTGTTATTGTTGTTGTTGTTGTTGTTGTTGTTGCAGCAGCACCATCATCATCATCATCATCAGCAGCAGCAGCAGCAGAGTAGCTGCTGTTGAAGAAAGACCAATTCGAGATTCATTACCAACCATTGTTTGTGTTAAAGAGATCATGTTATCTGTCACACAGGCGTGGGTAGTATCGGTTTCTTAGCCATAAAGACCACAAGATTTGATTTCTCTTCGTTTTGTTATGACCAAAAAAAAAAAGGTGGTTAAAAAAAACAACAAAACGTTGGGGCAGGGTAAAAGGGGAGGGGTGGAGGGAAGGGGGCAAAATGGGAGAAGAGGAAGGGGAAAGGCGAGTGGAGATACGGTAGAAGCTCTGTCCTTGAGTGTGATGATAATTTATGTTCACGTCTCACGAGTTCATCGGTTGTTAACAGTCTATTCATGGATTATTTCCCCTGTTTATCGTCCCAAACTGAAAAGTTGGAAATTTTCTTCATCGAACCTCGTCGGTCCGTAGGCTGTCGGCCATAGTGGAATGTTAGTGGTCGGTAAGGTTTTATAGGGCCAAAGCTGCTCTCTTTCAGAAAATAACCACATGAGACTGTAAACAGACCACTAGAGGAAATTACCGAGTGTATAGATTAGTTTTTGCCAGTTTCTTTTCTTGCCCACCAAAAATCCACTATGACCGACAGCCCGCGGGCCGGCGAGGTTCGATGAAGCAATTTTCCAGCTTGTCAAGTTAGGACGATAATCAAGGGACATAACCGGTGAATTACCAAAGAGACAGACGCGTATATCTAACAGTCCGTGTTTTTAACTTGAAACTCCCCAGTTAACAGGAAAAATATGTTACAGCTTAAATCTATTATTCTGAGATTTTAATGACCTTATGGAGTTGTTAACAGCTAACATTTGTTTCTTCGTAAAAGTAATCATTCTTACAGAGAGAATTTGGGATTTTTTTTTTTAAAGAAAAAGGTTGGGGGAAGGGAGGAGGGAGATTGATGTTCATTATGCCGCTATTTCTATCATGGTGTCGATAGTGGCACTCATTTTTATAATATCTTTTTACTTTAAAGGCCAGTCTTTTCCATCAAATTTTTCCGAGTCTCTTCTCCCACCACCCCTTCCAAATTTTAATGTTCTGCTACCTCACCTCCACTATCACTATCAGTTTTTATTTTACCCCATTTTTTTGCTGGTAAGTCTTGCTCATAGTCACTTAATGTCTATTAAATCTACCGTCAAACTGTATCTATTCCTTGTGAGAGCGCAATAAATCTGACCCTGTCAGCAAGATGCTCTGAAATTGTCACATAGGTTAGTGATATGTAGAAAAAAACAACATTGCAAGGAGGCCACAATCAAAGGAAAGAAATGCTTGTAATGTAAACTGTAGCTAAAGTTATGTTTATTCTAGTGCTTTAGTTATAAAGTAGGCCTAATATTACTTTTGAAAATCGACGAGTAAAATCGTAAACCATGTAAGTTACTTGGGTTTAGATCTGATATGTCCACTGTAATAACTTAATCATTTCGATGTAGCAAAATACTGGGGCAGTGATGATGATATAATAGGCCTACCGTATTCACTCTGAGATTGTTATTTATTGTCACTGGAAAGATAAATCCATACTTGCAGGCGTGTAACCCTTTTCTCATTACCTGTCACGATTGTCGCCGTCCCCACAGGTACTGTTCACTAGCAGAAAATATACAGTAAAGTTTAATGTAGTCTGTTCCCGGCCCTATTCCTTTGGCCCCACGGATCCTTCCAGAATTTTTTTTTTTAAAAAGGGAAGAAATAAACAGAAAAATACAATAGACAAAGGTCAAAATCTGAGTACTGACTGAGTTTGTCCTGTATCAGGGGCGTAGCGTAATGGTAGTCAAATAGTCATTGACTACCGCTTAGAAAATAAAAGGCCTCATAAAATGTTTACAAAAACAAACTACCAAAAATAATGAAATAAATGTCAGTGCTCATAGCCCATTATTAATTCGCCGCCTTGTAACATACTAATCCTCAAACACCTCCAAAATGCAGAAAAAAACGCTGCANCCTAGCACTATGCGAGTTTGAGTTTGCCTACCTGGTTTCGACCCCCACGCTACGCCCCTGTCCTGTATACAGATCCATACCTTTTCACTAAGCTCCAAAACTTGGCAACATACCTAACTCAGACAGGCTGTGGCCGTGGGGAATATATTGTTTGCCCCACTTAAGCCGCCGGGCCCCATGGAGATTTTGAGGGGCCCCTTTTGTGCCAAGGACGATTGATTTAAAATTGGGCGGAAAAAATGTTTTAAGCATTTTGCGTTTATCACAAAGGGGGAAAAGATTGTCTGTTGTGAGTTAGGTTGCCCCCCCCCTCCGCCCGCCACCGCTCTTGGACAGGGCGGGGACACCTCAATCAGTTCATTATACTGTGCAGGCTGTTCGCTCTTGCTGAAATTTTATTAGGCATTTTCAAGCATTTGTTTCGTATCCAACCTCTCAGCACTTTTTACACAATCACTTTAATTTGGTCACATGATAAGGCGGTCATGTGACAAAAGTTGTTTCGTGCTGGAATTTCCAAACTTTCGGGTTTTGCTATCTCGTTCACTCCCTAAATATCCACTGCCGAGCTTGAGGTGATCACAGTAGGTACTGCAGAGATCCTCTTTGGAATAGGAGAGCAAAAAGGTAGATTAGGTTCTGTGTTTAAATGATCTGTCTGTCCGTTTATTTCGTCTGGCGGAATATTTAGATCTAGGAAATGAACCACCGAGATAGGATGAAGACAAAGAGAATACATATTGCCATAAATCTACACTTTAGTGTAAAGCCCTCAAGCAAGTTGTTAGTGTAGTCGATTCCTTTGGCCCCGGTTAACAAGCTGAAAACTATAATTATTCTCTCTTCCTCCCCCCTTTTCGCCCCCTCCCTCCCCCTCCATTTTCTGTCTTTCGTCAGTCCATGTGCGGGAAGATTAGATGAGAAGGGTACATTTCAGTGGTCAGATGGAGGAAGGCGAACCTATAGTCAGTTGAAGTCGCCTCTCCTGGTGAAACTCATTAATGGAAGACTAAGATGGGAGATGCACTAGTACTACTCGAGAATCCTGTGTTGCACACATATCCAAAGTGGGAATGACTCAGAAGGAAACGGCTGGTTAAGAGAGAGAGAGAGAGAGAGAGAGAGAGAGAGAGAGAGAGAGAGAGAGAGGGAGAGAGAGAGAGAGAGAGAGAGAGAGAGAGAGGACAGTAGCGAGGAAGTGATGGTTTTAGCCACCAACGTTTAAAATTATTTTCATCAGGTCTTTTAACACCCCGTTAAGGCAGAACTGAGCAATAAAGGTTAATTTCATATTCTCTTTACAGAAAGCTATTTAATGAGCATTTCATTGATATCCACCCTAATTGTAAAGCATCAAATTTAGAGCTCAACTTTGGGCTCCCAAGCTCCTTTTAGTGATAAATACCATCCTCCTTCCCTCAAAGAAAAAAAATTAATCGTCATAACAGTGCTGGATTTGGCTCAAACTGCATAATCATAAGTTGGGTGTGTCTCAGTCTGGTATTCTCTTTGTAGCAAGCACCTGAGGTCAGTCATTTAATAATATGAGTAAGGCAAGATGTGCAACAAGCAACCCCCGTTTTAACTTCCAGGTACATATTCATGCAGTTTTGTTTGGATCTGACAGGACCCAACTGTTGCAAGATTTAAATTTTCCTCCATTCGATTTTCAGACATCGTCATGAGAAAGATACTCAGATGGGTCCTGCGGCGGCTGTGTTTTCACAACATTCCACTGAGTGTATTGAGATATTTGCATAAGAAGCTCCTGAAGAAGATTAAGGAGAAAACAGAGACCAATGTGGAAACGCAAGATGGGCAACAACATTCATCATCATCGACTTACGGACCTCCGGAAAATACCCGTGGTCGTCAGTGGCAATCTGCTCAAAGGCAGTTAGAGCTGCAGCAGTCCCTGGCAATTTTTTGGCTTATGTACCTCATTTTAAGTGTTCCACGCCGAAGATAAGAAGATGGACACATCCAGTTTTCAGACTTCCAGGTCACCCAATTTAAAGAGCAACAGTCAGATGAAGAATTTTAGTTTCGCATAGCTTAAAGAGAGGAATGTATGGGCTTGGTAAAATCTACAGACTGGTGCGAATAATAAGAGGGAATGGAACAGAAAAAAAAATAGAAATGGAAACAAATATATAGTAGCTTATGTATGTGACCTAAATGGACCAGCAACTCTCACAAGGAGAGATTTAGTTTCACAGAGGGCAAAAGAGTAAGCTTATTAGGTGGTGTTTGTTGTAGTTCTGTCACATATGAGACAATTTTGATCTCTAAGAGGAGTCCAGCATTCTTCTACTGCAAGGAGAGGTCTTTGTCAATTTCATTGTATAGGCATGAGGGAGAGATGAGCATTTCTGCCCTTTAGTTTCAGTTTGTATTGCTGGAGAAGCTTAATGAGATGAACTGTTTTAGTTTCGAAGAAGGAGAAGAAAACGGTGTCTTGTGATGTGTTCGAACAACAGAGTTCGAGGAACATGTCTATTTGTTAACTAAAGAAAACGTCTTGGTAAACCAACTGTGGTGAATATCTTTCATAGATTGAGCATCAAAACCACAGTGAACCTGTGTTGCGGAACTGTCTTTGAACCCCATTTTATCTGATGTACGTGAATTTCTTCATGCTAGAGCAGTAAAACAGCAAGATGAATAATTTTGGAGTGAGAATAATAGCTATAAGCTTGTCTTAAAGATGTAGCAAAGCAGTAGTATATGGAAGAAAATTTGAGATTTGAAAGTGCAAGGTTGATTCAGAGTAGAAAAATTCAGTTTTTGTCAGTGACGTATTATGTGGATCACTTGGGTTCTGTAGATGTGTGCATGAATGCCAGTTTGATTCAGACTACACAGAATCACTTCATTCCAGTGACATATTATGTGGATCACTTGCGTTCGGGAATTATGTGAATTTCTCTATAGTAACAGAAACAACAGTGATGTTACTTAGGGTAGGTGTAATATTCTATCAGAGGATTTTAAAAAAAAAGTCAACAAATCTTTGTGTGAAACTGACCAGGATAATGCACAGTTCTGATCTGTGTACGATGACTGGAAATGATCTGTTATGGAGGCCTTGTTAAAAAATAATGAGGCTCTCTTGTTTTTGTTATTCACTTTGCTTGAAATTTTTGAAGTGTCTTCTCCTATCAGTAGTTTGTGTAATGTGACAATATTTCTGAGTGAAGTAACTGATATGGTGCCTTTTGCTTTGTTCACTATTTATCTTTATTTTGCTGTTCAAATCCCAAAGCTTTGGCCTGATTGCATTATTTTTTTTTTTAACATTTAGTCGAGTTTAAGCAGCATAATTTTGTTTGCATATAAGATGCTTTTACGTTAAGGGAGAAAGTTGCATTATTAAGAGATACTAAGTACATGCAGTAACTCCCCTGACGTGATAAAAATTAGTTTTCCCACCAAAAGATGCTCTTCAGACAATAACTGTGTTCTTTTCTGTTGTAAAAGACTTAGATTTCGCCGCATCTCTTTTATGTTACATTCTTTTCATGATTTTGTCAGCTCTGCTAATTCTTCTTACAGCATGCGGGCATAGCGTTGGATATTGCTTGTTCAAAGAAGACAATGACATTTGTGTTATGGATTCAGTTTGGCTAATCATTTTGGGTTTCTATCGTGTGTGATGGAAGAGTTAAATATTATAATCCACGACTGTTTCAGGTTTGGTCACTTCTTCTCTTCACAGAAAATCTTATCATCATCTGGATGGAATACTCCAGAAATTGCTTATGCTGCACTCAGACACCATTATTGTAACATACTGCAGACACGCAAAAATGTTGACTATCCAGAAGGTGTGACCCAATAAAATGATCGCTCTAGGGCATGCAAAATGCCTCGTATTAGCGCAGTTTTCACGTATAGTGTTAAAATGTTTCTCTATGAGAAATTACTGTCATAATTTTGCACCAAGACGACTGCACTACTTTTGGCATCAGTGGGTAATAGATGTAACAGACATTTTCCTGCATGTAATCAAAGGGTGCTGAGAAACATGTGAACAAACACTATAAAATGTCCATATCATTTATTATATACATTGGTAACAAACATACAATGTACAAGGACATGCGAATACAGTTTTTGATTGCGATACAAGGCATGACAATACCTTACAAAATATAGGCAGGCAGCCCAACTGTACATCTTGCTTTCACACTCGTCACTGGCAGTTCTTTCTGATTACATTACAGTGATAGGACATTCAGAAACTTGCACGTAAACAAACACAAGCAGTGAAGTGAAATGCTAGAGGATAAGAAATCCTGTGCAACAGTAAAAGATGCTAGACTACAACATTTTGGTACCAGGTAACCAAAATGTTTTGGTAACAGGTAACTAAAAGATTTTGGTACCAGGTAACAAAATTATTTTGGTACCAAGTAACTAAAGTATTTTGGTACCAGGTAATGACATAATAACTTGAAAATAACTTGAAATGCAATCAGACAAAATTGAGTCTATTGTGAGCACTAAACGAAGCTCGAATATAAGAAAAAAAAAACTGCTCTAAAAACGGTCTAGCGGTCTTGTTGACACATTACTGATTCATTTGGCCAGGGACTTTAAAAGCTGAATCAAGTACTTATTGAAATTACGAAAAAAAATTTGTGCCTCCCAAAGTTTTCTCCGTGGGGGCAAGGGTTAGGGGGGAGGGAGCTTTGATCAACCAGTGCTGATAATTCATATCTACTGGCCACACTGCACACAGCAGTAATGGAAAAATGCTACACCAAGTTACACTTTTTGTTGCTGATCATCAATTTTTCTTAATGAGTTTATTTTAATGAGGCTGAAGGACCTACCAAGATTCACAAGTTTCAGTTAACAAGATTCATTTAACAAATTTGAATATAGGCAGTTGTTACGGTTAAGACGTTAAAACTTTTACAGAGCTTTGTATTAATTAGTGAGGATTTAAGAAGTGATCTATAAACAGTGCGTTTTCTCTGAATGTGTAATTTTAGGTAATAACAAATTTGTGTGGACAAGAAATGTTCTTCATTTTTAACATGCATGATCCTCATTTCATTTGGTGGTTGCCTCTGCGTTTTCAGCCTGAAAATTTAATCTTAGACAAATAGTGGCATGACTGTGACTAGGAAGCATATAACAGAGACATTTTGTTTGTAAGATTTTAAAAAATATTTTTGATTTGGTGGTATGATACACCACGTAGGTGTAAAGACTCATGTAGGCTTGAGCCTAAATTTGTTGTTAAATCACACCCATCAACCTAACTCAACTCTCTGCTTTTGTCCTATGATAAAATGTAAATACATTCTCAAACACTGACAGCAGCACACATGTCGTCATAATAATAAACTGTCATCATAAACTTCACAATGACAGCTGATAAAGGCTTAGGCCAAGATGAACATGCTGTAAGAGTTATATGAGTGAACTTACCCTTTTAGGCTGACCATCATTTAATTTTGTTATCAAAGCACTAAAAAAGTTGACATTCTGATATAGCACTGTCTTTATAGAGTATCCTAAGGGAAGTTCCCGGCAAGCAAAACGACTATAGATTAAATAAATAGATTTGCCCTGTTTTAAGGTATTATTTTGAAAATGCAGTGCAATTTGCCATGTTTAGGTTGCAAATGTTAAACCCTGAACACATAGTCTATATATTTTGTTCCCTGGCCTTCACTGAATACAGTGCAGACTACAGTATATCACTGCTGGTTCAAAGCCTCAGATTAAAAAAAAAACAACCTGATGTGAACAAAACCATTTAGGACATAAGCTTTACACTTAAAACTCACAAAACATAGGCACAAAAATATGTGGCACTTCTGAAACTGAACAATTTAAGAACACAGTATATGTTTGTCACTTTCTCCTCATATAACACACATCAATATTTCAAAATTAAAGCTAGGTATTGTCTGGGAATCAAAGTGGGTCATTGCTCTTATTACAATATGACGGGGATAGTAGGTGCAGATGAAGACAGCAGCAAAGGAGGTCCTGAAGCTTAAGGTGGGCAAAAGGATGTTTACAGCGATAACAATTCTTAAGACAGGCAAAACTGCAAGATTTTAAAATAACGTAAAAGCTTACATATTGGACAATATTCCCAAATGAAACTTTCCTGATTTCGGTTTGACTTTCTCCCCTCTGGGAGTCTGTAAACTTTACCCGAGTCCACCACGTGAGGAACAGATGATTGAGTTGGTCATGTTTGAGAACATTGTTCAATACTGTCTTCGAGACCATGCCGGGAAATCAAATAAAGCCATTCACACCTGTCACATGCCAAAGGTTCACGAGCACAAGTATCAGCTATTCCAAGATAATAAAACCAATCACAGAACATATGCATAGGCCATCATACATATCTAATGCAACAAAATACTTCTGATAAAATACAATGTTTGTGTGTAATCATCATAAATATTGTACCTCATAAATTTATACTTCCTTACCATGTTGTCGACAGCATTATTTCATACAAATGTTGTAAGTGTAAGGGTCTACCAGGACGTTTCAAAAATTCTGAAACACAATATTGGCACCAACTGATAATCAGTTTTCTACATTTCTACATCTGTCATAAATGAAAGAGAAGAATTTTTTCAGTTGTTAGATTTTACAACAGTTTGTAAGATTATCCAATTTAACATGACATTCATGTGTATTTAGACTGCAGTGTGACAGCTTACAAATAGGCAGCCCAATGAAGCATCATCCACAAGTTCACACTTCATAAAATCCAAAGAGTATGTATCCAAACATTTATTTCAAGGTTAATAACTTTCCTCCTATTGAAAAAAAATGCAGAAAGAAAAAAAAAACCTTTATTTTAAGGGTATTTGTTGCATGCCCAACAATGGCAAATTTGTATGTCATTTCTAGTCATGAATATTTTATGGCACATGTCTTGCTTACTATAAGTTCTGTTGAGATTTATGGTACTGTAATAAATAGTCAAATGTAGTGTCAGTGAATCAGAATTTGGACTGGTGTGAAATCATCAAATAAAAATAATATTTGGTTTGATTCGATTCAGTGTCATATGTGCAATTGGTTTTAAACATGTTCTCATGGAGTCTGTTGTTTCATAGGTATAAAATATTCAGTGATGATTTGGGCCATTATACGAACATGTATGGACATCTCAGCTGAATCATTTTTGAAGAAAATGGACAAAGATTGTTATGATTTCTTATTTGGCCACAGAATATGCCTCGTACTAACAATATATCTGTTTTTACTCTTTTAGCATGTTCAAACTTCTTTACCCTCCACACAGTAGAAAAAAAGCATCAGTAAGACCTGGATAATAAACTGCAGTGAATGTAGAGGTGTGCGAAGGAAGATGACATTTAAAGGGCTGGGAGTTTAATCCATAAACTTGTTAGAACCAGGTTCTTAGCTGTACAAATTTTAACATGCTAAATACAGCACAAAGTCCAGTATATGTATTGGATCCTTCATCCATAATGTAACTTTTTCCCAAATATTCCGGTCAAGTAGAGAGAGGCTGGTATTCAGTTTCATGTAATGATTGCTTTTATATGTACAAAAATGCCACATACCACATTTGAAAATAAAACAGTTATCACTTCAACTGATTTCCACCTGTTTGTGTAAAATAGTGTTGTTGTTGATTGTCTGAAACCCTGCAGTAAAGCTGTTTTAGCTATGACAGATGTCAAAAAATACATAGTAATATACAAGTACATGGATGTCACAAATACATCATATACATCAGCAACAGCACTTAGTGACTATCCAATTCGGGGAAATTGCGTACAGATAAATTACAATATACTGTAGTAAGTTGGGACAGGTGAAGCAAGCTTCTGTAGAGTTGAGCTGACATGCTCGTACATTATCTACATCTGTATCATTGCTCTTTCTCTCTCTCTCTCTTCCTCTGTGTCTTCGAGTTTTCAACTTTCTCCACATTCTTAACATACAAAAGATCTAATTTTAAAACCATGCCAGCTACACTAAACAACGACACATCTGTCTTAAATGTGATGGGAGATGGGGATCTATGTATCCATGGTTTGCTAATGTGTCCTCCAGACAGAAAGACAGGGTCAGGTCAGAATCCATGTTTTACATACAGAGACTTTATAGTGATTTGGTATATCGATGTTAGCCGTTGCAATTGGCCTACTAAACAAAATATGGCTTGTAATTCGGAAACTGTGAATGTCTTGAGTATTACTGTAGAAATGTGTTTTTTTTTCATCTCACGACAATTTAATTTTCACAAAAGTCAGAAATGGTTTTTCACAAGTTTTAATTTCCATAAGCCCTGCATGATGGACTTCTCATGTGTGTATAAAGGCAGAAATCAAGATAATCCTGTATTGTATTTTAGGACTGGCAAATCCTGCTTTACACTGACAGAAGAACATACTATTAACGGCTTTGCATTTTTCTTGTGAGTTACTGCCCCAATACAAATTATTTACTAGTTGTGGTCCCTTTAACAAATTTTTAATGCATCTCTTTCCAGGGGAAGTAA
Source organism: Ellobium chinense (assembly GCA_033807755.1). Classification (NCBI taxonomy): domain Eukaryota; kingdom Metazoa; phylum Mollusca; class Gastropoda; order Ellobiida; family Ellobiidae; genus Ellobium; species Ellobium chinense. The sequence continues at coordinate 2,193,473 of JAWQUT010000029.1, forward strand.
TTTTTGTGAGTCAAACTGAACTAACAAAAGTTGTGAAAATTAGATCCTTACAGAAAAAAAAAATCACTTCTATAGTAAGAAATATGAACTTCGTCAAAGCCCTTGAAGCTTACATTTTCAAAATTAATATTTAATGACACCATACACTTTTAAAGCTTATAAAAAAGATTACTGAGTCCCCCATTAATCAGAACAGCAGAGATGATATACACTCACATGTGGACTGGTTATCCCATTGTTTGACCCTAGTTATCTTCCCTGTGGGTTTTACTGACACTACATTACACATCACTCATACTGTCTCACAACATGTTCCTCTATTACAAAGCTGCTCACACACAACTCACAGCTGGCACATGTCCACAGCACACCTAGTTCATGCACAGCGAGCTACACACATACACATATCCCTTAGGGCAGCCAATACTGGTGCTAAATCTCTTGAATTTATGTACAAAGCAGTTGATTACCATAATAATATTACATCATGACAAATGATTTCCTTTACATGTAGGTACAGTGAATACTCCAAAACGTCTGTGTAAAAACGGTTTTGTGCACTCCATTGATAATTCAAACATGAACTTAATTCACAATAAATAAGACGATAAACAATATCTAGAAAGGTAAACAAATACAACAGAAACAATAAATTTAACCACTCAAGATAACACAACCAATCACATAGTCGTATTACCCCTAAAGTAAAGCATAAAGCGTTTTTAACCACAACAATTATTTATAAAATCAGATTTTGTAATGAAAATATTGCCAAGGAAAACAGCATATCTTTGTCTGTCTACAGAAGGCACAAACTGACTCGCGCATTTTCTTACTAGACCAAAAATATCAGTGAACATATTTTTCATGTCTATAGTCTCGTATATTAGACAATTATGAAAATAGGCAAACGAGTGATTCCGAGTGATGGTAATAATTATAATAACACATATAACAATGAAAAGAAGCAATTGTTCATGATTTACAATAACATGATCAACAAAAATCAAAATGGAACAAATACTTGAAACACTGTGGCAACTCACTGTGAACTTTCATTTCTGAAAGCATATTACATGCAAACATGCAGTATGATGAACCTTGTAATTATGTATGGATCACTTACGTGTAAAATACATTTACAAATGGCATCAAAGGTAAGCATGAAGCTCATTGTAATGGTGACAATGGTAACACAAGTCAAGAGAATGATGAAAGTGATGATGTAATTAAAGTAGGTAGCACCGTTTCTTTATTTCTGCACTTTGGACATCAGCTGTTACATTATGCTAGATAATATCTGAGCAGCGACTTACAACAACCCATAATGGTTCAGTCAGGGATGACAAACTTTGGTTTCATGCATCATAATGCATGCATTGTATATTTTTACAGGCGTAATTTATTGGTCATTACAGCACTGAAGAAAAGATACAATGGAGTTATCATATCTTGCAGACTGTGCCATCAAAGTTTGCTACTGTATAATCAGAATGAGTCTTATGACAGGCAATGCTTCAAGTACAAAGGATCCAGAAATCATACTAATTCCATGCGAACTTTGACAGCACAGCTGTCTAATCACAAATTCTTCAGTGGTATTATGACATTTCATGGTGTCAGAATTTTTTTCCGACAACAACAGGCACATCTACCAGTATTTCAATTTCTTTCCCCTATCCTCTGATCCCCACATACACATATACACCGCAATGGTGTTTTTTGGCATGTTTCTTTGCATTCAATAGCATTCACAAAAGTGATATACATGTTAAGAATTGGATAAAAGTGTCAGCTGATGAAAAGTAGATACAGTAGTATCTAACTCCTCATCATAACATATAATCTCATCCTTACTGGATAGTACAATGTCTGGCTCTCTTGAGTGCTGCTAAAAGAATTGCAGATTTACCTTCAGTCTTGTTACATTTGTACGGCCCAAGTTTGCCATGCTGAATTTTCAAGAGATAGTCATATTCTGTTTCCGAGGAAATACTGAATGCCAGTTTATCTCCCCCACCACAAACCAAGAACTGTGTGATCTCCTATTTCGACTATAACTGAGAGACTTCACTCTGTAACATTATAAGCATTGAACAATGCAAATACTCCAAATCTGCAAGATTTAGAAAGCTGTATATAATTCAACCCAATGGGATATGTTGCTTGTCGCTACCCATTAATACATATCATTTGTAATGTCATAGGCAAAAAAAAGTCATGAAAAAAACCAGATTTCTTTGTAAAATGTAAGTTCTAAACAAAATTGTTCAGCATTCATAGAACTGTCTTTGGTCTCCAAAATCTGGGTTTGTCTCAGTTAGACAAACTTGTCACAGTGCGTTGCTGTCTCGTCCTTTGCAAGAAGGGTGTGTAAAGATGGTATGAGATAGTCATGGCCTGCACCTAAATCTAAGCAGTCAGCATTGTGTTGTGTACAAGTTAAATAAGAGGATTCTGATAACCATGATCAGACTGAAGTCCATCTCTATTTAATTCTGTCTTTCTTGGTCTGTGACTCTTGTGATGTTGTGATCTTTGTTATGCGATCCTAAAAAAATATTTCTGTGATCCCATGCATAAACCTGATAACCTACAATTCTGTGAAATTGAAAATCAAAAATGCTTCTGAAAATGAAATCATAAGACAAAGATAAGAACATCAAATTGAAACAGCACTTTTACTACATTCCCAACAATTTACTGAACCTTGCAAGAGCCTAAAGTTAAAAGGTGAGTAATTTATCTGTATGTTTTTAACAATATTAATTTTAAAAAAGATATTATGTGGCTAATCAAGTTCTTGCATGGGGGTAGAGATGTATGGAATGAATATTTAAATGCTCTGAATAAATACTTTGCCGAGCCAAACACAGTTTAAGTCCAAAATTCTGTTCTGAGAAATGGAAGCTGGACTAAAATTGTTCAGCTGCAGCCTTTGGTTACATTATTATGTATTATTATTCATTTCAGTGTCACACAGAATAATTCATACATCAAACCTTTGCAATGTCTCTTTCTCATTCTTAACCCTTTAGTTCTGGCTTTAATATTTATCTTTCTGTTTTGAGTATGTGTTGGCTGACATTCAATTGTAAAAATTTAGATAAATCTCTCACATTTTCAAAAATATATTTGATGACTTTATTTAACATAGATAAAGTCAAGGTACCTGTGCAAGCTGGCAAAATGGTAAAATCCAAATTGAATATGCCAGGTTGTTATGCAGTTGTTGCCAAATCATCAACCCATCTGACCACCTTGGTGGTTCACTGCACACTAAGATAAAGCATACTTTGTGGTCATCACACTCAAAGATCTGATTGAATATTTAGCCTGGCATCCAAATTAGGAGCAGAATCATGTATATCAGCAAAGGGAAGTTTTCCTTGTCGTGATTGGAAGTTTCATTTTGAGAATTTTAGCAGAATTTGATGCATTCTTGTGCCTTTTATACAAATGTCTTCACAGTTCATGATATCTGTTTTCTATCCACATATTTACAGTGCACTGAGAGAAGTGTAAAAAATAAAAGAGAAAATCACCCATCAATTTATTGATGTCATTTGCTAGTACTATTCCAACATATCTTTTACAAGAATGCACCTTTTCTTATGCAAGATTTGTAAGTTGAGATACCTGTATGCTTGCCTCTTCTGGACACAGTAAATTTCTGAAGAAAGGGAAAATGAAAAAAAAGTTTGACATTTGTTGCTGCTTTACTGTAAAGTCTTCTTAACGGTGTCTATTACTGTGATACAGGTTAATTTATTATTTAATTATCGTCCTCTAACCCATCAGTTTGGCCCATTGCATTGAATGTTGTATTATTTACCAGATATGTCAGATATGTTGTTCATACAAAAAAAAAAGTATGTCACAGGAATTACTTTAATCATGACTAAAAACATTAAAAGTCTTTTCCTGGTGGAAAATGGCAGTGGTGTTTGAAAAAGATGGTGAATTTCTCAGCAGTTCAATCAGCTTATGTTCTTTCACTTGTGGATAATCACAAAAACTGGGCCTTCGCTGACATTTTGAATATTTCAGGCATACTGTGCATAAGCTGATGACTGACTAGCAATTTCTCTCACATACTTTTTCTCCAAGATGTGATGCATGCTGTACATATGTAAGTGTATTTTCTCATACAAAACATGTGTATCATGTCATACACATATAAATATAGTTTCATAATACACACTGCATGTAAAAATGTTTTGTTATGGCAAATTGAACCAACAGAATCCTGCTGCTTGGAACTAACATTTTCACACAATTCAATAAAAATACAAGAAATCACACTCTCATTAAATCACATCATCAACCAAATATTTTCAAAAAAATAAGCAAAGATGTGGTGGCATACATCCTAAACTCGCTATACTATACATATTATGGTGTGCTTTGAAAAAAAAAAAGTAATTAAAACTCCTAATGGTCTATTCAACATTGAACAAGAGTGAACATGTAGCAGGGACTCCCAAACTGTATTTAATAAACCCTCAACAGCAGTCTGAGTAGCTGTCTATGTCAGCAAATCCATGAGGTGTCCTAACACTAGTCCCTGCATTTGTTATTGTTGTGATGAGTTGCACAAATAGACACAGGCAGCAATATCGCTGAGCCAAAATGCAAGTCCTTAATTGTTTTCCAAACTTCAAATTCTCATATGGTAAAAAATCTGCAAGAATTACTTCAGGTAGTTTGAGGTAAAGAAGAGATGTGCAACTGAACAGATAAGCTGTTATGTCTGTCTGGCACAACATGGAGTATGGAGACAAATGTCTTCAATGAAAGGTGTAGGGTACTAATGGTCATTACTAGAGTATGACTTTTTCAGCATGGAACTCTGAATTCTAATCAACCCAATTCCAAGACATTCAAAGTCCACACTTAGTCATATGGATGAATAGCGTGAATGTAATGTTGAGAGTTTAGGAGTCCCTGTTGTCATACAAATTTTATATAAAACAACAGCACTATGTGGAAAGCTATACAGGTCATAGAATCAGCATTCAGTCTTAGATGTCTGACGTTCTCTGGTCAACATTGTACCCAGAATGAGAGGAGAAGTTGTTGAAACCATTGCACTCAGCCAAAGTGACAGGGGGCGGGGTGGAAATGTTTGTGGCACCGCCCATTATGTTATAGTTGGGTAGGTGGTACTTGTTACTGTTCATTGCTGGGTTATTATGGCTGTTGGTATTTTGGCCTGCATGCATCATGCCTGGCTTTGGAGCCATCCCACCACCACCACTGTTGTGTGTTGACGATGCACTGTTCGAAGACTTGGAGCTGGCTACTGATCCAGCAGGCGAGGACTTGATGGGTCCAGCGTTGGTCAGACCTCCAGCGGTCACTGTATTAGCATTAGTCTGTGACATAGGCTGACCGATACTTCTTGGCACTTGAATCTGACCAGACTGCAGGTTGAGAACGGCAGGCTGCCCTCCAGGGTACTGCATGAACTGGTTTCCTACCTGTCCATTGTAAGGGTTGCTCTTGAACTGTTGGGCCAGTGGGTGTTGGGCAGATTGATGCTGCATGTGCAGGTTATTCGGACCATTCCCTTGATGCATTGCAGACTGTTGTTGTTGAACCCCTCCATTAAAAGGAGTTGGGGTCAGTGTTCCCCCATGATTGTTGTAAGGCGTGTAGTGTGGGGTGAACATAGGTTGGGCAGGGCTGGGCTCAGATGTGTTGCTGCTACCAGTCAACCCTGTGACAGCTGTGGTGTTGCTGGGACCAGTACTGCTATGGTGGGAGGGCTGGGACTGGGTGCTCTGGTGTGTGGAGCTGGAGTGCCCTGACTGGCTCTGGGACAAGGTCCATGGAGGGGCAGTGGGGGTTATTTCACTGTTCCAGGTCCGGAGCCGAGCATGGATCTCCCGAAAAGCTGGACGTCGGGCGGGCATTTCGTGCCAGCACTCAACCATCAGGCCATATATCCTGGCCGGACATTCTTCAGGACATGCCAAGATCTGCCTGGACCGAATCATCTCAATAACTTCTTGGTTAGAAAAGCCATAGTATGGCTGAAGTCCGTAGCTAAAGATCTCCCACAGTACGACACCAAATGCCCAGACATCACTGTCTGTGGTGAATTTCCCATAGAGGATTGCTTCTGGGGGCATCCATCTGACAGGAAGTAACGATTTACTCTGCACACGGTAATAGTCTGAAGAATAAATATCACGAGATAGACCAAAGTCTGAAATTTTGACAGTGAGTCCCTCAGACACCAGGATATTTCTTGCAGCGAGGTCTCTGTGAACAAAATGGTGGCTAGCCAGGTACTCCATGCCTGCAGCGACCTGGGTGGAGATATGGAGCATCTCCGAATATTCTAGGATATGTCCAGCACCCGTGCCACTGTCATCCTCGCCAGAAGTGACATCAGAATGCGGGGAATGGGAGAGCAAGTACTCATGAAGATCTCCCTGGGCCATATACTCAAAAAGCATGCACATTGGTTCCTGCTTCATACACACTCCCAGCAGGCACACTATGTTGGGATGACGCAGCTCAGACATCAGATCCACCTGGGAATGGAAGATAATGAATAGGAGAGTTAAGAGAAGCCCCAAAAGCCAGGACAAATCTTTAACATACGGTCGAAATATTTGTCAATGAATCATAACACAGCTTGTGCACCCGCAAACACCCACACATATAATGAAATGAAAGATTTGGGTAAGTATGTAGCATGCTAAAACTTGAGCTTTCACAACCACATATACAAGCTCGACACAGACAAGTATGTAAAGCCTTGCAATCAGCAAAAGCTTCCAGTGAACAAGAGAAATGAAAATATAATTGCCTTTTACTACTAAGCCACACTCGTCAGCATATACAGCGCTAGCAGGTTGCAAAGTATATCATGTAGCATGCAGCCTTAGAAATCAAATACTATTTCTATGGATACTAAAAGCACATTGCTAACATGTGATGAAAGAAGTCTGGCTCCCAAAGACAGATGCCATGTATGTCTGATCTCTTGGGCAGTGATCAATGCCCAGAGATAATATGAGTGAGGTTTCAAAAATGATTGGTCCTGAATTGCAAGGCATTGCAAGGCATTACGTAGTCAGCATACGCCTACATATTATTCTTTGTGGTCTAACCACAATGCCATGGACACCTACCTCCCTTCGAAAATCATTCTGAACTTTTGGAAGTGCGTTTTCCTTCAAGGTCTTGATAGCCACTTTGGTGACTGAACCTTCTCTATACAGGCCAGTTAGCTCCCCCTTGTACACTTTGCCAAAAGCCCCCTCGCCCAGCTCCTGGAGGAAGCGAATGTTGTGCATGGGGAATTCCCTGGCTCGGCTGGCCGGCTTTGGATTCAGTGGACTCATTTCCACCGGCTGTCCTTGTTTGTTATTTGGCCGAGAGGATCTATGATAAAGAAAATAACAGCCTGGTCTTTACTGGATGATAAGAAAGTGACATGACCAAGGGCTGGTAAAGTCTATATTTATGATGAAACTATGAAGGTGTCGATATCAAGACACATTATATCCAACATTTCTGTTGAACCTCCCATGTTTTTCCACCAACATGTCATGAAAGAAGAGAAATAAGGATCAATAAAATAAAGTCAAATTAGTTAAAATACTATAACGAGAACTGAAGAAATCTGCTCAACATCGATTCATTCACACTTACCGGCTGCAGTTAATTTATACATGTAAGAAGCTGAGATGACAGTACATGATATGGGGGAGGGGGTGTGGACGATACACACAAAAATGCCCAACTAAATCATGCCCACCCTTATCAAAACCCTTTTCTTCCACACAGTTAGTGAAAACAGCAAATTACTTCACATATCTTTTAGCAGTTTTAGTAAAAAAAAAAGACTGATAAAGCTCACTGCAGTATAAGCAGACTTGTCTTGGGAGGGCAAGCAAAGCTTATGAGGTGCAGCAGCCATTCACAAAAGTAGAAACTTTTTCTCCATACCTTTATGTCCCATACCTAAAACCACGATAAATATTTTTACATTCATCATCCTCCCTTCATAATCACTCTGAAACAGCCACACTGCTGCCCAGCACGGAAAAGCCACTGCCTCTTGAGGGCTAATCACTCATGCTTGCAGGAGTCACTGACCTCGAGTTATGGGACTTTTGGCAGAAGCAGATAAGCGCTAGAAGGATCCCCAGAGCCAAAGGCACGGTCAAGGACGGAATGAGAATGTACATGAGTTTGTTGGAGTCTTCGGTCTCGCTGGCTTCATCTGAAATTTAAATCAAAAGTATTGTTTGTTATGGAAATGTCATCGAATAGTTCCCACAATGAACCAAAAGAAAAAAGGTGGGAAGACTAAGACAAACATATAAAAGAACAGTTCAAAATAAGCTTGGACAGAAAGGCAAGCATTCCATTCCCAAACGCGGATGACGCCCCACAGAATCTGCTGGAGAAGTATTGTCTCGGTAGCGACAAAGTAGTTTGTCAGGGCAGTAAAGGAATATTTTTATTTAAAGATACAGCAAACTATGCATACATCAAGTCAACTCCGCTTAATATCAACACTCAGATAGCACGCAAAAAGTTGCAATTAACAGAAAGGGTGATTATCCAGCATATCTTATATTTGAAAAAAAATACGGTACGTGGTCCGAAATATGCTGTGGTTAGGTGGACAACAGCAGCAGTAGTAACGATAACAAAAACAACAACAACAACAACAACAACAACAACAACAACAACAACAACAACAACATCATCATCATCATCATCAACAGCAACAGCAGCAACAAAGACTTCGCACAAAAAATTACAGAGGTGAGGAAAAATAAAAGAAAGGAGCATTTTTTTTCCACAGAAACAAATGCATGGCCCTTTGATAGGTTAGACATTTCTCTGTCATCAGTGTCTTCCTTGCCTGTCAGCCAATGCATATGTCAGCTCGCTATCTCTCTTGTCGCTCTCCTGGCAGTGGTACTCCCTCCCATCCCTTCGAGCCTCGCCCATGCACAGCATGTTGCAGCCGCATTAGAAACACGCTCACACGTTTCAGACTCCTTGTTGAGAATGAGATCATCTTTGAAACTGCTTATCTTCGGAGATTTGCCCCATAGTCATCACTCGCTGTTATCTCCCATGCCTCCCTCTCTCCCCCTGCTTTTCCCTCCCATTCGGATGAAGTCATTGCCATCGCCAAAGGGAAAATCAGAGTTGCAACTGTAACCCTTGGAAGACTTACATGCCATGAGGATGAAGAGAAAAGCCGCAGTGGGAAGGGAAAGAAGGCGGGGGAAAAGGAGGGGAGGGATGAGAGGGCTCCAATGCCAAAGATAGCGATTAGTGTTAAAACCAACACTGAAAACAGTGTCTATGTAACCTCGGGAGATAGGGAAGGGAGAAGGTTCCTCTGACATTCTTCGAGAGGGAAGGGAGGCGCAGAATTCCCAACAGATAATTTCGGCCCTAAACAGGCAGTTACGGCCCTAGGAAAGACTAGATGGACGTTAAAATTTGAGCCATACATCAAAAGCTCCTGGCGATATATCCTTCGGGCATGTATATCTAAGAAACAGCGGCACTGATATGAGCTTTGGAGGATGCTAGGAGTGAGAGAGATATAGACCAGAAGTCGCCGCTGGTTGTCGCCCCTGTGGTGCTTTTGATCTTCTTGGCAGACGACCTGAACTGTACCTAACTAAGAAGCCTGTACCAGCAGAATTGCTCTGACTTGCTAGTTATGTCCCCTGATGGGCGGAACCCCCTAGTCCATAAACAAGTACTTAGGGAAGTTAAAATAACTATGAATGAAATGTGTTTTGGTAACGGTACAAGAAAAAGGTCAAGGGTTTTCCGAGCACTGTGAACACACGAATTCAAGAACAGACACAGTACTTAACAATGTCGTACTATGCAAAGAAGTAACTTTCACTTTTCCGGGTTGCTTTGCAAGCATTTTCTTCCAGTTTTATGCAATGTCAGCTGCCCTGGCTTCCACTGCACGCATGGCAATGAAATCAAGACCCTTTGTGAGAAACGAAAGCTTTCATAATTTGGCCTGAGACACTTTGAGCTCTATGACGTTTAAGTCACTAAACCATTCTCCATTTTGAAAGGTTTATATATATATATAAGAGAAGGATTTCTGTGTTATCCCTGTTATCTCAACATAGCTAACCCATAGGTCGATATTTCTTTAAGGAATAGAGATAGAGTTTAAATGCAGTAAGACTTCATCAACTCGAAATCCACATTTTCATATTTTCTGAGATGTTTGTGCCCGTGAGCAAGACACGGAAAATAAAGGACTAACAAGCAGAACAAAGTAAGGTCCATGTGCGGGGTTTTCGAATTAATCAGGATTAAGGTTATCTACACACCCACCCACACACCCACCCACACACACACACACACACAC